>JANVCC010000049.1:10051707-10209419 GCA_025345505.1 Todiramphus chloris collaris | reverse complement strand
TAAAATCATTGAACAGAATTAGTTCAGTTTTCACTCAAACCAGGACAGCTACACAGCCAGGCATGCACAGTCCAGTAGGTTCCTCCAGAGCATTGATGATAAATTCCTAATGCAGGTGGTGGAGAAGCTGATGAGGAGGGGAGTGCTGCTGGACCTTGTACTGACAAATCAAGAAGGGTTGTTTGAGGATGTGAAGGTGGGAGGCATCTTTGGCTGTAGTGGCCATGAGATGGTGGAGTTCAGAATTATGGGCAGTAGGCACAGTGCCACAAGCAGGATTGCTTCAGAAAGACCAACTTTGGCCTCCTCAGGGAACTGCTTGGAAAAATCCCATGGGACAGGGCCCTAGAAGGTAGGGGGGCCCAAGCAATCTGGCTAATATTCAAGTACCATTTCCTCCAGGCTCCAGTGCATCCCAAAGAGTAGGAAATCAGGTAAGAGAGTTAGGAGACCTGCATGGTTGAGCAGGGAGCTACTAGATAAAGTTAAGCAGAAGAAGGTATTATATAGAACATGGAAGTAGGGGCAAGCCACTTGGGAAGAATACAGGGAGGTTGTCAGAGGATGCAGGGATGCAACAAGGAAAGCTAAGGCCTCCCTAGAACTAAACCTGGCAAGGGAGGTCAAGGACAACAAGAAAAGCTTTTTCAAGTATGTTGGAGGCAAAAAGAAGTCTAGAGGAAATGTGGGCCCGCTGCTGAATGAAGTGGGTGCCCTGATGACCAAGGATAAAGAGAAGACTGAGTTCCTGAATGCCACCTTCACCTCAGTCTTTGCTACTAAGGCCAGCTAACAGGAGTACCAGGCCTTCAAGACCACAGAGAAAGTCTGGAGGAAGGAAGATTTACCTCTGTCGAAGAGGCTTGGGTTAGAGATCAGTTGAACAAACTGGACATCCACAAGTCCATAGGCCCTGATGGGATACACCTGTGAGTGATGAAGGAGATGGCAGACGTCATTGCTACGCCACTCTCCGTAATCTTTGAGAGGTCCTGGAGAACAGGAGAAGTGCCTGAGGAGTGGAGGAAGACCAATGTCATCCCAGTCTTCAAAAAGGGAAAAAAGGAGGACCCAGGTAACTGTAGGCTGGTCAGCCTCACCTCCATCCCTGGAAAGGTGATGGAACAGCTTGTTCTTACCACCATCTCAAAGCATGTGGAGGAAAGGAGGCTTATCAGTAGTAGTCAACATGGATTCCATAAGGGGAAATCATGCTTGACTAATCTGATAGCCTTTTATGATGGCACAAGTAGTTGGACAGATGAGGGGAGGGCAGTGGATGTGGTATTTCTTGACTTCAGCAAGGATTTTGATACTGTCTCCCGTGGTATCTTCACAGCCAAGCTTAAGAAGTGTGGATTGGGTGACTGCAGATTGGGTGACTGCAGTGAGGTGGGTTCGGAACTGGATGAAAGACAGAGCCCAGAGAGCTGTGGTCAGTGGAGCAGAGTCTAGCTGGAGGCCTATGACCAGGGGTGTCCCCCAAGGGTCAGTGCTGGGTCTAATACTGCTCAATATATTCATCAATGACCTGGATGAAGGGATAGAGTGTCCCCTCAGCAAATTTGCTGATGATGCAAAACTGGGAGGAGTGTCTGACATTCCAGAAGGCTGTGCTGCCATCCAGTGTGACCTGGACAGGCTGGAGAGCTGGGCAGGGAGAAATTTAATGCAATTTAGCAAAAGCAAGTGTAAAGTTCTGCATCTGGGGAAGAACAACCCCATGTATCAGTATAGGCTGCGGGCTGATCTGTTGGAAAGCAGCTCTGGGGAAAAAGACCTAGGGGTCCTGGTGGACAAGAGGATGACCATGAGCCAACAATGTGTCCTCGCGGCCAAGAAGGCCAATGGCATCCTGGGATGCATTAAGAAAAGTGTGGTCAGCAGGTTGAGGGAGGTTCTCCTCCCTCTCTACTCTGTGCTGGTGAGGCCCACCTGGAATACTGTGTCCAGTTCTGGGAACCGCAATTCAAGAAGGACAGAGAGCTACTGGAGAGAGTCCAGCACAGGGCCACCAAGATTATTAAGGGAGTGGAGCATCTCCCTTATGAGGAGAGGCTGAGAGAGCTGGTTCTCTTTAGCTTGAAGAGGAGACTGAGGGGGGACCTCATGAATATCTATAAATATGTTAAGGGCTAGTGTAAGGAGGATGGAGCCAGACTCTTCTCAATGTCATCCAATGTTAGGACAGGAGGCAATGGGAGTAAGTTGGAGCACAAGAGGTTTAGGGTAAACACAAGGAAAAACTTTTTCACTGTGAGTGTGACAGAGCACTGGAACAGGCTGCCCAGGGAGGTTGTGGAGTCTCCTCTGGAGACATTCATAACCCACCTGGACACGTTCCTGTGTGACTTGGTCTAGGTGATCCTGCTCTGGCAGGGGTGGTTGGACTAGATGATCTTTCTAGGTCCCTTCCAACCCCTAACATTCTATGATTCTATGATTATTCCTAACAGGCCCTGTTATCTCCCCTTCCCCCTTCATATCTAGTTTAAAGTCCTGTCAATGAGCCCTGCTAACTCCTGCCCCAAAATCCTTACCCACCCTCCCGGGACAGGTACATGCCACCAGCCATCAGCAGGCCAGGCGTCTCGTATAGCAGCCCGTGATCAAATAACCCAAAGCCGTGCTGATAACACGTCCCAAAGCCATGAGTTGACCTGTTGTCTCTTCCTATTAGTTTCCTCATTCATGATTGCCAGTGAAGGGATATGGGAGAACACCACTTGTGTCCCTGATCCCTTAAGCAGCTGTCCCAAGGCTCTAAAATTTTTTAAAATTGATTTTTGGGCTCCTTCTACCCATTTCATCACTACCCACCTGAAATATTAAAAGGGGGTAATAATCAGAGGGGATTACTAGGGAAGGAGGTTTGTCCAACACATCCCTAACCCTTGTCCCAGGGAGGCAGCAGACTTCGCTATGAAGTGGATCAGGATGGCATATTGGCCTCTCTGCCCCCCTCAGCAGAGAGTCACCCACAACAATGACCCATCTGCTTTTCCAGTTGTGATGCCGGTCTATGACTACTTTGTCTTTCTGGCATTTCTGGCCTGGGTGAACCATCCTCCTCTCCAACAGCCAGTTCCTCCTGCAGGACCCCATACCTATTCTGCACCGTGTAACTGGGAAGGCGCAGGAGTCCAGGAGGTGATTTGCCTGCTTCCCCGAGCAGGGACCTGTTTCTATTCCCCCCCTTCTCTGAGGTCCCCTCCTACTGACTGGTGACAAGAAGAGAGGGGATCCTCTGATTTATGTGGGTCCTCAATCTGTTTCCTTTCTCTCAGGGAATGGGCCCACCACCTGTCAATCTTTCTCTCACACTCTCTGATACTCCACAACCTCCCCACTTCATCCTTCAGCTCAGACGGCTGTCTGGGCAGATCATTCACCTGTTCACACCTGATACAGGTGTTCTCTCCACTCCCCTCCATTGCCAGTGCCAGGCTCTGGCACTCTTTGCAGCCAGAGGCCTGAACGCCTACATGTTTGCATGGGGCCTCTGTCTGGGTGCCCGCAGATTTTTTAACAACAACCTTCAGCTGGGTAGCAACATCCCTTTTTTCTTCATTTTCCTATATTCATCTGATTCACGCTGATCTATTTTTCTTACAGGGATGAATTTCTTATAGGGAACAAAAAATCCATAACTTGAGATGTTCGACAAATTACGCATTCCACTTCCCTGTATGTGGGAAATGGCAAGGTCAGAACAGTTAGAATGTGACAGATTGTTCTCACTCTGGAAAAAAAACTTTCTGGGCTTGATGTCTGCTGTTCCATACTGGTGCTTGATTCAAAATATCAGCCATTGAAATATGTAATTCCAACACTGCTTGTATGGTATGGCTTTATTTTTAGCCTCTTAACTTTTTTTGGCTAGACATCTCAAAATTAGGGAAAAAAAAAAAAAAATCCCCAACCAAAACCAACCTGTCTGGCTTTAACTGATAAAAGCCAAAGGTGAGCAAAGGCAGTTTTCTGTTCTTTGTTAGTTATGGCAAAATAAAAACCTTTTTCTGTATTCAGCTTGTGCAATAAAACATATTACATAGTGATTTGCTAGCATTATTATTTGCTAGTAAAATGTTCTGTTTTTACAACAGCAAACCTTAGTAGAAGGAGAAAGCCTAGGAAAAAAAGGAGTTATAAAATATCAATTCTGAGAGTATGAGATACATTGCTGTACAGGTTTTAGAAAACCTAGCAGTTTAGAAGAAGAACGACTGAACAGTATGATTTCATGGTCAGCTGATCTCCGTTCCATCCATGCATTTATTAAATGCTTTTTACTTTGTGCTTCATTTGACAGTAGATTTCAGTACATTGGATTAGGTAATTGACTGGATGTAGTGTAAAGCTTGCCAGTTCAAAGCAAGTACTATATGAGCTCTAAAAAGTTTATTCTACCATTTCCATTAGCCTCTATAAAGTATTCTAATAAAATCAAGATGCATAAGATATTATACGTTAAATTATGCAGCCAGCTGGCTGATAGTACTGCTGGAGCTGGGGAACTAACAAAAGCTATTGTTAGGGCCAGCCAGAGGTGCTCCTTCCAAAAACCTCTTTTCTGTTGTTGCTTTTTGAACATTGCATATTAAAAGTTTTTCAGTTTAGTGTCTCATTAAGGGCTGGAATGTATTTTTTTCCCCCAAAGGAAGATTTCAATGAAAGCACTAAACTAATTTAAAATAAAAAAGCAGTGGACAGAATTTCCAGAGAATTATTTTCCTTGGTTTTCATGCTTTTGTGGTTCAAAGCAAGTTTCATTTTGAAACTTAGTCAGAAGACAATATTTAGCTGGATCACCACTTCATAGAATCTTGAAGGAAAATAAGAAAGTGCTTATCTGAAATCTGGAGGTTTTAGTAATAATTGAGAATCTGTAATGAAAACAGCCTTTATTGCAGCAGTTGTGAGTGTGGATTTAAAAAGAAATCATCAGTGGAGGAATAAGTCTCCAAGGGAATGATGAAAATGTTGTGTGACCTTCCAGATTTGTCTTGTGCAAGTCCACTGGCACATACTTAGAGAACTTCCCAGCTGAGCACCACAAAACTGTGCATCAGGCTGAGGTTTCTGTCTTGGGCCAGTTGAATGGCTACAATGATTAGCGAATAGGAGGTAGCCAGAGCAGACCAGACATGTTACAGGAACAGTGGCCACATGTTTGGATAGAAAGTGTAGTCTTGGGCAGTTTGCATACAGCCTCTCAGCTGCGTTATTCTGAAAGGGAAACATTCTTTCTTCCTCTTTATTACCTACACAGCCCTATTCCATTTTATTTTTTTTTTTTCTGCAGATAATGCAGTTCAGCCTGCAATGTGGCTTAGGCAAAGCAGTCCCTGTGCTAAACACATCTTTCTTTGAAACTTAACATACTTTATGTTTTCTGCTTTGCTGCTCCTGCACATGAAGCAATGAGGTCCATTTCTCTGGGTCCTGTAGCTTCAGACTGGTGATTCTTTTCCTTGAGAACTGGTGCTGTTGTTTGCTGCAGATTCCCTTATGTCCTGCCTGGCTCTTTAACCTTGCAGCACATATTTTCCTTCATTTATTGCCCACTGGCACCTGGAAAGCAATTATCTGTTTCTGTCCCCAGAATGCCTACAAGCCCCATGCTTTCCTACCTCCCACAGCTGACTGCTTTTGAAAAGAGAGTGCTGTACCCATCAACAGGTGTTAGCAGCATCTGCTATCAACATGGCATCACCCTCTCAGCCAAACAGCATCCTGCCAAAGAGCTGGCACTTGCTTCATTATGCATACTCCCCATCTGCATGCAGATTCACTTAGCACCTCTTGCCCTAGTGGAACTGGCACGTGTTTCAGTGTGGGCCCAAACCCACCCAAGCATATGGGCTTGGTTTGCTCAAAGTGTGTGCAGCACAGACAGGAACAGGATTCCTGCATAGGAAAGGCAGTGCAGCTTTTCGGCCTGGAACTCCCTTTTTTCAGTCTCTTTGTGTTGAGCATGCTTTGATCTGTGTTTCCCTGTCTCTTTTTTGGTATTATTCAGTGCTGCGATGATGGTCTACATCAGCTCATTTTCTCATCTCTGCAGAAGGCCTGATCTTCAAAATGTTGTTCCTATTTGGTTAGTTTTTTTCAAATGAAAATATTAAAAATCTAATTGCTAACAATGTATATACAGAAGAAACTGTTTCCTGTGGTAATATACTATACTGAGGATGTGTGATGGCTTTTGTTATGTTTCTGCAATGTCTTTGTTGCTATGGTACGTCTCCCTATGGTTGTTGTAATTGCAAAAGCCTATGGAGTCATAAAACCCCAGTAACTTCTTCCCATCACTTTCCTGTTGCCTGTGGGATTGTCAGCACATTGTTATGGGTCCCTAGATCCTCCATTTGGCCTCAAACAGAAGTGTTTGAACTTAGTATTGACCAGCATTGTTGTGAGAGTTTGGTGAGATTGAGATTATTGTCTGCTCCTGCCTACGATGGGGCCATTCCAGTCCCACCTGAAATGCCATAGGTGCGAGCATATTTGTCACCTGACACAGAAGAAGTGGAATGATCCTTCTAATGAAAAAGCCCATGGACTTGAACCACAAATCACTTGAATGCCAAAGCCCCAAGCCCATGAATGGGCTGTGCAAATTATGTAAACTTCATATTATGCCCTTAAATATTCACAGCCTTTTCTGACGTACTCAGAGAAAAGCCAGAAAAGAGTATGTCCTAGGCATTATAATCTGGCCCTAGGACCAGGAATTTGAATGGTAGTGAAGTTTTCTCTGAAATTTGTGATATTGAAAAATATCCCCTGTAAGATTTATCTTTTGCTTACTCACATTTGGATGCTCAGCAAGAACTCATGTCATCTGAGTGACTAAGGAGACTGCACAGAAAATCTGTGGCACCAGGAAGGCTTTCTTCCTTACTTTAAGGCAGTTGCTAGTACTGCTACCCCTTGTTAGCCCTGCTGGAAGGGATGTTGTCCTGTTAGACACCACAGTAATTCCTCCTGAATTTCTGTAGATAAATCCATGGCTTACCTCAGAGCTCAACCCTTCATCAAAAACTTTTTTGTCTGTTGTCAAAAATACTGTTTGTTGATTGCCAATTTCTTTTGTTAAATTTAATATAGAGCCAATTACCCCCCAAAATAGACAGGCTATAGTAGTAATATTAGTGCTGATTGCCTTTCCTTTGGAATTAGTATTTCAGGAATCCTCTTTTTGTGGTTCTACTGCATAGCTACTGAGCAGAAACTTTTAATGGGATAATATTGGTCCAGTTGGGACCAGCAGAGCTTGCAAGATATGAGTCATTAGGCAACATTTGCAAGGAATGGCCTGAGCACTTCTATTGTCCAGGCAATTTCAGATCAGTCAATTGCATTTCTGCATTGACCTTTAAAATTGCACTTCTATTAAATATCCGTCTGGGTTCTGGTAGCATGATAAGTCTGGAGGACTCTAATGGACTTTTAAAATATACGTGATGCATAACGAAGTGTTTCCTTCCCCCTCAGTTATTTGTAAAATCTTTTGCATACTTAGTAAATGTACCCTTAAGAGATTAGCTAAAGGCTGTATTTTTCCAGACTAATGGAAGCATTAGTCTGAATTGCAAAAAATAAGCAGTTGATCAAACTGAACAAAAGTGACCATACTTAATCCTGAATGATTCATCAGTGATAGTATAAGTATTCAATGTGCTAGGTGGAGCTAGCATGACATTTTTAAAGCAGCAATAGAGAAACCAAATGCCTGTATAAAAGGAAAACGTGTATATATTTTAGACCATTCACTATTAAAATTAATGATAGATTTCACCCCACCTGCCAAAGCTTCTTAGTCATTTTCCTTCTAGCCCCAGTTCACATAAACCTTCAGTGCTCTTGTGTTAATATATTCAGGCTGAGCAATCACAATGCATCAGTAAGTGTGCTGCCAAGGGACTGAGAGATAAAATCTGCTGCTCTGGTCAGCTAGAAAATGCTGGATTGACACCTAAGTTCACAGCTGGAACAGCAGTTGTGGCATCCTGACAGCTTAGTGCAGGGCACTTGTGTGCTTGAACAGCAGAGATTGGGACACTGTGTGCTGTGGAAAAGTGCTGACCATCGGGCTCCTTTGCAGTGTTTCCACCCCTCTTGCTCTGTTAGTCACTGGCTAATGGAGTGTGAAAGGGGAGAGAAGGAGAGGACAAGGGGATTTCCTATATATAATGGGTGCAGAAAGGGACAGTGTCCTTCTCCCTGTGCTCTAGGAGAGTTCTCAGGTGCACATGAGGTATTGAAACTCCCAGGGAGAACAGAGTGCACAGAGCTGTCCCCAGCCATCCAATCTAGGACAACGCTGAGTTAAAGCTTGCTGAGCAATTTCAGAGCAAGGTTTTGACAGCTACTGTATGAGAAACTGTCTCCTCAGCCTCCAGGAGGTTCAGGAGGTACAGGTCGCCATTCAATGCCATGGTCTGTGGTTTGTCATCTGTGATGACTCACTCCTCTCTCATTTTTTTCACTGGGGTTTCTGGACCCTGCTGATGAACCCAGGTTTAAATAACTGACTCCTTTGTGCTCTCACCCCATCAGGTGCTGCCCAGGGCATGGATGGGCTCATACTACAGCAAAGGGACACCCCCAGCATGCAGGTTCGTGATGACATTTTTTGTGAAGAAAAGGTCCATTGCTTCCATGGTCACTTAATGGCCTTCTGGTGTTAATACAGCTTCAGTTTTCATAAGGTCCTTGGTGCCAATATGTGAGACCCTGTGTATGGAGAGGTCTCATAACTGGTATTTAGAGCAGTGGATTCCCAGGGAAAGCAGGAAGGGAACTGCAAGGCAAAGGAAGGTGGAGATTGCACTCTGGGTGAATATCAGAGAGACTGTCTCCAGAGGTGGAAGAAGAAGGTGAAGTTAGTGCTCCAAGTGTGGGCTTGACATGTCTGTTCCATGTTGCTCAGTGTGGACCTTTGAACAGAAGCCAAATTTATCAAATTTTGTCAAATGTATGGGATAAAATTCTTCTAGAATTCTTATAAAACCATAAATGAGTAAAATGGTTATAAATAAAAAATAGAACTTGGATATAAAGTTTTATGAAATTATTGATGACGGGAAGAATTTAATTAGTAACAAAATCCCTGGAAGGAACATGAGGTGGGGAAGGGTACCAGCAGGCCTCTGATGACTTTTATGTTGCTCACTGTGCCACTAGGTGCTGGTGTGCTCCCACAGCTTTGTAGGTGCTGAGCCTATGAAGCTTTGATCACTGATAATGGTACATGAACTCATCATTTGACACCAACTGCAGTGTTTCTTCAAGAGCTCTGTTTACAATATTTCCACAATATTTGTGTCTCCCAGAAGGCTGGAGACCTTGGTCATCATGGTTGCCTAGACAGACCTTTCTAGTTTTGGAGTTTGCGATGTTGCAGTCAGATGTCATTGGAGTCTGTGTAGCATCGCCATTTTCCATGGCACCTCCCATATGTGTATGGTATCATTAGGTCTGTTTAAAAGGATGGGTTATGAGCTTAAATGATTATCCCAAAGTCATCATACCAGCACTAGAGGTAGAGGCAGAACCCAAGTTTCCTAGCTTCCCGGTAGCAATAAGTATTATTTTCCTGTTTGCTCAGCAGGAGAGACAAGATCCCTGGAGCAGAAAAGTCAAAACATCTAAAAGTATCATGTCCTTCCTATGACTTACCAGCCATTCACAGCACCTATGGCCAGATAGGAAGTTTAAATAATTTAGTCTCACTTCTTTATAACACATATCAATTTAACTTAGTTATCCCTACAGCAAAGCTATTACCTGTGCTCACCTTCCTAAAATATTTCTAGTTACAGTTGGCCTGAACCAAGAAACAGGATCTACTCCTTGCAGTTTGGAGTTTGTATCAATGTTTAATCATTCTTGCTGCACCTGACTCTTATGAAGAGTTTGTCTTTCAATTCTCAGGTGGCCAGTGTTGCCACACTTAGCTACAGTCTGTTTTCCATTTTTCACCTTCTGGGGTTTTTTTTGTTCATACTTATTGCTATTGTTTTGTCACTGAACCAGGAAGAAGCATAACCAGCCATGACTGTGGGCTCCAGTGATGCTTTTTCTTCTTTGAGGATTCCATTTTGGGATAAATTGATTTGTCCTTGTAGACACCATAGTTGCTTGTGGCTATAGGGTCCAGCCCAGATGTCTGACTGCACAGGGCATTCAGTCTATGGAAGATTATTGTCTGATGAATGATTCTTGTAGTCCTATTTTAATGTTTCATTTTTCAAATACATTTGAAAGTTTCAGAGTAATCAAGACTGACTTCTCAAAAACAGTTAAAAGAGCAGTTAAAGCTCCAATAAAGGTGAAACTAGTAAGCTTGTTACAGGCATCTTGGGGAGACTTTCTAATCCCCAGGCTGTCCAAACATGCTCTTTTGAGTCTGTGCCAACATACTCACTGAATTCTGCAAACCCTTCTCACACTGCAAATACTTCCATTTCTAAATCACAGATACAAGGAGGGCTATGGAATTCTAATTTCTAAATACAGCAGAGTATTTTCAAGCACAACATAAATACTGATTACAAAAAAAAAGACCAAGGCAATGTAATACTTAGATTTTAAAGATACATCAGCAGTTATATCTGCCTCTAAACAGTCCAGGTCACAAAGGCATTTTTTGTCTTACAAATACACTGTTTGAAAGGGCACTCAGGTCTCTGATGTACTTAGCTTTTTCCCCCAGTAAACTCCCATTCTGATCCACATGCATCCTCTTGGGTAAACACTACAGGCTGAGCCTGTGATGTTTCCCAGTGAGGTGCTGTAGCCTGGCAATGTGGTTTGGATGCTAATGTCTTTTTTTGAAGTTCTGAAGCTTTCCCAATGTAAATAAACCTCAGGATTGCCAGCTCCATGCTAATATGTGTGCAAGTGTTCAAAATGTATATGCTTTAAGTTGTTCCTTTTGTTAGTTTTGCTGGGAGATAGAAAGCTGTACATTAAAGGTCAGTGCCATGACTTCTCCTCTTCTATGCTCTGTTATCTGCTACTGCACCTGAAGCCCCTCTCCAGCCCTCACTTCTAGTTGGAATCCTCTTGCTGTCACCCAGTGTTTCTGAACTGCAGATATCAGTGAGATTATGGTAAGCGTTCAGTAGCTGGTTACTATTAGGGGCTGATGAGAAGAGATGAAGAGTTACTGGTGGTACAAAATATTTTGGAGTTGTTCTGTTAGGCAACCTGGAGAAGTGTAAGTACAGGCAACCCTGGGCTGAAAAGCTTGGCCTATCCCAGCGTCTCCTTAATTTATTTGTAGCTAAGAGCTTGTAGAGAGTACAGAATTGAGCATTACTTTTTACAGTTTTGAGGCATGTGTATGAAATGTCCTTCTAAGGGAAGCTTAGCTATATGGCATCATCCCACCATTTGGCAAGTTCTTTTTCTTTGAAGAAATTTTTAGTTCATGGCCTGTACAGGAGGTATTCACTAAAATGAGTACAGCTCCTACTGCATGTTTCAAAAATGGATGCAAGGCTCAGGAAAGATATCTTCTTGCTTTCCACTTACACACAGCATCTTGGCTCCTTACAGTGCTGCTCTTGCTGTTATTGTATGCAGGAGTTCAGGTGCTTGCCTGTGGCAGTGTACGTGGTGGTCCTGTGCAGTTGCTTCAGTGCATGAAGTGCACAAATGAAACTCTATACACCTCCCATCATCCTCCAGAAGTCTGAAATGATTGTGCTGACATTGATTTTCAGCACAGAAGCTCTTTCCTCACACTTCTAAGGATTTTCTTACACGTCACCTGAAGGATGTGCTGGCAATAGATTTGTGACTTGTTTACTTATCTGTTACAAACCGATTATGATCATGTGCAACTTGGTAACAGCAGATTTCCTGAAAAATGGACAAACTGTTTCTTAGAAGATGGATGAGCATTCATGCACTATATGAAGTGTAGTAGAAGAATAATTATACAGGGAGGCTAGATGTTGAATTTCAGGAGTAGGGCAGGTTAGTTTTGTAACATGAAGAAGATTTAGGTCCATATTCCAGGATTTCTCAGCAGAGAGAGCCACAGTGTTTTGCACGACCCATGCAAGTGAGTTACTGCGTACAGCACCATCTGCCTCCTGCCCCTGCCTGTTTGTTTTCTTTTTTTGAAAGTAGCCATTTAAATTAGTGCTGTTATTTCTTGTACAGTCGCAGTAGGGTTGGCATGCTGGATCTCTTGAATGTGCCTGCTGTCTTATGGATCGTTGCTTATTTTGCATGCCAGGCATATCCTTTGACATGGACACATCCACCACCTGAAGTGTTTGAGTTTCAAAAGGTTTTTATATTCTGCATCATTATTGCTAGGCTACCAGGTAGGAATCCAGTTTAAAACATATTTCTAGAAGTTTTGAATAGTAGTAATTAGGTTTCTGACTTCCAAGGTTCTCTTTTTAAAAATAACTGTAATGGTGGCTGTGCTTCTTTATGTTTACATTTATTTATTATACCTTTAAAGCCTTTGAGAAGAGTTGTTTTGCATTGTTTTTCTTTTTTTTTTTGTGAAGAGCTGTGTACTCAACTGGAATACATATTTCTGGTGGAACACACAGTTTAGTACAATTTCAACGTGAAGATGTCTGTAGACATCTTTAATGAATCAGCTTTCTATAGTATGACACTTTGTGGCATGATGTTTTCCTTACACTCAAATCTTTTTTAAAATGAAGTCTCATATTGCCCTGAACTAAAGAGATAATGTAGTCCCTGCAGCTAAGTACAGCCCACTTCTACCCTCACGCACACATAAGAAATTCTCAGTGACAGATCTGGTAGCTGACAGTAAGATGTGACCCCACTGGCCTGTTTTTTTCACAGCAGACCACTACTGCACACAATGGAATAACTCAGATAAGCATTTGATCTTATGAATATCATATGCAGTCCTTTCCACTGAATTTAATTTTGATTGATCGGTCAGATTTTGCACTTAAAACCAAAATGCCTGTGCATGAGACTGCTCCATATCAAGACAGATACTTGTAGTGATGTGATGGTAGTCATTGTGCTGTGTTTGCATACTAATCAGATGAGTTCATGAAGCATTATACTTGAGAAATCCTCAGCTACGCTCTGTAGAACAAATTTGATCTTTGACACTCAGGGGAAAAACTTCAGCCTTGAGTGTCTCTGCTAGCATTTTGATTACTGCTTCATACATGTTTTGTAGGTCTGGTGTCAAAAAGACTTTATTTAAGACAGGTGATGCTTAATAAAGGCAAATTTGAACTAATTCTCTTACACAAAGCTGCATGGCCTGGTGTCTCGTCCCACTCAGTGGACAACGAGGGAGGTGAATCTTTGTGATCCCCTGAAAGAGGCTGTCCCTGCAGGGCAGGGCAGCCGGGGCAGCAGAGTCACAACACTGACTCCGAGGAACAATAACAAAACAGTTTATTAGCTCTCCCTAATAGAACAATCAACAAACAGTACGGATAAAAGAGTTAATCTTTGTAGGCGATTATTTTACGGCGCAACCGAATTTTGAGGAAGAGGAAGAAAGTTATTAGAGAAGAGGAAAAGAGAGGAGAGGTGAGGTAGTAAGTAAGAAAGATAGAGAGTAAGATAAAGAGAAAAGATTATCACCACCCGTGGATCCAGCGACGTCTCACTCGATCAATCCAAGTCTTCAGTTCTTCGGTGGTGGGTGCACACCAATCAATATTTTTCTGTCCCTTTTATACCCTTGAGGTATCTGGGTGGCATTCCCAACTTCCACAGGAAGTGGTGTTGATTTGCATAAGCTTCATGAGCTAGAAGTAGTGTGGCGCCTGCCATCTACCTCCCCCATGATGCAGTCAGCAGGAGCACTTAACTAAAGAAAAGACAGAGTCCCACCTATGCAGAACCTATCCCTTCCTTTTGTTAAATCATGTCTGCAAGGCGCCAAAGGGGGGCACAGAGACATTAAAAGCAATCAACACCTGTCCCTTCCAGACAGGTCTTTCCAGACCTTATCACCACACAAGGTTTGAGGCAAACAACAGCCAGGCTCTTACACCTGTAAGCAGTGAAATCTGCATTGCATTTGTCTCATCAGGTGATCATGTTTTAATATACCTCTGTAATAGCTCTACAGGAAAGCAGGTATTTATTATAATGTGATGTACATTTGCATCAGTGGTAACTCTTCACTGATTCTGTGTTAATGGTATAAAGTCTGTACCTTTTCTTTCATGCTATTTTTCAGAAAAAGTATAAAGTTAAACTATGCTTAATTGACAGCTTCTTTGTAATTTGTTTTGTCATTGTGTGCTCAGGCTAAAATGTCCACACTGCTAATAGGTTCCCTCACAGTGATGGAGTCAGGTATCAATCAGGTTAATTATGGTCCCTCCAGTGGGCTTGGAAAATCAAGGGTGTTAATGTGACACTGTGTGACACAAAGAAGTTTAACATGATCCTGGGCTTCATGTGACTCCACCTTGCTCAGAAAAGCATGTTGTGTTAACAACTACTACTGAGGAAAAAAGTATGCATTTTTAATAGGGTAAATTCCTTGTTAACAGACTTCTAGAGGATGTTTCAGAAGCCAGGTGTTTGGGGGTCAGGGGAGGGAAAAGCTTGATGTGGGCTGGAATTACTGGCATTATTCTTGTTGAATCCAAGCTGTGACATACTGAAGCACAAGCCGAAGTATCCCAAGGCACACAGAAGAGGGTACTGGGAGAAACAAGGAGAGAACATGTGGCTTTTAGCTGGTGTACAGCCCATTGGCTGCAGCTCTGCATCAGGAGGGAAGTGGCTGTAGCACCAGATGCTACAGCCAGTCTGAGGCCTGCTGAACTCATCACAACTTTAACATGTGTCGCACATTGGATTTCCATGTCTCACAGCTCCTGGCTCGTGAGAAGAGTTGCAGAAGGATATAATTTCTAAGTAGCATCAGGATCAAAAACTGCACCTGCTGCTGCTGTAGTCCTGGACAGCATCTCTATCAGAAGCAGTGCCACCAACCTTGATGTCCTGCCAATCCCAGAAGGTTGCCACCAAGGTGCTCCAGTCCCTCCTTGCCTGCTGGAGATGATGTCTGGGGCTGTGTGTGGAATGAGATGTGTCAGTGGCCAGGCTGGCTCATGTATGGCTGGGATGCTCACAGAGGGGCCAGTGATAGAGGTAAGCATTCAGGCTGGGTGACAGGGACTTGTTTGGCTCCTGGAACAGTGGTGAAGGTGTGGGAGGTCTCACTCTCAGACCCTGATGTAGGGACATTCCTGCTAGCTTCCCCTTCCCTTCTTGGCTCCTGAGGTGCTCTCCTTTCCCTGATCTGCACAAGGCTCCTGCCTGGGCTTCTTGTCTGCCTGCAGATGGGCGAGATTCTGGGGCTGGAGCTGTAGACGTTTGCATCTCCAACAGGCACATGTGAGCAATGTGCCTTTAAGACTAGCAGGAGAGCAATAGTATCTCCCTCCCTCCTGTTAATTGTAGCATGTTTTTCAGCCATGCTTTCCAGTCACATTCACGCAGGCTGTGAGAGAGAGCAGTGCTGAAGCTCGCAGGCTGAGTGCCGTCCAGACAGTGCGTGCTCACCCACGGCATGGATGCCCGCAGATGATGAGCAGTGCTGTGGGTTGGAGAGCTTTGTGCCAGAAGCCGGAGACCTGTATACCTGAGTTTTGGTGACACTGCCGGACTCACCACATCACCTGCACCTCTCACCTCCTTGTCTTTGTGGCTGTGGCCTCCAGATGCAGGTCGAGCACGCTGGCCACCCCACCCCAGTGGGCCCTCGCAGGGACTATGTGCAGCGCTTTACTGGTGCTTGGGAACCTGCAGCGGGTGATGCACTGTGAGCTGCGTGGTGCCTGGCTGGGGCTGCTGGGGGCTGCTGTGGAAACGTCTGAGTCCTTGAGCGCAAAGTGACTGCAGCTGACTCGAGGTTGGGACTACTTCTTGGAGGATGCCCTGTGTGTCTTCAGTCACTCCTCTCTGGCCTCACCACAGAATATTTGGAGTTGCTTGCTTACCCCTGCTGAGGGGGGACAGAGGCATATGCCTCCAGAGGGTTAAGAGCATCTGCCTGTACGACAAGTGTGTGAGAAGGAAATAATCTGCAGAGATACATGTGCAGCAATTCAACTGCTGTTGCTCTCCCAGGCTGCTGCTGCAGTTCAGTGTGTGAGAGAAGCTGTGCTGCTCAAAGAAGATGCTTTCTTGGTGTGTCCAAAGTGCCAGCCATGGCAACGTGTCTGAGCTGGGGTAAATGTCTCCATTCAAGAGGAATTATGTTGATTTGCTGGCTCTGTTTGCTCACTGAGGTAGGTGCTGCTGCCTATGCAATATGCTGTGATCTTTGTTTGGGGGGATACAGTTCTCTCCTCAGCCTGGTCTATAATATTGAAAAAGTCTTTCCATGGGAATGGCTTTTAATTTGAAATCTATGCCAGACAGTAATATGTGTGTGTTTTTTGTGTGTGCAGCAGGGACGAGAGAGCAAAGGATACCTAAGTGCTACCTTTCATGCCTGGCAATAAAGTTGTTATGCTTAATTGGAACAAACTTGCCTTGGTCTCTGTGGAATGCACCTGAGAGCTTTTGCTTCTTCTTGGCATAGGACCTTTTGAAGGGGTTGGCTGCAGTATGCTACATTATACTTCAGTTCAGAAACAGGGACACAGTGCACTCTACAGGGCCCTTCATTCTGCTCCCATGGATGTGGGGAGGACAGAGGACACCCACATGGAGAGACAAAATGCTGCCGACAGGGAGGTGTTTTTTGGAGGAATGAAATTGCACTAAAAGAAAGAAAAAAGGTGTTCTTCCCTGAGGAAGAGGGAATTTTAAAGTCCTAAGGTTGATCTTGGTGTTTGGAAGTAGAGAAGAAAATTTGGTTTAGAAGCAGCCTGAGTATAAGTCTGTTTCTTTTTTTTGTGTTTTGCTTTCCCAGCTCCATGAAGAAGAGTTTTGTTCATCTCTGCTAACTGATTTACCACCTGCAACCTTTGCTTGACGATTTTTTGCACTGATACGTGGGAGAGAAAAACTGCCAGTGCCAATTTCCTTAAGCTTGTTTAGGAAGGTGCCTTCTTGGGAAATCCCTAAGAAAATCAGTGTCAAATAGTGCTCTTCCTTTCTTACTGTTGGGGCATGCATTTCCAGTTTGTATTGAGACCTCCACTGGGAACTTTACTCTATAAACATTAAGAAGAAAAGGAAGTTTTCAAACAATTTCCCCCCGAAATGCGGGGTGTTGGGCTTTGTATATTTACTGATTTGGTTCTCCTGGTTGACCGTTTGCACACTGGCTTCTGAGCATGTGAGCACAGACCCTGCCAAGGAAACCAGGCTATGCAGAATAGGTAGGTGCTGCCCAGATTACGTGCCTGTATCACGTGGAGAGAGGTTTGTGCACATTTCTGGCATTGCAGATCTATTGATATAGCAGAGCCAACAGTGCCATTGCTGTGTAACAGTTTCAAAAGTGTTTCTGTGGCATCCTGACACAACAAATGTGTCGTTCATAACTGCACTTTTCAGGAAAAAGAGCAGGACTGTCATTTGCACTGCAAATATTTCAGTCACTTTTGTTTTCTTTAGCTGGGGCTGCCTGACTGGAATGTGTTTCTACCTGAGCAGTTTGGTCAGTGCATTTATTATTGCCTCCTCAAATTCTCCAGGACTGTTGTACTATGTTTGACTCAGCATTGACATATCTCATAGAGAAAGATGGAGAAGGATTCCCCTTTTTAGCTGTAATTCATGCCCAAATGCAGATAAGAAGGTTTCCTTTTTGCAAGGACAGAACACATGTGCATTCTTCTTTGGGATCCTGTAGAGAAGACCTCTACTGCTCTGCAGACTTCTCTGTTGGAGGTGGAGGAGCAAGAGTGGGTCTGGTGGATTCACTGCTATGTATGAATTAAGAAGCCACAACACCAGCCCGGTACAAAGGCTGTGACAACGGCTGGGGTGTAGCTGCTCCTCTCTGGCCTGGCAAAAAGGACCCCTTCTTACACACACAAGATAGAGCTAGGCAGCAGTGCTCCATAGCAACGCTCACTTCTCCCACAAAGTGGAGAAAAATCTCCTGGATTCACTGAGAGAGCTGAAAACACAAATGGATGAATGGCCAGTGGAGTCTCACTGGTGTAATACTGGTGTAAGGTCATCTGAATGACTTCTTTCTAGAATAACACTTATAAAGGGTGGTAATCATTAAATAACCCAATTGCCCATGCAGAAAACACTAGAAAAATTATATGGTAGTCATCCCATTTACTGCTATTTGCACACAGGCAGAATGGTGATTAGAACTGTCTGAATTAAAGTAAAATGCTTCTCACAAACATGATTTCAAAATTCAAAATTAATTTGGTGCTCGCTGGGCAGCAACTGTTTTGGTTGTCTTTGTGCCCCTATTCCAGCAAGTACGTTCTTCAAAAAGTACTTTTGCAAAAATAGCAAAATGTTTAAGCATATTCACATGTGATGTGGTCTGAAGGAGTGGATGGGAATACTTGCCTTATAGCCATACTCCCATCTGCTCAGGGAAAAAAAGTAGTACATTTGAACTACTGATTATTTCTAAGCAGCCTTTCTGGTCAGTAATAAAGATTTGCATTAAACTCTAATTATGTGGAAGTTGAGAGCTATTTGCTGAAGTTAATAATAGTAACTTTTAAAATTAGAGTTTATTAAAAGGGGGCTGGTCAGCATTGTGTGTCACATTCACTGTACTGATACCTTCCTCTGCCTGACAGTCACATAACTGCCCATCTCAGAGATCAAGGTTGGGGCGCTCCTTGGAATGCCCTGCAGGTGTTCTGCTGTAAAATGGGGCTAAGCTTGATTTTTCATCTGAGCCCAGTGGTGACCTGGCAGCAGCAATGCTAGGATCCCTGTGGTATTTACCTTTTCAGAGACAAATGCCTGGCTTTATCTGTTGGGTCCTGCTGGGAAGGCTGGTTTATACAAGTGTTCTGCTTGGCAGCCATGGGTGGTGCAGGGAAGGGATAAACAGACAAGTGAAAAGGGAATAAACTGAATCTTCAAGAACTATAATGCTAGAGAGTGATTTCCCTGATTTCTGTGGGGAGGGTAAATGAAGGCCAGTCACTAGATGCCTGTACTCTTTCAGTGACCACTGCATTTTTATGATTGAGATGCTGCTTGTAAACCAGCTACAGGCAATCAAAGCCTGTTGAGCTGGAGGTGTAACTGTGGCTTTATGATAGTGCCTGCAGTATCTTTAAGAGACTGTGCTACTGCGTTTGAAATCTGTCTGGCTTTGTACCACTTATAAAATGCATTACAGTAGGTGGTGGCATCAGCCTCCTCTTAGTGAATGCAGATATTTTTATTATGCAAAACATTTTCTCGCTTACTGCATTCAGATGATGACTGGAGATACCATTCTTGTTAGATAAAAAATTGAGTCTGACTTCAGAGGTGAATTTAAAGAGCAATTTCTTTTTAATATATATAGCAACAAATAGGAACAAAGCTGCTTAAAAATTACTTTAATGATGAATCATTATATGGCTCTCACCAGTCTGAAAAGCAATAAAAGTAAAAATGGAGTACTAGGATTTAGTCGCTTAGAAAATGCACAGAAAGGGACCTATATTATAGAGAGAGTTTTACGCCATATCAATGTAGAAATGTTTTGATGTGCAAAAGTATCAAGTGACTTTCCACCCCAAAGATAAGAGGCAGCTGCTACTTATTGTTTATTGTTCCAGAAGGTTATTTTCTTTGGTTGGTAGTCACTCTTAATATTAATTAAATTTTTTTTTAACCCTGACTGAATTCCCCCTCCCACGCTGTTTCAGGGCAGATGCTGTCATAATAGTTTTTCTTTTGAATGCTATCATTTTTATTACTAATCCTAATTAAATGCTGTAACTTTTGAAAATCAGATTAATTTGAACCATCAGCCCAATGCAAATGCTGCAATCATCAGAGATCATAAAATGCTCAAGGGACCATAATTTTGCTACAGAGCTGTGGTGGCATGTGTCCAAAGATCTTGCTACCTTTGTTTAGATGACATGAATTGTAATGCATAGAAGTGATATGTTCCTCAGCTGTTGAATTGCACATTCTAGCCATAGGAAAATACACCATACGTTACAGAAAACACATGATGTCTCCCATCACTGAAATTCTCTTTCCTCACTATAAATATTGTATGAATTCTGTGGTTTCACACAATAGATAAGAGTTGGGAAGTTGTTGTACACCAAAATTGCACTTTATTTGCAAGCTAGGTAGTAATGGACACAACACGCTTAGCTCCACTGTCACCCAGAATGTGTCCTGCCTTGCGTCACAGTCTGTGAACTCAGGTTGTTCAGAAACTACTTCAGCAGGCTTAATTTCCAGCCAGGACACACAATGATCATGACTTCAATCTCCCAGGCAGTGGGACAGATACTGTGAAATTCTGGTAACGTAGTTTCTTTTAGACTAATTTTTGGTATTTTGAGCTTCTTTTTGACACAGATATTAAGTAACAAGTAATTAATTCTGGTTCCTACTCAAGCAGTGGCAAAGTTCGTCTCCCTGCTCTGTCCCACCTTCATTTCTGAGGTGGTGACATTAGGGAAGATCTTACTGGTCTCATTATGGCTGTAAATAACCAGCATTGAAAGACAGAAAGGTATTAATCTGACACTGCAAACATTTACATTGCAGTTTGTTGTTTAGACTTTCTTCACAGCAGAGGAAAAAAGGCACTTTAAAGCAGAGTCATTACCCCTGCTTACTTTAGGAGTCCACAGTAAGATGAGATGAATTGCATGCTAGAAATGCCTAGTGCTCTCTAGTCATGCAAATGGAGCCCGTGTAACTGTCTGTGGGGGCCTGGGGGTGCCTACAGCACTAGGCAAGATGAACCAAACTAAGCAACTGCAGCTGGTTTTGGTCCTCAGCCAGAAAACTTCTCAGGTCCATCTGGGTTGCTGCAGGGTCCTTTGAGGGTTTTGGTGGAAATGAGAGTCATGATGAAGGATCTGACCCTACAGGTTTAACTCTGTTGTTTTAACTCTGCCTTACTAAGCTGAGTCACTTTGTCAATCCATATTATTGAGAGTGGTTGAGATGTATGTGCTGCTGTTTGCTACTGAGCATCCCAATAGCAGATATCGCTTATATTTCTGCTCACCGGGACCTCTTTTTTCTATTTGATTGTAAATACAATCTTTTTGATAAGTACTAAAAGTAATGCATTTTCCCCCCTATTAAATAGCAATAAAATCTTGCAGACTTGTACGTTCTAGGCTTTATGGTGAAACTGAAGTGGGATGATCTGTGTCATTTCACAGACTAATTTGGATAATACATGTTTGTGTCAGTGTGCTTTGTGGATCTCCTGCTCTCACCCACTTCCCCACCACCTTGATTGTATGCATGGAATTACTATTGCAGAGAGAAGATTGGTAGTGTGAGATTTGTCCCATAAAACATTTTATAACTGGGATTTACCCAACAGGGTCATTTCAGCCAGAATGTGGAATACAGGAGTGTAATTTCATGACAAGTGTTGCAGCTTTTGACCACAAATGGCTAGCTGTGTTCTTTTTCTGCATATGTAACATTCAGGAAGCTCTGGGCAGGCGCGTCATTTTATAGCAGCTATTTCTTGCAAAGGAAAAAGTAAAAAAGATTGCGGAAGCATACTAATTATCCACAGTTTAAGGTATATAGTAGTTTGCAAACAGTTATTGTGGATATTGTTATCTGAAAAGCTGTAATTGTAATGGTTCTAATGGGGGCTATTGTAGGTCTACTGAAACAGTTATGATTTAATTTTAATATGAGCTTTATTTGGAAAAGCCTGTATTTATAGATTTTATGATACTCAGTATTATGTGCTTGGCTTATGACAATAAAATCATAGTAGACTGCTGGAATGAATATAACTGTATCAAAGGTGTCTCTTGTCTTGATAACTTACCTATTTTTAAATGTTAACCATCACCTTTTCTGTTTTATAAGATTGTATGCAAATATAAAACCTCATGTAAGCATGTGTCTGAGCATTGTGGTGTGAATATGGCAAATGCTGTCTATCAGTCCTCAGTTCTGTAAGCCATGCATGATTGTCAGGATCATGTTGTTTGACCTTCTGATAATATGGGCACCAGAAAATTTAATCCAGCGATTTCTCCTTGCCTCTTGGAAGCATATTCAGCCTTATTTAAAGAGTGTGGATAACAGACTCAAAGGTATCCTGAGGGTAGTTTTTTTCAGTGAGTAATTATTTCTGGTGATTTAAGAAAAAAATTCAATCTGATTTTATTTCCTTGTTCCATCTGTTGAATCTTCTTCTTTTGCCTACTTAATTAAGGAACCTGCTAGTAGTGGAAATCATCTCCCATGATGTAGACAAATCATTGCTCGGCCTTTTTGCCCAAGCGATCATATAATTTAAACTCTTTCCACACAGTCTGTTTCTAGGCCCACAAATTCAGTGTGTATCTTCTCCAGTCTTTCAGCATCTTTTTGAGCTGTGGACATCAGAGGTGGCTATTCTGGGACAGCAGAACACCACATTCTACTACTACACTCACTAATATCATATGCAGAAACAACATCACTTATCTAACCTTAGACAAAATTGCCTCTCTTCAAACATTAAAGTGTGTCATTAGATACTCTAGCTCCAGCATGGCCCTGGGACATTGTTCAATTTATCAGCCCTGTCTCCCATATATGTGTTTTAAGTCTCTGATTTCTAAAATACAGTTCACTCCTCTGTAAGTGGGGTAGATCATTCACCATTGCATTCTTTGATCCTAGACAAGTAGACTTGTGTTTTCCTGCACTACAGCATCTGATCTTTGACAAGGCTGGGCCTGTGGAGGGGATTAAGGCGTCTGGCTGTAGTCACCTGAGTTTGACATTATTTATCAGTTAAGCCAGATCTGAGTTGCACTGGACTGAGAAATGCTTCTCTGTAGTCCCAGTTAAAAGCACTGCCATTCACTGATGGTTCCTCATTTAAATGACATCATGCCAATTATGAGTGATATTTAAAGTGTTCTGTAGTAATTTCATGTAATGATATTTTTACACTCAGTAGTATGTGATGTGTCACTGAACTGTTTGCAAAAAATCAGCCTGCAGTGCTGGCACAATACTATTTCTGCCCTGCTCCCAACCTGCTTTATTAAGTGTATTAAAAAATCATTTTGGGATTATCCAGGAAGGCTGATTGATGTTTCCATCACATGCAGATACAGTGGTGATCCCTGCAGTCACAACTACCTCTACTGCTTTCTGCTTCCTGATTGCCATTCGGTGAGGTTTTCCAGGAGAGGCTGAAAAGATTTCTGTTGCTGCTGAGGTATTCATAAAATCACCCAGGACAAAAAGCAAACTACAGAGTGGGTGCTTGAGCACTCTTCCGTTTCTGAATACTTTTTGTCAATTTTGGGTTCCTGCTGGTGTTTGATTTAAGTACTTTCTTTTCATTAATTAATTAATTCAGTCCTCTAGCAATTTCACTGTGATGTTGCTCTGGGTTTCAAGTACAGACTGGATAACCATCTTGACCACTTAAAATTGCTGGAGTATATATTACTCCTTTTGTGGTCCATCAGAAACTCCTCTCTTCAGCTCCTCACATCACACTGCTGGCACACTGCTGATCTTTTCCTTAGCTAGATCATCTTTTTCCATTGCGACTAACTTTAGGTACTTCCCTTCCAGAAAGAATATGGAGTAAAACCTTACCTCCTTCAATTGCTGTGGTGCTGCTTTCTACTTCCAATCTCCTCAGTGTTCACCCTCATATTTTTTATTGATTTACTACCTACCCATTGTCCTTTACTCTGGGACTCTGTGATTCCACCTTGATTACTTTTTTCTCTTTTTTTTTTTGCCATCTTCATTTTTTCATTTTTTTTTCTGAAGAGTCCATTTGTTTCCTTGACATAACAATTACTGACAGCCTGGTATTCTGTCTCCAACAGTGGCAAATAGCAGATGCTTAGAGAATAATATAAGAAACAGGGTGAGAATATAATAACCCTTATAGATCCTGCCAGCAGTGATCAATGTCATGTATGCCTGACTGTGTCGTGAATGTTTAAGCACAGCCCAGTGGGGGATACACTGCCTAAAACCATGTGGGTGAGAAAAGGATAATTTTACAAGATAGCAAATTTTCCTGTGTAATGAGCTTTCTGCAAAAGTGCTGACCTCTCCTTGCCTGGAATTGCTTTGCTTAGTACTGAAAGTCACAGCAGTGCTGTGCCTGTTTCTAAGCCAGTCCTGGGGTCCATTTGCAGGGGTCCTTGCACCTGATTGAGAAGGAGCTTGTGTTTCTGTGTCTTAGAGGATCCTTGAGGAGATTGAATCATAGAATCATAGAATGGTAGGGGTGGGAAGGGATCTCTGGAGATCCTTGAGTTCAACCCCCCTGCCAGAGCAGGATCACCCAGGGCAAACCACACAGGAACAGATCCAGGCAGGTGTCGCTGTTTATGCCGGGAGCGGAGAGACGCAGCAACATATAAGTTCAGCAAGAGCAGGCAAAAGAAGCAACTTTATTAATTTACAACCCCATTTTTATACCCCAGCCCCATAGGGCGATTGGTCAGTAATCACCCATCTCCTAGGGTGATTGGTTCAAGTCCTACAGCACCTATTTCAAAATATTTTTACAATGTACCATAAACAAAACTTATCGAAACACCATGTGCTAGTCTAGTTTACAAAACCGTCCTACTATTTCTCATAACACGTGTGAGAAAGGCAGGGTTCTCACAGAATATTGTGAGAACCTAGGAAAATTCCTCTGCTAGCAGCTTTTCAGCATCCACAGGCAGGTTTTGAAAATCTCTAGAGGAGACTCCACAACCTCTCTAGGCAGCCTATTCCAGTCCTTCATCACCCTCACAGTAAAGTTTTTTTTCCTCATGTTGCAGTGGAACATCCTGTGTTCCAGTTTGTGACCATTATCTCTCATCCCTTCAAAGGGCACCACTGAAAAGACACTGGCCTCTTCTACTTGACACTCACCCATCAGACATTTGTAAGCATTAATAATCTATCTTGAGCTTGGAGGAAGTGATGTTTGAATATTAGCCAGCTCTCTTGGGCCCCTCTACCTTCTAGAGACTTAGCCCAAGGGATTCCTCCAAGTAGGTCTTTGAAGAGGACAAAATTAGCCCTCCTAAAGTCCAGGGTTGCAATCCTACTTCTTCCTCGTATGATACCAAACTCTACCATGGTGTGACCACCACTGCCATGGCTGTGTCCCAACTTTCATGTCCCCAGACAGACCTTATTTGTTCTCTAATGCAAGCTCCAGCAGCACACCTCTCCTCATTGTCTCTTCCAACCACCTGCATCAGAGAAAAGTTATTGTCAATGTACTGCAAGAGCCTTCTAGACTGAGTACAATTTGCTGTGTGGCCTTTCCAACAGATATCAGCGTGATTAAAGTCACCCATGAGCACCAGAGCATGTGATCTTGAGATCTTCCAGCTGTCTGTAGAAGGCCTCATTGACATCTTCTTCCTGGTTTGGTGGTGTGTAGTAGACACCCACAATAGTTTTGCCCATATTTGTGTGCCCCTTAATTCTTACCCATAAGCTTTCAACAGGTTCTCCATCCCTCCCGGGTAAAGCTCAATGTATTCCAGGTGCTCTCACGCATAAAGAGCAGCTTCACCACCTCGCCTTGTTGGTCTATTTTTCCTAAAATGTACATAGCTGTCCATGACAACATTCCAGTCATGTGAGCTATCCCACCATGGCTCAGTAATTGCAATGACATCATGGCCCTGTGACAGAACACAGATCTCCATTTCTTCCTGCATATTCCCCATGCTGCATGCACTGGTGTATAAGCATTTCAGAGAGGGGGATGAGCACGTGTTTTCACCCTTCGTACTTTAAGAAAGGTGTCTTCAATTCAATGCCATAAAGCCTGGTGCTGTTACCAAAAAAGCCAAAATTAATTGTTGCGGTGACACCCGATATGGAGCCATCTATTAATAGACTGTATTTGTCTGTTCATTCCAGTGTCATACCTGGCGACTGGAAGAAGTGAAGAAAAGATAACCTGTGCCCCAGATTCCCTCACCACCTGTCCACAAGGCTCTAAAGTATCTTTTGATTGTTCTTGCACTACCAGTTTCAGTGTGCTCATGTGGAAGATCAGTAATGGGTAATAGTCCGAGGACCATATCAAGCTAGGAAGTTTCCTAGTTTCATCCTTAGATGATTGCAGTGTGGCAAGATGAAGGGAGAAGTCCTTGTGTTTGGTTATGAGACCTTATATGATCGTGATGCCTGACAGATTCTTCTAGCTTTCAAGCTCTGGCAAGTTATAACACAAGCTGACATAGCAGGAAGTGTGATGTTGTGAAAGACTTTGTGAAAATTATTGCTACATATGGGAGAGAGAACCCTCACTTCTGAAGAGGTTACATGTGTCTGTCCTGCTTGCCTTATGGTAGGGCAGCTCAGGAGCTACCAACATGCACATGATGGCCAGGTGAATGGCAGCGTGGGCTGGCCGCAAGCTGCACAGCTCTTTTCTCAATGAGTGATTTGGAGATGCAGGGCTTCACAGTACAGCACATAGGAGTCTGTGAGGCTTACCAGGATGAGGGCTTTGCTATGGTGTGACATTGAGGTGTATTGCAGTAGCCAAGGTTGTAGCAAGATGTAATGGGGATCTTGCAAGGATTTTACTGTCTGCATCTTTGTTGTTACTTTGGGGTTCATTCTTTATTTCCAGATTATTTTTTTCTGAAAACTTCTCCAATATTCCTTTAAATCTGAAACAAGATCTGAACTGTGTGAAGTAAGTAGAAAAATAGATTTGAATTTTAAAAAAATCCTACATTTGAAGTAGCATTTAAAAATACCTCTAATAGTAAGTAGAGTATTTTATCCAGGGCATTGAGCACCTAAATCAGAGGAATGATGTTGCAGATGTTACATCTCTAATTACTAGTTCTTCAGTTGTGCATACTCTAGCAGCTGACATACTTACCACAGTTTGATTTATTCTCAGCTGATGGTCAGCTTTACTGATAGAATGATTTATTTTATTCATGTGATACATTTTCTTGTTTTGGTTGTGGCTTTTTTCATTACTATCTGCAAAATTTTTGGAGAGGACTCTGGACCTTATAATAACATATAGAAGATCCGTGGGAAGACAGAGGCACTTTATTTACATGACTGTCCTTCAGTACTCAGCTTTGTGGTGTTTGAGGTCCCGGTAAAGATAAGGGTTCTTCTGTTCATATAGGTGAGTAAATAAATCCATAAATCCTTACAGCTCTGACTGTATATTATATGATAGAATTTTCACTATGTGATGAATTTAGGAGGGTCATCAGCAAAACCTCTACTTTGGACTTGCGGAGGGTGACTTTGGTCTATTCAGGACGCTGGTTCAGAGAGTCCCTTGGGAAGCAGCCCTCAAAAACAAAGGGGCCCAGGAAGGCTGGGCTCACTTTAAGAATGAAGTTATGAAAGAGCAGGAGCAGGCTGTCCCTACGTACTGAAAAATGAGCCATTGGGGAAGAAAACCAGCGTGGTTGAGCAGGGAGGTTTTGCAAGAACTCAAGGAAAAAAAAAAAAAGTGTATCAACTTTGGAAAAAGAGGCAGATGAATCAGGAAGCATTTAAGGATATTGTAAGGTCATGTAGAAAGAGAATTAGAGACACAAAAGTTCAGTTAGAACTTAATCTGGCCATCTTTGTTAATAAAAAGTGCTTTTATAAATACATTAATAACAAAAGGAGGGTCAGGGAAAATCTCCATTCCTTATTGGATGAAGGGGGGAACATAGTAAGGGAAGACAAGAAAAAGGCTGAGTATTTAACAACTTCTTTGCCTCAGTCTTTAACAAAAAGACTGGCTGTCTTCAGGGCAACTGGGCTCCTGAGTTGGTAGACAGGCATGGGGAGCAGAACACTCTTCCTGTAATTCAGGACGAAGTAGTTAGTGACCTGCTGTGCCATTAGATCCCAACAAGTCTATGGGTCTGGGTGGGATTCATCCTAGGGTGCTGAGGGAGATGGTGGAAGAACTGTCTAAGCTGCTTTCTACCATTTATTACCAGTCCTGGCTAACTGGGGAGGTCCCAGATCACTGGAGGTTGGCCAATGTGACTCCCATCCATAAGAAGGGCCAGAAGGAGGATTTGAGGAACTATAAACCTGTCATCCTGACCTCGGTTACTGGCAAGGTTATGGAGGAGATCATCCTCAGTGCCATCAAGTGGCACATAGAAGACGATCAGGAAATCAGGCCTAGACAACACACATTTAGGAAAGGAAGGTCCTGCCTGACAAATCTCATATCCTTGGGTGACTAGGCTGGGTGACTCGCCTAGTGGATGAGGGGAAGGCTGTGGATGTGGTCTAGCTCAACTTCAGCAAAGCCTTTAACACAGTCTCCCATAGCATCCTCCTGGAAAAGCTGTCAGTCCACAGCTTGGACAGGTGCACCCTTCGCTGGGTTAAAAACTGGTTGGATGGCCAGACCCAGAGAGTGGTGGTGAACGGTGCTGCATCCCGTTGGCGTCCGGTGACCAGTGGTGTACCCCAGGGATCAGTACTGGGCCCAGTCCTATTCAACATTGACGACCTGGATGTGGGGATTGAGTCTACCCTCAGTAAATTTGCAGATGACACCAAGTTGGGGGGGAGTGTCAATCTGCCAGAGGGCAGGAAGACGCTGCAGAGGGACCTGGACAGGCTGGGTTGATGGGCCTTGGCCAACGGTATGAAGTTAAAGAAGACCAAGTGCAGGGTCCTGCACTTTGGCCACAATAACCCCATGCAGTGCTACAGCCTGGGGGAGAAGTGGCTGGATAGTGTCCTGGTGGAGAGAGACCTGGGAGTGCCGGTTGACTACCAATTGAACGTGAGCCAGCAGTGTGCTCAGGTGGCCTGGAAGGCCAATGGCATCCTGGCCTGGATCAGAAAAAGTGTGGCCAGCAGGACTAGGGATGTGTTTCTCCCCCTGTACTCAGCACTGGTGAGGCCTCATCTTGAGTACTGTGTACAGTTCTGGGCCCCTCACTTCAAGAAAGATATTGAGATGCTGGAGCAGGTCCAGAGGAGAGCAACGAGGCTGGTGAAGGGACTAGAAGGAAAGTCTTATGAGGAGAGGCTGAGGGAGCTGGGGTTGTTTAGTCTGGAGAAGAGGAGGCTCAGGGGGGACCGTGTTGCTCTCTACAACTACCGAAGGGAGACTGTAGTCAGGTGGGGCTCAGGCTCTTCTCCCAGGCAACTAGTGACATCCCAACTAATGACGAGAGGGCCTGGCCTGAAGCTGCTCCAGGGGAGGTTTAGGTTGGATATTAGGAAGCACTTCCTCACAGAGAAGGTGATCAGACATTGGAATGGGCTGCCCAGGGAAGTGGTGGTGTAGCTGTCCCTGGAGGTTTTTAAGGAAAGACTGGCCATGGTCTAGCCAGTGTGGTGATGATAGGTCATAGGATGGACTTGTTGATAGCAGAGGTCTTTTCCATTCTCAATAATTCCATGATTCTGTAACTACTCCTATGCATGTCATGTGATTGTTGATTAAGATTGGACATTATTTTTTCTGTCTGTTTTTTCCCTCTCTCTTCCCGGAAGCAGCGGAGTGCTTATAATGAGCTATGCCAAGAGATCTAGCAGTGGCTTTAGGGGATGTTCAGGAGAACAGGGTGGAAGCACGTAGTGTGCCTTTCCCAGATGGAGGTTTCCAACTCTGTGCAAAGTTATATGTGCCAGAGCTCAGGAGTGTGTGTATATGCAAATTACTTTGTTATAAATTCAGAGCAGAAAGGCACATAATTTCTTTGATGCCAAAGGGAACTGTATCTAGAGACTCAGTGTAGAAATATGCCTACCGATATATGCTTCAGTTCTATATAAATCTTCTGTAAGTATAGCACACTCTATTCATTGATCTAGTGACAGTGTTATTTAGGGGTGATATGAAACAGTCACAAAGTAATAAGGACTGGCTGAGAAGAAAATATGTGCTAAAGCTCTTAGGTGTAATGCTAATTTAAATAAAATATGTGCTCTGTTGGGACTGTAGGATATTTCTCTTAGAAGTCTTAACAATATTCAAACCTTGAATGCTTAAAAGTTGGTGTTTTGACTTTTTTTTCAAAATGAAGATGCCATGATTGTTTAAGAATGTTTAGACTAATTTTTAGTTTGGGTTGAATAATTCTGATCTTAAAAGAATGTTTTATGCATACACCTGTGCTTATCTAATATATGTAAATGTAGTCCAACAGTGTATACCTGGAGCCACACTAGAAAGCACAGGGAGCTAAGTGTTCATCATGCTGCCAAGTCAGACCATATTTGAAGTTAGTCTGATGAGCAAGGACACATTAAGTGGATATTACTGTAATGATTGTTAATGCTGATATGGTGCATAGGAAAGAATGTAAGGCTTTCAAAAAGCTTAATAAAAATAAATGTTGCAAAAAGAAATCTCCTAACTTTATATGAAGCCAAATCATAAATAAGTCAAAGGGTAATAGAAAGCCATTCTACTGGGGAGTGGGGCAGGGGATATTGCTCCTGTTCTTTTTTTCTAGGAAGGCGATTCAGTTAGTGTGGCCATTATACTGTAAAATCCTTTGCTGAAGTGATAACCATGTGCTACTTGCAAAGAAAGTTTAGTTAGATTGAAGCCATTGCTGTCATCTTGCAGTGCAGATGCTTTCTAGTCATGGTGCAAATATGAAAACAAACAAGTCTTACTAACTCAAGTAGACCTTTATATATATTAAAAGATAAGTGTGCATTTTTTAATGTTTTCAGTATTGGAATGTGGATTAGAACACAGACATGATTAAAAGTTGCTCTATTGACAGTATCAGCCCATGGGAGTGCTGATGAGCACCCCTTTTCAGGCTGAGAAGGAGTACTTTTTTCCAAGGTGAGATAAAATGGTTTAGTCTATGGTGAGCCCTGAAAGTAGTAAGTGCTTTTAAGTGTAGATTTAAACTTTGCCCCTGACTGCCGCTAGCTTTACATTTTATGATAGTTCTCTTTTTATTCCTTCAACTTGTGTTGTGTAGTTTGCATTGATTTAGTCTGTCAATGTAGGCTGGAGAAACTTGGCTCATCCTGGGCTTCCAATTAATTTTCTGAAGAGTTTCGGGGGATAAGGTATGCTTTTCCCCTGTCTTTTTTAGCTGTGGCAGGGAAAATACTGTTTATTTCTGCAGCACTTCAGTGAGACCTCCTGTGCATTGGAAAAGAGCAGATGTGGTTAGTGTGTTAGTGATGCTAATGTGGGAGAAGGGATACCCAGGAGAACAATTTCCTCCCTCCCTGCTGAAGCAGTAAGCTCCATGTGCTCATGGGAGTCCCCTCCATTGGCATTTGGTCTGCTTGGGCTCATATGACTCCTTTTCTATCTCTCCTTGCTTCTCAGAAAATAACAGCTTCAAAGGTTACAGGTTTTTTTTTTAATGTATATATCAGGGGGAGGGGATGGCTTGCAGCAATTGTTTTATTGTCCTGCCCTGTAAATTCTTTAGTAAATGCATATGATGATATGTGTGTGACAGAGAGGCAGTTCTGCTGTTGTCTCAGGCCATGATAAGACACCTGGGAATGGATAAGCAGACTGAGGAGGATTCTTACTGTTTCAAAATTGGAATTACACATTTTGGTGTGTGTTTTTTAACACGGTATTTTTAAGTCTATCCAAACATTAGAATGATGTTTCTACAGTAGGCTGTTTAGTATCACCATTCTTCCTGAGGGTAGAAAGAATTTAACTACTTGATTTTGAAAAATTTTGAAATACAGCTTTTTCATGTTTATAGTTATTTTCAAATTTTGATATAACTTTTTTTACAATATATTAGGAAAGTTCATACTTCACTGATGAATGTAAAGTTCAGCATGTTGACATCTAACTGTTGTGTAGTGACTTGCAGAGCAGTGCAAAATGTCTGTGCTGATGTCACAGGGTGTTTACTGCTTCCACAGTACTGGTATTTTGTAGGGGGAAAGAAAGACAGGAAAAAAAAGACTTGTTTCATTCTATGCAGCTGAGCTAATTATGTGGGTAGCATGTGTCGGGTGGTTCTATGTATATCCTTGGGGTATGCTGCCTGTCCGAACCGCATGTGGGCATGTGTTTTGGTGGATGAACCTTCCTGACCAGTATAGCCAGTGAAGTCCATTACAACCATCCCTTGACTGTGGCATTGGCATATATAAAATGGCATGATTGAGAACTGAGATGTTATCTGTCACTATCTCAGCGATGTGTTACCTGTTTAGTATTTACAGCTTTAAGTTTCCTGAGCCCCTCCTAACAGGGATGAAGCTAAAAGAAGTGACCTGCTGTAAGACAAGCAAACACTTAAGTATTTGTGTAACAGCATGCCTCTGCTGTGCTGTCTAAAGGATCACTTACTAAGGCTTTACAATCTTAGCTAGTTATGTAGCTTTAATGCTCTGTCATCTGGTTATTAGCTGTGGCTGAAGGAAGAACTAAATCCAGAATCCAAATAAAAGACTCTCAGTTTATCTGTAATAAACAAAAAACAAGACTCAACCTTTCCTTACTCTCACTTTATATCTGCATTGATGTTTTCATGTGTAGGCTGTGTCCTGGGCCATGGATTCCAGAAGATAATTCTGATCAGGAGGTAGCTCTCAGCCACATCACTGTCCCAACCAATGATGAATTCAGAACCCTTTGTAGAGTTTGTAAGTGGGTTTATAATATTGTCTTACATTGATCCAGAAAACCGCATCTCCCAGAGATAAGAAAAAGCTTGCTGGAAACACTTTGTGAATAATAATAAAGCTGTATTCACCTCTGATATTTGTTTTGAGATTTCTGGAAGAAAACTGCACACTGAGACAGAATTTTCTCTTCTGCTATGTGTTGCTCAGGGACTACTTTTTTGCTTCTGACCGAAAAATGAGAAAATACTTAAATTGAACACTAGACTTCCTAACAGTGTGAAGGGCATCCTAAGGAGCTGGAGGTATGTTGTAATGGCAATGACTTCTTGAAGATTGGTAGCTGAGAGGTCAAGCTTGAAAATCTTGATATAATTTTCTAAGATAGTTCAGTTTAGTCAGGATGATAGATTTTTGATTGGAGAGGAAATAGAAGAAAAGAGTGACGTGTCCATTTTTTTTTCTTTAAAGATAATAGGAAGAGGTAGCTCCTTTTGGACAAGATGTCCTGTTACCCTATTCTTGTTTTGTACCAATGTAGATGCTGACTCTGGAAGAAAATCCAAGGAAGAATTACTGCCTGGAATTGTTGCTCCTATCTTTTGTTATAGCTATTGCTGTGCTGCTATATAGAAATACATTGCAATGGCAGTGTTAGGGTTATATGTAATTCTGGAAATGCATTGGTTTTTAATGTCTTCTGAGGCTAAATTACTTGCTTATTAACAGTTCTTTGGCCATCAGAAAAGCTTTTGAGCATGCTCAGTGTTTACACATTCTGTAATCAGTTTCCCAGTTTTGGGAAAGTTACTGCAGCAGAGCTCTGCAAAGGTTTGAATTTTTGGATAATATGGTTCATTTCTGTGCAATTTCTGAGGCTTGTCACAGAATAAAACATCTCCAGATTAAACATTTTTCCAAGTTAGTGGATGGTGATAGCAAGCAAGAGGGAAAAATATTAAAAAGGCAAGTTGTATGTGTATTTCACAAATAGAAGCTACATACTGTTTATGTATCATGTTAAATGCCTTTGAATATTATATGTGAGAGCATCTGTCCAAATACCGATTAGTGTTTCACTGTAACTGCAGTGCTTGAGATGGACTGTGAGTCCCAAGCCACTGAAGGCTTCCTTAAATCAAGACATGAAGTCTTTCAGAATAAATATTTTACTGGTCAGGTTTACACTATGTGATTATTAACAGCACTGAATAAATGTGTGAAATCCTAGAAGCTGTGTGCCGTGTCTTACCCAGAAAGATCCCTGGGAGCTGTGTCAACAATCAGCAAGGGGTTATGCCCTCAAAACCTGCAGTCTGCTATGCAGGATGTGAAGAGGAGGAAGGAAAGAGAGGGGATGACACTCAGAGTAGGAACTTCTCAAGTTTGCAGCTGAATACCTGCCAAAGCTAAATGGAGAAATATCTCTTTTGTCTCAAACTCACTGAAAGTGTCCTTCAAAAGAGCAGTATTCCACTATGTCCTACATTCAGAATAAAGATGATAACTTCGTTTTCTGCCTTCTGATTGCACTCAGTGAAGTGCAGAGGATGTAGGATGAGACTGAATGTCATGTTCTGAATGTACTATAGCTTGGGTTTTGGTTTTTTTTGGGTTTTTTTTCTTTTTTTTTTTTTCGGAGAAGTTTTACTTTATGTTTTAATTAGTGTGTGACAAGGGTTCATTTGTGCTTGTAATAAGAAGACAATTTAACTGAATTCTCAATTTTGATAGGCAGGATCTAAAGAATTACTAGAAGATGTTTCTTATAACATTGACAATTATTTATAACATTTATATGCACTTCATGGCTGGCAGATGTATGTAAGAAATAGTACATATTTATTGACTAAGCCTATCGTTTAAGACAAATGAGCAGGTCTTGCCTTTAGTAAAATGTTTTCCTGCATAAGGACTCTGATTTTAAATAGTGTGCATGGCAGTGTCTTTGCTGTCTGAGGAGTGTATGGGTATGACTCATAATGTCATAAATACTATGGCTATTACAGTGAGCATCCAAATGAAATTACACTAAATTATATATTTGCCAGGGTTCTTTTCTCTAATGGCCAAAATTCAAAATAGAAAACTCTATTATGCATTTTTATGCATTTGAACTACTGATTGTTCTTGCTGGCCCACTAGACAGTTTAATAGGGCTCCTGAACACCATCAATAATTCATGAGTCTCAAACAAATATCTGATGCATGTTGTTCAACTATAATCTGAGCATATGATATTGTGAGCTACTATAGGATGCTCAGGGGCATGTTCAGTGTTGTGCCTTGACATTATAGAGGTGCAAGGTTCTTGGATTTGAATACCCTGTGGGTTCAAACTGTCCTCTTTGTCCTCACCAAAACTTAGTTTTCCTGAAATGGAGATGATTGTTAGCTGAGGATCTGGTGAACTCCCTTCAGTGTGATTTGCCTGATGTAAATGGTATAAATTATTCCCAGCATATGACTGTCAGTGCTGGATGGACCAAAGATGGGAAACCGATGGTCCAAGTAGAGAGGTGTGGAGGAAGCTTAAGCTGGGGTACGTGAGGGTACAGAAGTGGAAGTCAGTGTTTAGTTGGAACATGCTTTCCAGTGCAAGACAGAATTTATAATCCAGGTGTTACTGTAGAATATGTTAACTGCTATTTATGAAGAAACCTATTAGGATGTGTTATTTTTTTCTTTTGAAGTCCTTGACTTTATTGTTTTCATTCTTATTTTACAGCACTGTGACATTCCTTGTTATGCTAAATATCATATTCAGGTAGAAGGTTTTAGAATCAAAAAGAATGAGAAGGGCCATGACTGACTCCCCAGGGGCCTGTCCTCTTGACATGTCTCAGGGAGTTCTGCTGGCAAAATTTACTGTCTTTGATTTCATTTTACCATAGGAGAACTGAGGCATGCAAAACATGTCTAGGATGAGCATCTTGGCAGAGATGAGAAGTGACTGTGAGTTTCCTGGATAGGAGTCCAGTCTTTTCCTGCAAGAGCCTTCATCCTTTAGACTTGCCACATTTGATCCATGCTCATGTGTCTCTACAAACAGAGGTAAGAAGTTACAAAAAGCTCAGAAATTAAGGGTGCAGAGTCTTGCACAGGTATTCCTGAAAACTGTTAACAGTGTTATTTTTGCAAAAGAATTTGCTGAGCAAAGAGCAGTAGCTCATCAGATAAATGTAACAAAACTGTACATATAATCATTCATGTGAGATTTTTACTATTTGTGGAATGAGTCCAAAGTCAAGACCTTCTCTTTCCTTATTTGAACTTACTGTTCTATATTAGGCTTCTAAGAAAAATCTCATGATGACTACCTGAGTTCTGTATTTGTTATCTGGATAATGGCCATACTCCAGCTTTGTTCAGGATGCAAGTGTGAAGAGCTCCATTGCTACACAGATTTCAGGAGCCAAGCTACAATACTCAGGCAACTGTGGGCTATGCTGGTTTTAAAATAGCTTTTTTTTTTTTTGCAGATCATTTAAGGACTGGTAAAGCAACATAGCATTGCACCCTGCCACCATGATGTCTGTGCTCCGTGAATTGGGGAGCAACAGAAGTCTGTTCAGCTCTGTCCCATCCTGACATTGGTTAGGGCTAGTAAAGACACATTTTCACTGGCACTGGTACTGTGTTCCTTATATCTTAGTCACAGTGTTTCTAGCAAAAATGGTTTGGAGCTCCTATTTTTCCATCCAGACTACAATGAGATTTGTCCTAACAAAATGTAGTTCATTCTGGAAATAGTTTTCAGATGATGGGTGTGTTTGAGAAGAAAGATGATGGTTCTTCACTTGTAGCTGTAATGAGAGCATTAAGATTTCAACATTTCTCTCAACTGCTGTGTTTCAGTGATCCTTTTCCTCTGGTTGAAGTGTTTGAGCTGATACGAGAATTCTGTCTTTGTGATGAAAAAGCAAATGATGGAGGTGACTGATGGTGATTACCAGCCATACTGTGCTTTTCCTTTGGCATTGTCACTAGTAAGAAGAGTAACCAAGGGTTACTGTGCTTACTTGTCTGGGTCACACAGCCTGAGCCACTTTTTAATTAGGCTGTCAGTGGGGCATCTGAGATCATAGCCCATGTACCAGGCTGGACAGTGTTTGTCATGTGGAAGTTTCCAAGATGTTCGACTCTGACATAAAAGGGCTGTGAGTACCCACTGATCATGGCTAAACTTTGATCAGTGATGCCTCTGTTGCATATTACATGTCTGGAGCTGCTACTTATACAGTGGCTGTGTTGCTGTTGCCCCAACTGCTCACCACCAATGAAGTAGCTCTGAAATGTAACAGGATGGTACCATTTCATCCAGAATTATTTTATCCCTATTTTCCTTTCTCATCACTGTGACAAGTGCTGGACTCCCTCCAGACTGTCAATGGGCTACAGCCTGGGACCCTCTATTAAAATCCATGTTTTTGCTTTATTTCATAGTGACATGTTTTGTTTCCATGGAAACTCCCCAACCTAAGTCAAATTATAAGACTGTCGGATGCATAAACAATGCTGTCATTAAAGAGTTTTTCCAGCTCTGGACAGTTGTTCACAGTGTGTCCTACCAGGCAGGCAGTGTGGCAACAGGAGAGCCTATGTGGCCACCAAAACTTGATGGGAGCCTGTGAGACTTTGGAAGAGCCAGTAAAGCCAGCTGATGCACCGGAGAGGAGTTTCCTTTGGCTGGTGTTCCTTAAAGCTGTCATATTCATAACAATTATATCCACAGGAAAAGAAGAACATTTTGCCATTATAAAAAGGATGTGCTTGGGTTAGATGTAAAAGCCTGTCTGCAAAGTTAATATTGAAAGGAACAAATTTACAACAGTGGTAAAAAACTTAAACAGAAAATGTGTTGTTTCCAGGAAGAATGGATTAACCACAAAATGTACCTTGGAGTGAGGGGTTAACTTCTATCACTGAGCATGAATATATGTCTGTGAGATATCCAAGCAAATATTTTTGGGCCTGTAGTGCTGTGATGAATAAGAATGGTTCATTAGCATCAATATTTCCCATCCTCCTTTTACTCTGGCATAACATAAACTGCTAATGGCAACATCTTCCTCCTTTCAGTCCCACCCCTACTGTTGTCATTGAAGGAGAACATTGGTAACAGAAAAAAAGCGTAATTTAATGATGTAGAGACAAATGGATGTGCCTGAAACGATAGTTTTTCCCTTCCTGTCTTTGTGAAACTTTACAGATACTGTTATATTGGTAACTACTTTATGTGTCACATTAGCAGGTCAAAAGCACAGTGCATGAGAGAATTTCCAATCCTTTAAGGAACAGACATTAGACTGAGATAAAGTGTGGCTCTGCATCTATCTAAAAATAAGATATTTACATCTTCATAAGGACTTCAGTTTTGATAGCTAGAAATAGTCAAGGTGTCTTCACTGTAATTATTAAGAATTGCTAACTTGCATGATTAATGCTTTGAGAGACATGTGAATATACATGTGTTTTCAGAGGACATGGAGAAGTAAAGAATTTATTGCTATTTAAGTTGCTAGAGGAGTTTCCTCGTTTGCTGGCAAATAGTATAGGAATTCAAGAATTGCCAGGCTGGTGAAGGCTTTGGGTCCATCTTGTTTGATGTCTCTGGTCTGACAGACACTAAGGTGTCTCTGACATTTCAGAGAATGGAAAGATCTTAGGAAAGGTAAGATAATTTCTTCACCCAGTGAAAGCCAGCAGGAGGAAAGGGGAGGACAGCAGAGATGCAGAATGGGTATTAGTTTTCTTATAACTTTTTTTTCCTAATGGCTGTGACTTTACATTTGCAAAACTCTAAAAGAACATCTTCAGTTTGGAAAATGATCAGTGCCAGGAGGTTGTTTCACATAAATCAGCATCTACTCTGTTTTATGAAATCAGATTTTGGTGCTTAGAAGCTCCTTTCTACATTGCCAGTCACACAGCCATAGCTTGAGGATTGCCTTGGGGCCTGCTCATCTCAAGGAGGAGGCGACTCATTTATTTGGTCTTAGATCATGTTCAAATAGCAGAATCAGCTTCCAGGGCCTTCATCCTGGAAGCTAGGAGTTTCTACGGTGTGGACTGGAGTGGTCAGGTCATGGATTTGCTGATCATCTGATTATATAGTGCAGGAACGGTAGCCTTTTCTGGAACTATTGCAAAATGCCCACAACTCTGCATCTTAGAACTGTTCTCACATACCAAGTAAAACTATTTTCTATTTTTCTTCTATAAAACTGTAGCTGTGTATTGTTCTCTAACAGGATGGAATCTTGCCATTTGGCTGTGCAGATCAGCTCTGTTCTTCTACATCCTCTCCATAGCGTCTGTCAGGTTTTTGTACTAGCTTTTGTTTTTCATGAACTTATTGCATTGATTAAAATAGATGAGATAGGATGTACTTTTTCCATGAACACTGCCAGAACTGGAAGCCTAAAATAGGGCTCTACTAACAGGTGCAGATATTCCTTTTCAACAAATAGGTGTCAGCTCACTGTTCCTGATAGCTTCTTTAATTGGTTGGGTTGTGAACGCTCCTGCTGAGTCTTAATGCAGTCTACCATTTGGCTATCATTTTGGACTCAATAAGTATTTCCTGCTGCAGAATGCTATTGGAATAAGCTTTTAACACGCCTGTCTTCTGGTCCTTGGAAAGCCCCATTTTTCAAAGCACATTTTCTTTTGAAGTCTGATTCAAAGCCCATTGTAATTGGTGTAGTCTCCTATGCATTTTAATGCAGCCAAATCAATGGTCATGCATTTAGGAACAAAGAATATTTCTTGCATCCGCAGAGTGGGAGGATTTATCTTAGAGTGCCACGATGTTGAAAGGGACTTGGGTGTCATGCTGAAACCTAGGCACGTGTGAGCTTCATCTTTGTGCAACTGAATGCAGCATTTGGATGTACCTGTTCGGGCAGAAAGATTATTGCTTCTGTACACCCTTCTCTGTCCCACTCTAAGATTAACATATTTTATAAAAGGCTTATAGCAATTTGTAGCACATTCAGAAAATTTCTGCAGAAATGACTGTATGTCTGTAAAATCTGCATTTTTATTGAGATGCTCAGTCTAGTTAAAATAAGGTTAAAAGATTACTTATCAGAACTGTATAAATACATGGTGGGAGATTTATGGCCTCAGGAGGCTTTTTAAACTAATAAGCAAATGTGGAATTATATAAATCACTGGACAGAAGCTAAAACTAGTCTAATACTTGTTGGAAGAAGCATAACCCTAAAAAAACCTTACCTAAGAACAGAGTGGCTTTTTATCACTAGAAATCCTTAGGAACATACCAGTTTTGAAGGTCAGCACATTACTGACTTCCAGGGTAGCTGCAGGACACTCTTATTAAAGATTTCTGGGTTATACTATGTGCAAGACCGTATTAAATATTTAGACTCTCTTGGCCCAAGCATTTGTCAGTCACATAAGTGAACTACGAGAAAACTCTTTCAAAATCTCAGTTAGGTGCTAATTCCCGTGTGGATCCAGACTCCATTGTCCAGGATTGCTCTGGCACACAATGATTTTAAGGAGAATTATTTTTCTTTGCTGTTTTGTTTTATATTTTTTTGATGTTGTTGTTGTTAATGTCCATTATTTTAAATTGATATTTCTTAGCATATATTTTTGGTGGAGCAGCTTTTCACTATAATGTTTTCAACTACATATAAAATTGTCTTCCTGATGCTTATGAATGTTTTCTCCCAAGAGCAAAATCTCTACTAAATATTCTGGGCAAGAAACAGAAACTATCTTTAAAAAAAATAAATCTTTGAAATTCACATATTAAGTAAGTGCCAAAAGGAAGGGTGGGTGAGGAATTTTTTTTCTTTCACAACTTTAAGCTGTAGTGATCTTAGATGTTTCTCACAGATTTAATAGGTATAAAATTATCAGAAAGGTTTTCTTTTTCCCAGATTTTAGTTCCCTTTAAATAACTGTCACCAAATTTACAGATCAGTACGTATGTTACAAATAGGTTTTTATACTAAGACTGCAGTTTTGAGATCACAGCTACTTTTTTTCTATATACAGCATTTCTTATGGTAAGATTGAATAAATGTTCAATGCACTGATGTCATTTGAATATCACTCTCCACTTTTCAGTTCTGTCAATACCATGCTCAGCTGAAAGCATCATCCCTGTAAGGATCTGATTCCAACTGCACAGCCAGATTGCCACGCATGACCATGTGACAACAGTTTATGTCCTGCATTTACCTTATTTGTTTGCAAGTTATATGCTTTAGAAAAGAAAATGTGACTTTGATTTTGTAGTGAAATGTTCGCAAGGAAGACTTGCTTTGGGAAGCTGTAAGCTGCATTGTTGTCTTGCAGGGTTTTAAATTTACTAAAAACTTAAGCTTCTGTAGAAGGAAAGGACATGAGTCAGTGTGGCAGTGTCACAAAATCCAAATGGGTAACATTTTAATACCAAACAGAATTGTACTTCTGGAAAATAATAGTAACAGTATCTTACCCTGATGGTTCTGCTTCCAACTGTTTCATTTGCATTAATAAACCTTTGCGAAGTCCTTGTATGATTGATGCTATTAGCACTGTAGACCAATGCTTTTAACAATAGTAGCATGCCTGTTGATGTACGTATGGGTATGGGTAATATATGAGTATGGGTAATATATAAGAGTATGGGTAATATAGGACTAGCAATAGGAGGAGCAGGATAATTTTCACTGTTTGTGTAATGCAATATCCTTCAATTGTACGCTGTTTTCACAGAGTCCCTAGCTTCCATTTTTCCTTCATGGTTTGTTTTTACTCAAGTACATGAGGTATTTCTTAGCCTGCAGACTTTGTGCAGCCGCTGTTCTTCACCTGCTATTTTGTCAAAGGGATTGTACCACACAGTGTATTTCTTACAGTCAAAAAATAAGAACATCTTCCTGCTGTCCGTCACTAATATGGTTTGCTTTGTTCATGAAAGTACATAATTCAGAAATTGCAGTCATCACTTTGGGCTGAAAGTTGCTACGCTGAGTGTAATACTACCTCAGGGAGTGTATTTTACAATTGAAAAAAGGAAAGGCTTCTTGATTATGAACATTAATTATTAAAGATAGAGGATACTTCTATTCATTTTGCAGAAAAGTTTTTCACGTATCTGTGGCATTATTATCATCATACTATGTGTGATATTGTTGGGCTTGTGGGTTTGTAATTTTTTGGAAGCATATGAGAGTCAATGTTCACATGGCCATTTCCTATAAATATAAATAAATAAAATACTACTGAAGTGGACAGTCCCAGGCAGTCCAGTCCAGGCCTGATGTTATTGCAGAGTGAAGAAAAATGATTTCTTACATCATTGCTGTTTTGCTGGTATTCTGTTTTATTCTCATCAAGTTGTTCTTTAACTGATTATCTCTCAAATAATTCTTTATATTGATTTAAATGAATCATCTGTTGTTGTGGAACATAACTACTGACATACAGTGTGATGTGTAATTTATTATTTGTTTCAACTTTCAATAACATAAAACCCACCTCCTTGTGACCAGATGAATTGCTGGCTGTTCACTGGCAACATGGCTGTGGTATGGGGAGTGCAGAATGTCCACCATTGCAACTGAGTATTGCTTCCCTGGTTATCTGCCGCACAAACTGGAGCTAAGATGATTGCCAAGGACACAGAATAGCAGAAATAATTCCTGAGGTTTTGAATCTATTTATAGCTACAACAAAAAGTGCTTTTTAAAGACAAAAATTGCATGAAATGTCTCCTGTCAAAATCTCACTCATCAATGTCAAATTCTCATGACATTGACAAATAGCTATTTCTGCACAGAAAATGTGACAAAAACGAGTTTTAAATTTGCTGCTGACTTTTCTATCTGCTGTATTCCTTTGAATTAGCTCATTTCTCTGGGAAGGCATTAATTTTAATCTAAGTAATCTAAAAATGGGTGAATTTTTCCCTCAAAGTAATCTTGATGTTGAGTTTTATTAAAATTGTAGTTTACTCTTTATGAAGTACATATCAGAGGAGACAGGAGGAGAACTGTGCATAGCAAATTGTACAGCCACATATACAAAGCAGTAAATTCATGGCCTCTTCCTTGGCTCTGACACTGGAGACCCTAAAGATGTCCACAGCCCCATCAATGAGCAGAAGGGAGAAGCTGTTGCCATATGCTCTGTGTGAGGTGTAAGGCAGTCAGTTTGTCATGGTACTGTTGCCCAATACGTGCTTGTACTTAAAAGACTTCCCAAAGTCTCATGAAAATTTCCAATTGTCATGCTCAAAGGTAGGGGAGAATGTGTGAAGGACAGTAGAAACAAAGTATATATGAATAGTTTGTGGACGTGGTCCAACTCTGCATTGATATTTCTAAAGAAATTAAAATGTTGGTTATAATCCTGACAGACAGTAAATTACAGACAGCTATTTGTTTTGAATTTAATTTCATTTCCTAAGGGAACATCTAGACATTGTATCAGAAATGTTCAGAGGTTAATGGTCCTTCATCTGCAAGATCATTTCTCTTTTAACCAGGAAACAAAAACTGCCCTTTTGTATGCGGCATCCTCAGCTTCTGTTTCAGAAATCACTATGTGAAGGGGTCCAGGCCCAGTTTCTTGGAGAAAGAAGTATCTCAGGATATGCACAGCTTTTTGCTCTGCTTCCCTCCTAGGCTAGATGGAATCAGCTGATTCTGGATGATGTTCTTCTCAGAAGAGGCAGGACCTGCCAGGGAGCTGTTGGAGACTCTCCTGTGCTCACCTGAGGCTGATTTTCACCCTTCCTTTGTAGACACCTGTCTTTCCTTTCTTGTCTCAGAGGCCCTATTCAGAAACCTGCTTCATTTCTACATATGTTTGGTTGGTTTTTTAAATGCAGGCATTGCAATCTGTATTAATGGTATCTGGGTTTCTATTTTTCTATTCTCTCTCTTCCGGCAGCAAATTTCTCCTTTCAGTGAAAAGGATGCTTCATTAATATTTGTCATACAGATCAGGCAGGCAGAGGAGTGAGAAAGGTGGCTAAGCATACCCTTCTCTCTCCCAAGTAAGTGTGCTGGTGCAGGCTCTGCAGACTCACTATCATGTGCTGATATACGGCTCCAACTGGGGCTACAGGTATGGCCCTGGCCCACTAAAGTCCACTGAATGATCACACTCGCATTGTAGGGGGTTGTAATTTTAAAAGCTGTGACCCCCAAACATCTTGAGAGGGCATGGTGAAAGACAAATGGAAGCCAAGTTTTGGTGACAGTATTGCTAAGATGGCTCATCTTGTGTTGTGGGAGGCCTCAGCTTGTCCGAGGGATTAGATTGTGTGTTAGATAAATAACCTTGAGTGAACATCTGTGTATCCTGGAGGAGGCCAGAAAGTCCTGAGTAAAGAACCACCAGTTCACAAACAGGGAAAGCTTATCAATGTTATAACAGAAAGAAAGAAGCATCCAATTGTGGACAGGTTGTCTTTGTTTAGGCCAATCAGGTGTGGGCACTTGTTATTAGAAGGATTATAAAAGGTCTTGCAGCCACACCAGCAGTTGCAGCATGAGTGAGTGTTTGAGCCTTTGCAAGAGTGGGAGTCTGTCTCCACAATGATATGTTGAGCCATACTCTGGCAATCTTGTCTTTCAGCGTGTGAGCAGAGTAGGATGGAATGGGAAGGTGGTAGAGGATCAACTAATGTTGCTACCATGGCATTAGCTGGTTCCAGAGTGAGGTACGTGGAAATTAGTTCCTGGACAGTAGGCTTGATAAGCATCTTGAATTCTTCTGGGGTTTACTGGGAGCTGGTGGTATTTAAGTATATGACTGAGAGGTTGAAATAAAGGTTTGTCCCTTACACAGCCTTGCAGTTACATGGATATCTGTTGTATCAGCAGATAATGCTGAATTATACAGACATAATCATATTTCTCATTCGTGGTGGAGGTAGGTGGAATGTCTGTAGAGATATATTTGAAGACCTCCTTAAATATTTTTAACAAAATCTTGACTTCCTTGTTTCAAAGCAGTCAGTTCATAAATCTGTTTGATTGCATGTGGCAACGTAGAAATCAGGACATTTTTAACATAAAAGGCTGCTGAAACTAGTAGCAATAAATCCGTTAGAGATACGTATATCTATCATGGGCCCCAGTGCAACCTATAGAATTTTTTTGATGCTATAATAAAAGCTACTTAAAAAAAAGAGGAAAAGCCAAATCCTGTAATCCTTCATTCGTCTTGAAATAAAGTTTTTCTGTACTCTGTGTGTGTGAGGGAGACAGCTGCTCCATCAGGCACTAAAGCTTCATGTGCTTCAAAGGAGTAAATATTTGTAGCTGTCAGTTGAATCCTGTTGGTGTGCAAACATCTGATGCCAGGATCCTTTCTTGCTTGTTTTGAAACTTTTAGGCTGTGTGGATCCCATATGCCTGTCTTAAATATCCCCCAAGAACAATGTTAACTCATCCTTTCATTTGAGGTCTTGTGGTGCTTTGTTTTACTGATCCAGCTGCTCTGTAGGTTTAAGTCTTCCTCCGATGTGTGGTCCTTGACTCACTACACACATTTGCAGACTGCAAATACAGATGTTGTGGTCTTTTCTTTAGTGAACTGAGTGGATTGATTGGAAGGTAATGTTTCCATATAACAAGAGAGGCAACCTTACGAGTGCCTTTTGCATGTATGTGCTTTCATACTCTCCAAAAACAGGGCAAGGCTAGCATCACCATCCTACTAAAGCAGCAATGCAATGTTGAGTTAGTTGTCCAAGTTTGTGCAGTGGATCTAGGAGAGAGTGGAGATCTTAACTTCATTTGTTCCATGGCTGCTGAAATGGCAATGAGCAATGGATGCATCCAATTCCAGGCACTGAGTGCGCCCAAGTGCAGTATTACACCAGGTTGTCAGTAGAGATTAGTGCTGCAGCAATACCAGCTTTGCAAATGAGTTGGCTTGTAATATCCAAGATTTGAGCACTGTAGGTTCACAACTGTCTGTGAAGGATATTGGATTATTAGGAAGTAAAGATATGAAAACAAGGAGTTTGTGCTTATAACCATATTCTACAGTCACTATTTATTTATTTATTTAATTTGAAAATGGCATAATCACACCAGGAACAAGTTACCTGTTCAGAGGGACTGTGTGTCAGAGGTTTTTTAAAAGATAGAGAAATGACCTCTTGTTTCTTGTGTGCTGTGGTTATTCCAATTTTGTGTGTCATTTATTACTGTTTTCCCCCACTCAGTTTATTTATCTCAGGTAACGGGTCTTCTATTGCTGTCCTATAAACTGTTATATATCATACAGAATTTTTTTTTGTGATTACTGAAAAGCATGTTTTTGGTATTTATTATCAATGTCATTCATTGTCTGTTTACATAACTACTTTAAATTCATTATTATGTTCCAGATAATTGTTCTTTTATTTTAGTGTTATCACCTTTGATAATTCTACAGTGTAAAGCTGTCCCTTAGTTAGGGTATAGCCTGGTAACTCAGTTGTTACACAGAAGTTATGTTGAATTTTAAAATCATATCCCTCACTCTAATTTGGTATAAACAGGGCTTCAAAATAACTTCACTGAATTCTGTAGGCTTGAGCCTATGAAAGCTCACAGTTTATAACATCTAAAGCAAAAAATACCACAGCTAAGCACTCATAATAGAAGTCATCTTCATGACGGAGTGGTAAAACTTGCTAAGACTTCTCCTACTGATGACTATATTTAAATGAGTGTACCAGTGCTGGATGTTTACATGATGTCTCGATGACTGTATATGGTGCCAGTGCTGGGTACTAAGGAACTGGGCTCTCAATATGAAATTTCATCCACTCTGATATTTGGTTACCCATTAATAATTAGATTTTAATTGATCTACATTAGATCAGATCTTTAATTTGAGAGATGTTTTTAAGGAAAGAATATAATCACACTCAAATGTATTTCAGTGTGGGTAATCTGTTGCCATTCCCATTTAAACTGTAAGCTCTTCACTCTGAAGATGTTTAGGTGTTTAAGAATGTGTCCGTGCCTCTGGCACCAAGATGCTTCCTTTATTTGTTCATATTTACAAAAGATAAACATTTATAGATCTTCCTGCAAGATATTTCCCTGTTACAGAATGCTATCATAATGTCTGTGTGAAAATGTGTGTTTGGAGTTCTTTGTGATGACAAGTTTGAAAATTAAATTACACAGTTGTGTCCCTCTCCTTAGGAAAGAAGGAAAGACTTGATAAATTATTCAAGCTTTCTGAAAATTAGTGTTTAATAAATACTGGCATATTCTTGTATGATGTTAGTTCTGTTATTTAAGATTAAGCTATGAAAGGATATAATCCTTGAACCAGAGTAGAACTGATGCATTCATAATATCCATTTCAATGGCTAGCTCAAACTCATTTGAGCTATTGTGCAAAATACGTTCATTTTCAGTGAAAGTTGTTCTGAATTTGAGCAACAGCATTACAAAAACTTGCATACCCACACAATAATGTCAGGGTAAAGTGAATATTAAAACCATCAGTCTATAAAGCTAAGAAAATTCCACTCTCTTTTTCTATGGTTTCCTGAATATTGAAGGCTATCATGTCTCCTGTCCCAGGCAGGAACCCTATATTTGAAAATGACAGAATTGAGAGAATTTGACATTTCTTTTGGAAGTTAGTTTCAGCAACTGGTTATCAGATTTGCATGGAAAGGAAGTCCGTAAGACTGGAAGTGCATGTTTAATCCATGTAATCAATGGTTGAGTGCCGAGCCAGACTCAGACTGCATAACAGCAGTGAAAAGTTTTTGGGACAAAAGTGAAAATGAGGAAATAAACACAAGCACATGGAAGAACTGGGCAGGGAGAGCTCCACCCTATGTGGAAATCACCGATATCTATAAAATTTACATTTCCAGTTATGGATAGTGTCAGGGGTTAGGGCTGGCCCGGCCATTAGAAGAATGACAGATACTCTCTATTAAGCCCTCTCCCTTCCCAAAGAAGGAAAGAGAATAAGGGAGAGAGACTCACAGATTGGAAAAGAAAACTAAAACAGCCTTAAAGAAAATAATAACAATAAAATTATATATATACTAAGCCAGTATTGAACCCACCCCTCCTGATGGCAATTATGTCACCATCACCACTGATGCTGGGGAGCAGGCACTGGTGAAGTCCCAGACTGGACTCAGTGGCAGATGGCAACTGGACTCAGGAGCTGGATTCTGGAAATGGATTCAGGAACACATGGGTAGAAGGCAGAACAGAGTCCTCCTTGGATGCTGCCCACTGAAGAAGAGAACTTGACCCTCATTATCCCTCAGCTTTATACTAACTATGACATATATGTTATGGAATCCCTTGTTGTCAGTTTAGGGTCACCTGTCCTGGCTGCTCCTCCCTGCAGGTGCCGTCTTTCACTGTCTGCATCCCCAACATGGCACACAAGGTTTGTCAGTGACCTTGGTCTGCACAGAAGTAAGAAGCCAAAGACACCAGCTCCAGTGAAGGTTAAGTCCACACTGGGGAAGGGGATCAGGGTAAATAGAGGAAGCAAGGAGCTCTTTTTGGGGATTTTTCTGGCTTTTTCAAAGCTGGGAAAGCAGATCACCTGTGTCAGGGGCTGGCAGCTGGTGGGTGGGTTTCTGAGGTGACATGGGTGGAGCAGTGGCACCAGTGCCTGGTCCAAACTCAGTGATAACAGCAACCACTCCCAGACACTATAAGAAGCTTCCAGGAGGGCAGTGACACTAAGCCCAGGATAGGAAATAGTGTGTGAGTGTCTCTGGTGGTTTTTTCAGGATGCTGAAAAAAATTTATCTACTTGGTCAAATAACAGTGGTCTCCACCTGGCAGAAGAATAACATGCTCCTTTCACCAAACAAAATGGATGTGGGAACCCAGACAGAGCTCCCACGGAAGAATGTGATTGTGCGGGTGACAGGCTGTGGGGAATGTCACAGCCTCACACTGGTGACAGGGGCAGCTCTGGGTGCAGCTGTGTGCAGGGTGAGCAGGGAGATGATCTGCTCAACTGAGCAGTGCAGCTGCAAAATGAGGTTGAAAGACTGCAAGCTGAAGCTGAAAGGCCGAGGAGCATTAGGGAGGCTGGCATAGACTGGTGGAGCCAGAGTCTGCCCTCCCTGCAATGGAAATGGGAGTTCTCACCAGCTAACATCCAGGATCAATGGCCCCTGTGTCCTGTCCCTCTCAGGTGAAGACAGAAGCCACTTGGGAGGAATGTAAGACTGTTGTTAGAGGATGCAGGGAGGCAACCAGGAAAGCTAAGGCCTCCTTGGAGTTAACCTTGCAAGAGAGGTCAAGGACAACAGAAGGGGCTTCTTCAAATATATTTCAGTTAAAACTAACACTAGAGGCGATGTAGGCCTCAATGAACGAAGGGCGACAGAGAATAAAAAGAAGGTGGAGATACTGAATGCCTTCTTTGTCTTTGTCTATACTGCTGGAGGCTCTCCTGAGGAGCCCCAGACCCCTGAGGGCCCAGAGGAAGTCAGGATAAAGGAGGACTTTGTCTCGGTTGATAACAATTGGGTTAGGGACCAGTTAAGCAACTGGATATCCATAAATTCATGGGTCCTGATGGGGTGCACCCACAGGTGCTAAGGGAGCTGGCAGAGATCATTAGTAGGCCACTCTCCATCATATTTAGTAAGTCATGGGGAATAGGAGAGGTGCCTGAGGACTGAAGGAAAGCAAATGTCACTCCAGTCTTCAAAAAGAGTAAGAAGGAGGACTCGAGTAACTCCAGACCAGTCAGCCTCACCTCCATCCCTGGAAAAACTTATCCTTGGCTGCTGTCTCTAAGCACATCAAGGATAAGAGGGTCATTAGGAGCAGTCAACATGGTTTTACCAAGGGGAAGTCATGTTTGACCAATCTGATAGCCTTTTATGAGGACATAACCAGGTGGAAGTTGATGGTAGAGCAGTGGGTGTTATTTATCTTGATTTCGGTAAAGCATTTGACACCATCTCCCACAGCATCCTCACAGCTAAGCTGAGGAAGTGTGGTCTTGATGATAGGGTAGTGAGGTGGATTGTGAACTGGTTGAAGGATAGAAGTCAGAATGTTGTAGTCAGTGGGACAGAGTCTCATTGGAGGCCTGTATCTAGTGGAGTCCGTCAAGGGTCAGTACTGGGACCAGTATTGTTCAATATATTCATCAATGACCTGGATGAGGGAACAGCGTGCATTGTCAGCATGTTTGCTGAAGACACAGAACTGGGAGGAGTGGCTGACACCCCAGCAGGCTGTGCTGCCATCCAGTGAGACCTGGGCAGGCTGGAGAGCTGGGCAGGGAGAAATTGAATGAAATATAACAAGGGCAAGTGTAGAGTCTTGCATCTGAGAAAGAACAACCCCATGTGCCAGTATAGGTTGGGGACTGCCCTGTTGGAAAGCAGCATAGGAGAAAGGGACCTGGGGGTCCTGGTGGACAGAAGGATGACCTAATGGTCAGCAATGGGCCCTTGTGGCCAAGAAGGCCAATGGCATCTGGGGGTGTATTAGAAGGCATGTGGCTAGTAGGTCGAGAGAGGTTCTCTTCCCCCTCTACTCTGCCCTGGTGAGGCTGCATCTGGAATATTGTGTCCAGTTCTGTGCCCCTCAGTTCAAGGAGGACAGGGAACTGCTTGAGAGAGTCCAGCACAGAGACACAAAAATGATTAAGGGAATGGAGCATCTCCCTTATGAGGAAAGGCTGAGTCTCCTCTTTAGCCTGGAGGAGACTGAGGGGTGACCTCATTAATGTTTATAAATATGTAAAGAGGGAGTGTCAGGAGGGTGTAGCCAGGCTCTTCTCAGTGATGTTTAATGATAAGACAAGTGGCAATGGGTGAAAGCTAGAACATAGGAGGTTCCATGTAAATGTAAGGAGAAACTTTTTCATGGTGAGGGTGACAGAGCACTGGAATGGGCTTCCCAGGGAGATTGTGGAGCCTCCTTCTCTGGAGACATTGAAAACCCACCTGGATGAGTTCCTGTGTGACCTGATCTAGGTGGTCCTGCTCTGGCGGGGGGGGGGTTGAACTAGATAATCTTTCAAGGTCCCTTCCAACCCCTAACATTCTATGATTCTGTGATACTCAAGAGCCTTTCTGCCCACACCAATCCTTGGTGGTAACTTTAAGCATTAGCTGTCATCACCACTAGAAACAGAGACTGTCCGCAAATAGATGCTGTTAAGTTCAGAAAGTGCAGTTAGGTAAAAGAGACTTAGCTGAGATGTAATATTGCTGAACAGAATTAATTCTGTTCAAACTTAAACCAGCACAGAGTCAACAAATAGTTGTAGCACTGGGCAGGTATGAGAAAGATGAGACCAGGAGCCTGATTTCAATATAGCTCTCAGCAGGTCAGGAGTCATGGAATAGAGTACAGCCCTGCCTGAGGCTTTGTCCTGAAGTTACTCTGGCAGCAGGTTTTGTCCCACAACCAGCAGATTCTGAACTGGACAACTTTTGAACAGGGAGCAAAAGACTCCAAACATGGTAAACTTGAGACCTGAGGAATAAGTTCATTTATGTAACTCAAAGGCTTCACTCCCAGCATATCATGTTGAATGTTTTGCCTTTTTAAATGTCCATGGAATAACTAAGCAAATAGCAGGCTGTGTGCCATTCTCCATGTGCTCTTGTACCATGATTGATTTTGTTCAGCTAGTCCTCTCCCTTGTACTTTTGCTCCATAGCTGACATATGTGCATGGAAAATTGAACAAAATACCTTGCAATATGCTGGTTATGTAAGAGAAAGAATTGTCAATGGTTCTGGGACCTGAATTCCATTAATTCTGAATTCCAATAATGAATTCCATTAATTTCCATCTTTCCTTTGTTCAGATACTATAAAAGTTGGACTGGCAGTGTTTGGAAAATACTTGCTCCCCATGCACAGTAAAAGGAACTATCAGTGTGGTTTTGAATATCAGCATGTAGCCTCAATCTTCCTACTGCTACAGGGAGTGTCCTGCCTGCTTGACACTGGAGACACACTTTAGTTTTTATAGTTGCACTGTGTCACAGTGCTGACTCTTCTTCATGTGGATGTTCTTGCAGTCATGGGTCACCTGTGATCCATGATCTGAAAAACACCTAATAATAACACCTGATCTGTTATCTGAAAACACTGAATATTCTGGAGTCATCGTGTTTCGAATGGCTTCTGCTCCATGTATGGTGGCATCACAACCAGTCAGAAAGTACAGCAACAATCTGTATGCATTTTGCTTCATTATTATTCAGATTATTACCTTGTTAAATTAATTGTTAACAAATCTCAATATTAATATAAATTAGTAGAATAATAAAAGGTCAAAAAAAGCAGCTTGGAGTTATTTTTAAATTGTGTTTGAGTATCTATTTTTAAATTGTGTTTTATTCCTCCTTTCTCTCCTAAGGCTCTATTTCTCTTCCATCACTGTAATATATTGAATAATACAAAGAACATAAACAACTGCATCCAACACCACACTGAATATATCCTGGAATGCCAGTGTTTTAGGTGAAAAATGAACTAAGGCACATGCTTATGTGAGGTATTAAAGTCTTGAAATGCTTTATCTTTTGCTCTGTCTAAAATGTGTTGCTTTCTGTGGTATGCTGACAAAATTGTTGTCACTTCTATGTATTATATTCTGCAAAAGGAACTCAGGAAATAAACTTAATAACAGTTTATCAAACACTGATTTTTAGTTGCTTATCTCTATTTCTGGAGTGCTACAAAAGTCCTTGGCTTTACTTGGAATAAATCCACAGTAGATTTTGAGGAAATTCTAACAAGTTAAAGTAAGTGATGCTGAGCTCTCTGACTATGCATAACATATGATGTTTGCTGAGGAGTTGGTGATATCTTGAAAGTGATGAAACAGCAAATAAGCTATTTTTTGATTGCTAATGAGATGTACACTCACATGACCTATAACTTAGTAACACTTTATTTTGTTACTGTGTATCTTGTTTACCAGAAAAATGATTTTGATTACAGATTGCTCAGCAGTAATTACTTATCTTTAATGAGCAGTTTATTTTCTTGTCTTTGTTTCTTATGTTAAACTGGAAAATAGAACACATGAAATGTACCAACATTCCTTGAGAGGTGAAAATACCTTTGTTTTGTCTGAGTACAATTTTTATAAAATCACTTAGGACTTCTTTAGTGGAATATAGTAAGTGTTCACTTCCAATTTGTCCTCTTTCCTCCATCAACTGTTTGTGAGGGAACATGTCAGCACAGAAAGAGTTTGTATATTGATTTATTTTCTTTGAAAGAAAAATTTTTTTGTAAGAGCAATTATTACTTTTTTAAACTTCTGGCCTTTCCACTTCTATCTAGACTGCAAAAATCTGTGCTTCTTTCTCATTAGATATCATCAATACCTATTGCTTCTTCATGTGCTGCTAAGTTTTAATTTGAAGTTTCTTATGTGTATAGGTGGTGACCACACAAAATTAAACTTCAGAGACTAGATAAGAGAAGCCAAAGCTGCTAGCAGTGGATGCGAGATCTCTGCTCCACAGGGAGCAGTGTGGGATGCACTAATACTGTACATGAGGCTTTACTCACTGTATCTTTAGATTATTTACTGGAATAGATGTTATGCATAGATGCAATAGCATCAGTAACTTAATCTGAAAAAGTTGTAGCAACCAAATATGCCTGTATCATCCACAGTTAAAATCAGCTTGTTCATCACTACAGTCATAACTATGCATCTGCCTCGCAGGTCTTTTGGCAAAGGAGAAAGGGAATGTGCTGATGTCTGGAGTATTGTGAGCACTCCTGTATCTTCACTGAGGCTGGATCACAAGGAATAAATTTATCTGTTGGAAAAAATAACCCTAGTGCTTCCTGGAGTATACCCTAGGATCCTTTCTACAAGTTGCTCAAAATACAGTTGAAGGCGAGAAAATTTATTAGTCCAGCTTCTTGTTTGTGAAGGCAAGGAAATTCTTTGAAAGCACCTTTTTGATCAATCCTGTATTGATGTGGTAGCCTTGCAGAAGACCTGGTTAAATGCAAATAAAAAGGATAATTTCCAAGAGAGTAGGCAAGTATTGGGAGACCCATGTTGTGTTTGGGCATATTCTGCTTTGTGGCAGTTGATATACTGCACTCTTTCCATAAAACCTGTGTTTCTTCCCCTCTTACCAGGCAAGATCCAGTACCAGTATGTTTCAGTATTGGGACTGTGGTGGGTTGGCCCCAGCTGGATGTCAGGTGCCCACCAAAGCTGCTCTATCACTCCCCTCCTCAGCTGGACAGGGAAGAGAAAATATAATGAAAGGCTCGTGGGTCAAGATGAGAACATGGAGATGTCACTCACCAATTACCATCACAGACAAAACAAACTCAGCTTGGGGAAGTTAGTTTAATTTATTACAACTCAAATCAGAGTAAGATAATGATAAATGCAACCAGATCTTAAAACACTTTCCCCTCACCCCTCCTTTCTTCCCGGGCTTAACTTTACTCTTGAGGGGACTTATAGGGACCCAAGGGAAGGGATTAGTACATCAAACTCTGATCACTAAGATTTTACAGGAATTGAGATGACCTAAGAGAATCACAGTAGTACACATTAGGGGGCATCAGAAGGGAACTAGCCTGCTTATAAGAGGAAATAACCTAGCTGATAAGGAGGCTCGGGAAGCAGCGCTTAGAAAGCCTTCTATAGTCTTAACTTTACAAGAGACAGGAAATGAACAAGAAAAATTAGAAGGACAGTATTCTGAAGCAGAGATAAAAGTTATAAGAATGACAGGGGCAGAACAGCAAGGGGGAAAATGGGTTTTACCAGATGGAAAAGAAATATTACCAAAACACCAGGCTAGGCGTTTGTTATTTCGGTTACACTTACAAACCCATTGGGGAACTCGAGCATTGAATGATCAGTTTTTGAAATTTTATGGATGCATAGGGATATATGAAATAGCCAGACAGATCACTCAAGGGTGTCTAACCTGTCAGAAGGTGAATAAGAAGGCGGTAAGGCAAACACCTGCTGGAGGAAGAAGGATTGCATATCAACCATTTGAAAGGATACAGATTGATTTTACTGAACTACCTAAAGTAGGACGATCTAAGTATTTGTTGGTAATAGTGGATCAACTAACATACTGGGTAGAAGCTTACCCAGCCACATGGGCAACCGCTACTGGTTGGCTGCTGTTGTAGCCAAAATTTTATTGGAAAATGTCATACCACACTTTGGTTTAATTGGAAATATTGATTCTGACCAAGGAACACATTTTACATACAAAGTGTTAAGAGCCTTGACTGCAGCCCTGGGCATTAAGTGGGAGTACCACACCCCACGGCAGCCTCAGAGTTTGGGAGGGTTGAATGAATGAATCAGACTATTAAACAACAATTAGCTAAATTAATGATTGAAACCCAGTTGTCATGGATAAAATGTTTACCATTGGCGTTATTAAATATCTGCACCATGCCTCATAGAGAAACTGGAATCTCACCTTATGAGATGCTGCCAGGGAATACCACTGGATCATTCTCTGATAGAGAATTATGAGGACCAAAAATATGTAATCACAGTGGGGAAGCAATTAGAACAATTGTGGGAAAAAGGAATTTTGGTACAAAATGCCCCACTAGGATTTGCCATCCATAAGATACAGCCAGGAGATAAGGTCTTAATAAAAACATGGAAGGAAGAGTCACTGTTTCCCCAGTTGGAGGGTACATATCTTGTTCTACTCACTACTGAAACAGCCTTAAGAACAGCTGAAAAAGGCTGGACGCATGCATCTTGCGTAAAGGGACCTGTAACTACCAAAGCTTGGAGGGTCGAGTCCTCTCCTGGAGAGTTAAAGTTGAAATTGAAGAAAAATTGACTAATTTGGGACTAATATCTATATCTTGGCAACCAGTGGAATTCCATACAGAAAGGATGATTAATATCTAAACAAAGAAGCCTTGGTTTAGGAAAGCGGATCTGAAGGAAAGGCTCTACCGAGTTATGGTCTCTGAAAAGGCTGTCGAGGGTTAAAAGATAACGACTAGAAGGAACCAGGCTTATGGAAGGGGGAAGGCAAGACCGGGAAAGGAACCACTACTACATCATATAAAAGGTCTACCAAGGGATGCAATCCCTTAGGGTATTGACTGCCTGGTAGAATGACCTCAGCCGGACTTCTCCCATTCCCGGGCATAGTCCAGCTGGTTTATGGACCCTCTGCATTCTGACAACCTTAGGCAGTCTCAATTGATATATGTCTACTAAAAGAAATGAGAATACATAAGGAACAAAGGTCAAGTATGGGATTCCAACGGTTGCTAAGAATGTCAAATGATGTAATGGATAGCTCTGTTGGAAAAGTATTAACAAATAAGAAAATTGGCCCATGTACCAGTACAAACATGGAAAGGACATGTTTTCTTGGCTCCCGGGTGGGCCATGGGTTGAAAGAACGTTATTTCTGGTTTTAGGTGCCCATGTATGATACCCTGTTTTACACTGCTCATCCGCCATGTAGTTAAAAGTATGCAATTTATCACCACCCCAATAAGCGATGCAGAAGGATCTGGGAAAAATGGAAAGCCTTTAATGATTCTGAAAACCTATGATCCAAAACCAGAAGATAATGAAATTAGATTCCCTCTTACTAAATTTGAAGAAAAGACACAAATTGATGATATTAAAAAGAAGATGAGGGATTGTGATATATGGTGTAGCAATTAGTATCGGTGGTGTGGTGAGGCATACCATACAAGTCACTGAGCCGTGGAAAAGTACTGAACAAACAGAAACAGGAACTGTGCTCCTCTTGTTTGGTTGCAACATTTGTGGCCCAGGCAGATCTTATTAGGACAAGGAGATGAGGTGGAGGTCGGGTGAAGGACGGAACCGGTGAGGAAGACTAAAATCTTCATCGTGGGCCACCACCAGAGAGACCACCAGGACAGGGAACGCATGTGCTAAAGCAGGAATGGCCCTTCCAAGAACTAATTATAATGACCCTCCCTTTTCTTGGAATAGCTATGAATATGTATTAGAATAACAAGTATAAAAGAGGATCTGTTGTTGTATCGGGTGTGCGTGTTGGTAGAGCGAAGACTCCCCGCACACCCAGCGCTGTTTACTTGCCTTTTATTAACCCCATATAATAAACATAAATGTTACTATTTAATGGATGAGATCTTTATTCATAACAAATCCATCTTGAGACATCTGACTAGTATGTGAGATGGAATTGGATCCTTCTCCTATAAGGAGCTTCTGGATAGAAATGCAAGAAAACTCACCAAAATTTATGACCAAGGAATATTTTACTTCCTCTGATTCTCTGAAAATTTGTTGCAAGAGAGAGCCCCATGCTCAGTGACTTCTAGTCTTACCTTTGATGCTGTTTACATATATCTTTAATTTACAATATAATCTTTAATACCTAAAGAAAACAAAAATCCAGGTCTCTCTAGGGCTGAGATAAAATGCAGATGATTGAAGTATACTGGTAAATGAGTTATTGGTGTGCCTGCTGACTCTAAAAGCATCATCACTTAACATTTTCAAAATAGAAATCTAAGTACGAAAAGAACTGAATACTTGAGCGATGTGGTGGGTTGACCCTGGGTGGGCACCAGGTGCCCACCAAGACCTTCTATCACTCCCCCCCACCCCCGTCATCACGGCACGCCGGGAGAGAATAAGATGAAAAGAGCTGTGGGTTATGATAGACAGGATGTTATTCTCTACTTCCTGTCCGCAGGCGATGTCGGGCCACGTCCAGGAAGCAGGGCTCCAGAACACGTATAGCAGCTGCTTGGAGGACAAAGCCGAATGCCCCCCCATCCTCCTCCTGCCCTCTCCCTTTATAGTTGAGCTGATGTCATATGGTATGGAATATCCCACTGGTCAGCTCAGGTCGGCTGTATCCCTTCCCCCATCTCACTCCCCCAGCCTCTGGTGCCGTGTGAGCGCTGGCAGTCATAACACGGGTGTGTTATCAACAACCTCCAGCTCCCAGTGCTGCAGCATGAGGGCTGGATGGGGAAAAGCAGCTCAGCCAGACTCACTACAAGTGAATAGTAAAAGACATGTCTTTGGGTGATCAACGGATGTTGTCAGCTTTTGGCAGAACTCTTTAGAAGCTTAATAGTTTAGCAAAAGCATCATAAAGGAACTTCTTATATAAAAAAAAATATATCTACCTCACAATAAATGAGTAAGTCATTCATGAAATAAATATGGCTGTCTGAAATAGATTAATTTTTCTAGCCCTATATATTTTGCAAAGGTGTGACCTGTATGAGGTAAGGATTAGATATTTGGAACATCCATTTAGCTCTGTCTTTGGAAATGCAGTTCTTTTCCTAATGCATTTGCTGTGAGAGGGTGGAGTTTATTGTAGGAGAATGGAAGTTACTTAATTGGTTAGGGACCAATTAAGCAACTGGACATCCATAAATTCATGGGTCCTTAGCACCCACAGGTTGTAAGGGAGCTGGCAGAGGTCATTAGTAGGCCACTCTCCATCATATTTTGTAAGTCATGGGGAATAGGAGAGGTGCCTGAGGACTGGAAAAAAGCAAATGTCACTCCAGTCTTCAAAAAGAGTAAGAAGGAGGACCCAAGTAACTCCAGACCAGTCAGCCTCACCTCCATCCCTGGAACAACTTATCCTTGGCTGCTGTCAGTAAAGGTTGAAGGATTGAAGTCAGAGAGTTGTGGTCAATGGGACTGTAGCGTACAGGGACGGACTCCAACAGCACAGCCAATATGGTTGTAATAAGAAGTCACTTCATTAAGTACAACATGCTATATTTATACACGAGACAATACTGATCACTCACCCAGGTCACTTCTAATTGGCCCCACACTCAAACCCAGACTCTGTCCACGCGCACTTCAAACACTTTTTATTGGCTGTCACTTCTCTTGGTTTTCCTCCTTCAGCACCCTGTTTTTCTCCTCTTATCTTCCTGTTTTGCCAGGTACTTCTGCTTTTCTCATCCTTAGTCTTATCTCCTCAAGGTGGGGGCAGTGTTGGCTGTTTTTTGGCCTTGCAGGCCTTAACATAACTACTTCTAGCTAACAACTATTTCTGTCCTACTCTTCCCAATCCCTACATGGAACAGAATCTAGTTGGAGGCCTGTATCTAGTGGAGTCCGTCAAGGGTCAGTACTGGGACCAGTATTGTTCAATATATTCATCAACGACCTGGATGAGGGAACAGCGTGCATTGTCAGCATGTTTGCTGAAGACACAGAACTGGGAGGAGTGGCTGACACCCCAGCAGGCTGTGCTGCCATCCAGTGAGACCTGGGCAGGCTAGAGAGCTGGGCAGGGAGAAATTGAATGAAACATAACAAGGGCAAGTGTAGAGTCTTGCATCTGAGAAAGAACAACCCCATGTGCCAGTATAGGTTGGGGACTGCCCTGTTGGAAAGCAGCATAGGAGAAAGGGACCTGGGGGTCCTGGTGGACAGAAGGATGACCTAATGGTCAGCAATGGGCCCTTGTGGCCAAGAAGGCCAATGGCATCTGGGGGTGTATTAGAAGGCATGTGGCTAGTAGGTCGAGAGAGGTTCTCTTCCCCCTCTACTCTGCCCTGGTGAGGCTGCATCTGGAATTTTGTGTCCAGTTCTGTGCCCCTCAGTTCAAGGAGGACAGGGAACTTCTTGAGAGAGTCCAGCACAGAGACACAAAAATGATTAAGGGAATGGAGCATCTCCCTTATGAGGAAAGGCTGAGTCTCCTCTTTAGCCTGGAGGAGACTGAGGGGTGACCTCATTAATGTTTATAAATATGTAAAGAGGGAGTGTCAGGAGGGTGTAGCCAGGCTCTTCTCAGTGATGTTTAATGATAAGACAAGTGGCAATGGGTGAAAGCTAGAACATAGGAGGTTCCATGTAAATGTAAGGAGAAACTTTTTCATGGTGAGGGTGACAGAGCACTGGAATGGGCTTCCCAGGGAGATTGTGGAGCCTCCTTCACTGTGTCACATACTTCCTGTGTGACCTGATCTAGGTGGTCCTGCTCTGGCAGGGGGGGTTGAACTAGATGATCTTTCAAAGTCCTGTCCAACCCCTAACATTCTATGATTTTGTGACTCTATGAGTTCATAACATTTGTAGGTTCTGCAGAGATAATGTGGATTTTTTCTTATGGTTGAATTTTGACTTTATAGATTCTACCCCATTGAAGGTGTCTCCAACTGTAAGTGTTGCTTTCCTATTAGTGTAAGTATCTCATACTTGTAGAACTAACATGTCAAATAATGATGTAATTAAAGCACTGAAGAGACCTTGTGTCTCTCTCTACAGAGTTATGCTCTTTTTTGGATTAAAACCTTCATGCAGATTGACTGAAATTGAGAATGAGCTTAACATTGCTATGCGAGATGTCAGGGGCCCAGTGACCCTCTAAGGACAGAAGCTGCTGAGGATCCTCAAAGGTTGGAAGCTGCAGCCTGTCTCAGAACAGCCCTGACACCTATGAGTAGATGTCAGCCTTAAAGGGCTCATGCTGAGGGTTTGTGTTTTCATTTATTTATTTATTTAAACAGCAGGGAGGAACTTCAGTTGAAAAGGAGCAAGCTGGGTTTTGATAGTCCTGGGAAGACTTTTGGTGGGTCATGAACTCTAATGGGGACAGTGGTACTCTTTATGCCCTTGTGCGTACGAGGACCCACCAAATTTTCCATGTGACAGGTCTCTCAGCTCATATGTTCTCCAGTGTCTCTGCAGAACACTCCAGAGCAGGATTTTGTTTGAAGAGGTGAGTATGAAGCATTGTTCATAAAGATGGGATGCCTCACCATGTAGTGCCAGAGATCATCAGGTGAGGCTCATCTGGAAATGAAATCTGCCTGCAGAGATCAGACTGACATCCTGCTGCTGGATCAAGTATTGAGAGGTGCTATGGAAATTGCCTTGAGAATTGGAGTCCTGTATTCACAGAGGGTGTAGCACTGACAGATTCCCCCCCCCCCCCTTCTTGTTCTGTCCATGTCTTTTGGCCCTGACTTCTGTGTACAAGTGAGCAGATATTGAACTTCTTGTCCTATCTGCTTCTGGCCTCCTTCTCCTTATGACCTGTGTGGAGAGGGTTGGAAAGCACATTTTACCTTGAGTTGTGTCCCTAAAGTGATCTCTGCTACCTCTGGCCTGGAGTGGCCTGGAAGCGATGAGAAGTAATAGGATTACCTGTCACTTCCACCTCTGTTATGGTGAAACTTAGCATAAAGAACTGGCTGAGCACCACTTCACAGAAAGTGCTGTGAGATCATGCGGTGCTGACTCTTTGGAATGATCTTTTAAATGGGACGATGACTAGTAAATGTAGGCTATACAGGTTTCTACTTAATTTATTAAATTTGTTAAGAGATGAATCCTCTAGGCAGGATTATACATTATTGCAGCAAATTATCCAAATGTATGAGAGTTGTTGAGGAGTTAAATGCATCTGAGTTATGGAGTGCCAAACATCCTGGGAACAGACAATTCTGATAATGTCCTTTGATTGTGTTAGAGCCATTTTATGGGTAATATGTCTGAATAAATCTGTAAATGTCAAACGTGTACATTAGCAAGAGTTTGGTCTTCATGCTCCACACTACTGAACAGTGCACTGCACAAAAATTAGATTTGGCAATGTGAAAAGCTGGGGATGTGAAGGAGAGCTCATTTGGATGGACAGAACTGCTGTGCATTTCTCATACGTCTGCCTAAATCTGCTCTAAACTGCATCTCTGGGGGGGAGGTGACTGGTGTGACGTTGCTTTTTTCTGGAGGATGTTCTAAAAATGTTCCTGTCTGTCTGAGTGACTGGAAAAATGAGCAATGTGGTCAGTTGTAATTCACCTCTGCACTGTCTTTATACTCTACCTACACACTACATCTCTTACAGGCTGCTTACCTTATCTCTGGTTATTGGAGCATCTGGGTGCCATGGGAAACAGAACTAACACTCCTGTCTTCATACAGCTATGTTTACAAGTGAAGGCAACATAGTGACTACTTGAAATACTAGCATAAATGAAAGAAAAAAAAGATCTAATTTTAAAAAAATTGATCAGAATATTTTTTGTGAGTGTTTTGTATTGTGTTATTTTTTATTGGTTTGTGGGGTTTTTTTTGTTGTTTGTTTTGGGTTTTTTTGTGGATTTTTGTTGGAATCTTCTGTTGATCTTGGAGTTTTGGGGTTTGGGTTTTTTTTATTTTCTTTGCTTTAGGTTAATATAAATAGAGCTGTGCCTGAAGGAAAAATTAACCAAACGGACTTCCAACAGCTATCTGCACTAACAATGGAATAGCTTTGTGAGGAGGAAGCTGCTTGCTGCATGCTGGTGAGATCTAAAGAGCTCCCTGCTCTGTGAGAATGCTCCACTGAAAAAAAAAATATCCTTCTGAAAGGACTTCGCTATGTGTACATGTGTTTAAATCATGTTACCAGAAATACTGAATGAGCATCTATGGTAATAACACTGAAATATTAAGTATCCTCCTGTTTTGGGAATTGGTAACCAAGAGAAAAGCTATATGGCCCATTCCAGGGCAGTTCAGGAGGCTCTGTAGAATGAAGCTCTCTGATGCCCTGTAGCCTTTCTGTAGTGGGAAGTTACATGGAGTAAGGTCTATCCTGTGCGCAGGGCAAAGCTCTTGAATAGTCTAGTTCCTCGGGTATTAAGCTGGTTTTGCAGCACATACAGTTACTGTCACGATGTTAAATTAATCAGTCTATAGAAATTATGTGAATTCCTCCATATGAGAAAAAGCCTACACCCAAATTATATGATAGCTTCACTGGTATCACTCACAAGTATGGATTTGCAGAAATGCTAATGACAAGAGATAGGGACAGGAAATACATCTCTAAGTAGAAAAGAGACAAGCTATGTAACTTATTCGCCATTTCCTCCATTACAACAGAGAACATCTTAGAAGAAGTTATGTCCTAGACTATTACATATGTAGCACAAGAAATCTTGCCATACAATACAATACTGCAGTACCTAAGGCTTTTAAAGGAAGTTACTAGCTGTATGGTCTCATGGTTTTGTTTACTTTTAAATTTTGTTGTTGTTGTTTTTGTTTTGTTGTTTTTTTTTTTTTTTTCTGTAATTGTAACTAAGTAATGTAAGCTAAGAAAAAAATCCAGTAAATAATTTTAGTGTGAAAATAATATAGATAGTAGCAAGAAAGCAGGGGAGCTACTTTTGCTTAAATGAGTAATGTTTGGTCTAACAGCACACATTTGCTTTTACTCTCATCCATATAAGACAGCCAAATGCTACATTATGTACAGCACAGAATCTAAGAAACATATCAGGTATTTCAGATATTATTTAGGGAGCTTTCACCAGTGGATGGCTTTATAAAATTACTTTTTACGGTTTGAGTTATTTAGCAACTTCTCATAAAGTAACTCTTGTTTCTGTGCATAGGAAACACTGTGAAGAGGCCAGTGATCCAATGGTAGGTTTTAGTTGAGGTTCTTGTAGGAGGAAAAAGATATAAGCTCAGAATGTTTGTATTTGAACTTTTCAAGGGCTAGGCTAGGCCAGACAATAGATGAATGACAGATGCTCTGTATTAACCCCTCTCCCTTCACAAAGGAGAAGAGAAAGGGAATAAGGGAGAGAGATTTACAGATTGGAAAAGAAAACTAAACCAGCTTTAGTCACAGTAATAACAATAAAATTATATATATACAAATATATACAAAGCCAATACTGAACCCACAACCCCTGATGGCAATTATGTCACCATCACCACTGATGCTGGGGAGCAGGCACTGGTGAAGTCCTAGACTGGACTCAGTGGCAGATGGCAACTGGACTCAGGAGCTGGATTCTGGAAATGGATTCAGGAACACACAGATTGGGGTAGAAGGCAGAACAGAGTCCTCCTTGGACGCTGCCCACTGAAGAAGAGAGCTTGACCCTCATGATCCCTCAGCTTTATACTGACTACGACATATATAGGATAGAATCCCTTGTTGGTCAGTTTAGGGTCACCTGTCCTGTCCACTCCTCCCTGCAGTGTGGCCTTTTGCTGTCTGCACCCTCAACGTGGTACACAAGATCAAACAGTGACCTTGGTCTGCTCAGGAGCAAGTATAAGCAAGAGCCTTTCTGCCCACACCAATCCTTGGTAGTAAGTCTAAACATTGATCTTTATCACTGCTAGAAACAGAGACTGTCTGCAAAAATATACCATTAACTTCAGAAAGCGCAGTTAGAAGAGACTTAGCTGAGAAGTAAAATTATTGAACAGCATTAATTCTGTTCTAACTCAAACCAGAACAGAACCCCCTATCTCAGTTCTCTGTTTAAATATTTAGTTTCCTAAATTTAAAACATGCCATCAGATAATTTTTTGTTTGTTTAAATACTTGCATTAATAACAGGTGCCTCATTGAAATGCATCTCCCATAGAAATATATGTAGAAAATATTATAAACAGATCTATGATGGAGGGCTGTGCCAACAGTGTTTGTATTGCTCATAAACAGAATTCCAACTGCACAGGAAACCTTTTGCAGTGCTATTGGAGAGCTACTTACCCAAATCAGTTAAAAAATAACCTCCTGCACCAAGCTGCAGAATCACCTCTTACACCAAGGAGACACGAACAGTGAATATCAGAGACTAAGTAACTGATGGCACCATACACTGGGGACGAGAAAAAGGAAATGTCAGGGTTGAGGTGCTGTACCAAGCTTGTGAATGAAGAAGCTTATGAGTGAAGTGTAAACTAGGGAGAGTCATTTTGGTTTGCTTTTGTGAAGTGGAGCCCTGGTATATATAATGGTGACTCTGAGGTGTGGGGTTAATACAGATACTGAGAAAGATGATAAATATTGGAATTCATGATTATGACTAATTATGGCAATATAGCAGCATTTCCTACAACACTTTGAATGTTCTTGTATGAGTGTTTGGTTATGTATTTTAGAGTCTACTTTGTTAAAGGGAGACCTTGAATAAATATCAATATTTACGGCATAATTTAGGAAATAAAAAAAAGCCTTCACTCTAGTGAATATCTGTAAGTGCCCCAAACTTAAACAAAGACATTGAAATGTGTCAGGAAGCTGTGCCAACGTGGAATCACAACATGTGGGGCTGTGATCCAACACCTGCAGAACAGTTATAGAATACACAATCCCATTGATATGTAAGAGTAACTTTGCCTCTTCTGAATGAAGATATTGATCATTTCTAAAGCAATCCTCAGTGATTCTGTTTTCCAGACTAACAGAATGCAGGGGCTTTTGGTCTTTGAGGAGGTAGGAGACCTATCTTTAAATAGAAGCCTATTTCCATCAGGACTGCTGGAGAACTGTTTTTTATTAGTATAGAAAATGTAGAGTATGGTGAGTCTTTTTTCCCTTTGCTCTTGTTGCTGTTCAAAAACCATTTTTTTTCCCTGCTTGACTGTTTTTGTTTAAACAGGCTGATATGCAGGGAGCAGCAATCCCCTCTAAGTAAATTACAGGCTCTGCTGAGCCCCTCTCAAACCTCCCATAAATCCTCCTGCTCTGCAACAAGCTCCCCAGTCTGTCCCACTGTAGCAGTGAGAAGGTCCGTGCGCAGTGTGCAGTTAGGCATTACTCTCCCCAGATAGCTCACCTCTCACCTAGGCTCTGTAAGTGCACCTGGAGGAGCACCTCTGGAAGGCTTGTTGTAGCTTTCTTGGACACCTACCTTGGCTGATTGTGCAGCGAGGCTAGAGCACCAATACAGATTTGGATGCAAGTGTTTCTCCTATGGTCTTCCTGTTGCACCACTTCCAGTAAAGGGGAGAGAAGCAAGAGCCAGCATTAGGTTTCAGACCTAGAAAAGGTTGGGTTGGGCTGAGTTTTGGTTTGGTTTGGTTTGGTTTGGTTTGGTTTAACCACCCTTGGTCCTGTATTCTGTGTTTCAGTCCTGCTGCTGAGGCAGTCCAGTTTACTGTGTTCAAAACTTCCAAAGAGATACGACATTTTTCCAAATAATGATAAAGTTCCTACTTTTTTCATACTTCTTTTTTTTTTTCAGTTGGGTTTTCTCCTCTCATGGAAGAATATGACATACCTCAGAGAAACTTCACTGCTTTTCATTTTGAAAACTTTTTTGTCAATATGTTTCTTACATGGGAACAAACAAAAAAAAGCCATGAGATTACTTTAGCAGTTTGTAGTGATATACAAACATCTTTGCATGCTCTTTTTTTAACCTTGTTTTTAAGCATATTCTTAAAACATCTGATTTCTAATAGAAACGGAAGAAAAAATTAAAAATTTTGAAAGAGGAGTTAGAAATACAGTTGCTTTTCTTTTTTGCCAAGGCAAGATTTTATTCCTCTGAAGACAGAAATTAGGCACTGGTGAGGACAGCTGTGAATCATTCACTGTTGAGACATTCAGTTGTTTGAAGAGATGCAAGGTCAGCACATCTCAGCTCATGGCTCATCTTATGCCCCAAATCTCCATGCTCTGAAGCAGCCCACACCTTGGGATTATGAACAAAATGTAGGTCCTTGAGGGAGAAAAGCATCAAAAAAAAGGCGTCTAGTTCAGGTTATCTGTGTCACCAGGATCTCTGAGAGAAGGATAGCATCTAGCAGATTTCTTTGATAAAAAATATGGTAGAAATAGGCCAAGACCTTTTTTTTTAATTAAAAAAAAAAAACAAACCAGTAATTATATGAGTCTGCAGAAACCTGGAGTATCTGCCAGTTTGCAAATAGCACAGAGAGTTCAGCATTTGCCAAGATGTTTTTTTTGGCTGTTCTCTGAATCTGGATGATTTGTATCTGAGTCTGATATCTGTGTCTGATATCCCTTAGTGTCTGAAATCGCAAAAATGCATCTTACTAATTGATGACATTAGGATGGCCTTCTTGTGCTTATAAGCATATCAAGGGACTTCATCTCCCTGGCCTTGCGATCTGCTTGTCCTCCCTTGTTCTGGGAGCATTGTTGTTTTGCCATATTGTGTAGTTGTTTCAGTACCCAGAGGAAGCATCCGAATTGAAAATTCTTCAGTTTAAAGTTGTCTTAAAAACACACCCACCAACCCAAGAAAGCACAAATATAACTATGGGATTTTTTACTAGGACAGAAGAAATCATAACTCTTCTGGGACCCTGAATCAGACCATCTGACCCATTGCTTTTGCTGTTCATGTCCTCTCATACCATTGTACCTATCTGAACAGCTAGTTTATTCCATCCTGCTTGCTTAATTTTCATTTTATTGGGCCGCGGATACTTGTGGTTTTGTGCATCTTTCCAGGCAGCAGGAGGGGAACTGCGAATCGTATGCTGCTCATGAACAAGTCTCCTGGATACGCCTATGTGCACGCTCTAGTTCTTCCTATGGTGAGTGTTGAGTGTCTGTATGCTCCTCTGCCTTTCTACTGTGGTCTCCAAAGGGCTCCGCAATATGCAGCTGCAGAGGTTTTGACATACTTCCTCAGTCACTGGGCTGCTGAAGTTAGGAATGTTTTGAATGTCACTCTGCAGTATCAGCTTATCCATATGGAGCACCCCAGGTACCATGAACTATTCTTTTTGAAAGTATGATAGAAATATTAATCTCTGGGTGGCCTTTGCTTCTGCAGCGGTTTTCCAAGGTGCTGAGACAGTGAGAAACTGTTATTGGGATAGTACAGACTCTCAGCTCCTCCAGAGTCCTTGATGGTATTTTAGAGCCTGGCCACCTTTGTCAGAAATCCCCACTAAAACCATTGCTCAGGCTGTAGAGCGAAGGTGCTAGCATAGTGCTTCCCACTGCTAGCACTGCATGGCCTGTCTCTTTAACAGCAGTAGACTGTCAGTTCTGCTGCTGCTAATCTTTCTGAGAAACCTGATGAAAATACTTTCTGATTGGGGCAAGGGGAACCATTCAGGCTCACATGACCTGCAGCTTAAACAGATATAAACTCCTCAGGGACTCATTCATCCTATATTAACATTCTTCCTGAGGTTGGGCAAACTCAAGTTATTGTGACCCTAAGGCAGGAAAATACAAAATGTTCTGGAAATGTTCTAAACATGTATGAAATTGCTGTGCAAGTTTTTTTTAAAAATGTGAAAAGTCCTTTCTGTGCCAAATATGGGCGTTCGGATCTGGACTAGTGATAGCTTTGTGTAGCTTTAAAGTACGAATCATCTCTATTTTGTATTTTTAAACACAATTATTGCAGTCGTGTTTCTGTGTACATGGTCAAAGGCAGATGGATTCTTATCAAATTCTAAGTAGTATGGAGTTTCTATTGCTGTAACTTCAAATGTAATGAGGCCAGGACTGGGGTCTAAGTGTTCAAGTGATTTCACAATAACAGACAAGCTGTGTGTGGCTGAAGTGGCACAGAGGTATCTTCTTTACTGAAATGAGTGACCCGTTCCTGTGGACAGTGTCACCTACCACTACCTCAGCTCTTTAACGTAGGAAAAAGCACAGCTGAAAGGCCTGAAAAATTTGTACCTGTGTGGTTACCAGGCATAGTGGATAAATTAAAAGATTAGATATTACTGACTGGAGTAACTGTAGGTCTATGAACAGATTAATGGTCTCTACAAGGTACTGCATGGAGGAGGGTGTGCAGAAAGGGACATGACTAAATATAATGTTGAAAGATACATAGCATGCATTCAATTTCTACTAACAATTGAGTTTTCTTGTCTACATATCACGTGTATGAAACACTCATTAAAATAAGTCCATGACAGATACTTGATAGAAGAAATAACAAAAGGAATTCGCGGTATAAAGAGTGCGTATAAATGCTTATGAAGGAGAGAAAAGATTATTTCGATAATGATCACAGTGGTTTTGCCTTTTGATTAATGGCAGAGCAGTTTGGTACTGCTCTAATAAGGAAAGCTGAAATCTGCAATGAAGGCAGCTAGGTATGGTGATTCTGGAATGAGTAGTTTATAACATTTAAAGGAGCCAGTTAAAATGAAATACCATCAGCTGTATTGTTTCACAGAATCACAGAATGGTAGGGGTTGGAAGGGACCTCTGGCAATCACCTAGTCCCACCTCCCCTGCCAAAGCAGGTTCACTTAGAACAGGATGCACAGGAACATGTTTAGGTGGGTTTTGAAAGTCTCCAGAGAAGGAGACTCCACCACCTCTCTGGGAGCCTGTTTCAGTGCTCCATAACCCTCACAGTAAAGAAGTTTTTCCTTATGTTTAAGTGGAACATCCTGCATTCCATTTTATGTCCATTGCCCCTTGTCCTATCACTGGGCACCACTGAAAAGGGTCTGGCCCCATCGTCTTGATACCTGTCTTTTAGATATTTATAAGCATTGATAAGATCACCTTTCAGTCTTCTCTTCTCAAGGCTAAACAGACCCAGGTCTGTCAGCCTTTCCTCAGAAAAGAGATGTTACAGTCTCCTCATCATCTTTGCAGCCCTCCATTGGACTATCTCCAGTATTTCCCTGTTTCTCTTGAGCTGGGAAGAACAGAACTGGAAAGACCAGAACTGGACTCACTATTCCAGATATGGCATCACTAGGGCAGAGGAGAGAGGAAGGAATTGACCTGCTGGTCATGCTCTTCTTAATGCACCCTAGGATACCATTTGCCTTCTTGGCTACAAGGGCACATTGCTGGCTGATGGGTATCCTGTTGTTCACACAGACTCCCAGGTACATCTTTGTGCAGCTGCTTTCCAGCAGGTCACCCCGAATCTGTACAGGTGCGTGGGGTTATTCCTCTCCAGGTGCAGGACCCTACACTTGTCCTTGTTGAACTTCATGAGGTTCCTCACTGCCCAACTATCCAGTCCATCCAGGTTTCACTGAATGGCACAGCCTTCTGGTATGTCATCCTCTCCTCTCAGTTTTGTATCATAAGCAAACTTGCTGAGGGTACACTCCATCCTTTCATCCAGGTAATTGATGAATGTGTTTTTCCCATCATGTAAATGCATTACACACTGATGAACATCACCTTCTCAGGGACCTGGGTGGGCGAGGGACGTGGCAGGAATTTTCTGGGGCAGAAAATCCTGGAAGTGTTGGCTCATGGGAAGGACTACACTGATGAAACTCCACATCTTTGTTGGTGTATGTCATCAAAAATAGGCAATTAGTATTTGTTCTATTTTTTTTTTCTTCCCTATTTTACTTCCTAGCCAAATGAATACTTAAGCACTTAGTGATGACTGGAGTATGTTCTGCAGAGTGTTTGTGCATCTGAATTACTTATGCATTCAGGTCTAGTTTCTTTTATCCTACATAGATCTCTTCAGTACTTCCTCACTGGATGTTGTGGGTTTGTTTTTCTCTTGAGCTGATGTCAGAGCTAAATGCAGTGCTGGATCTTACCTGTAGTCCAACAGTTCTTTGTCTGCAGTATCTGTGAATGCAAATTAGATGTTTATCAGTAGTTAATTTGACATTCCTAATGTCATTCTGAAAATGGCTTCATGAAAAGGGGGTCTGTATACAAGTAATGCCTACATCTTTATTAATGCCTACATGTTTATTAATTCTAGATGAGCTCAAACAAAAGCTATTGACCCCTTAATGTTGTCTTTTAAGCTAAGCAACATATTGCATAGCTCAGACGAAATGTGTGTGCCAAGCCTGTATGTGGCCAAAGGACAAAATCTTCTCCCTTTGTGGTGTGGCGCTACTGGGACCCTGCGGGTGGTTTTCAAGTGCTGGGAGAAAGTGCTGAATGCCGAGAAGGATGGAAAGCTCACTCAGACCGCGAAGGGCGAGGCAGCGGCACCGGTACATTCTGTGGCCGAGCGCGAAGTTTCTGAGTGGGGAAAGGGTTCCCGGAACCAGGGAAACGCACAGGGGAAAGGGGAGACCCGCTGTGAGCCTGACGTGGCGGGGGCATTGCCGGGGCAACCGCGGGAGATTTAAACGCGGCCAAAAGGGAAGCGGCCCTTGGAGCGCGCGAGGCGAGGCGAGGCGAGGCGAGGCGAGGCGAGGCAGCCGTCACCACCTCTCTCGGAGCGCCCCCAGCAGCGCACGCGTCCCGCTCCCGACCATCGACAGAGGGCAGGGCCCGGGCATCTCCAACGGTGGTCGGCACTCACCTGAGAACCAGCACCTCTGCGGTCACGAAGACAGTGCCTTTGAGGTCTGGTGCGTCCACCCAGGCAGAGCCAGCTAAGGAAGCTGTTGCCGGAAAGAACATGGAGACCCAGACAGGGCTCTCTCCCAAACATGCAGCTGTCCAGGTCTCGGGCTGCAGGGAGTACCTGAGCCTGGCATTCATACTGGAGACACCCTTGTGTGAGGGGTGAGCAGGTGAAGGATCTGCTCAGCCTGGGGGCAGAGCTGAAAGAGGATTTGGAAAGGTTAAGGAGCATGAGGGAGTGTGAGGGTAGATGGATGGATGGGTGGAGCCACAGCCTGAGGCAGAAGATGGAGGCTCCACAAAAAGCAGAGTGTGATCCACTCCCTTCATGCTGTCAGGAAGAAGGAGGGGACCTAAGAGATAGGAATGAAAACAGGTCCCTGCACAGGGAGGCAGGCAAATTCCCTCTAAGCCACCCTCACCTTCCCATTTGCCCTTACACAACAGGTATGGGGCTCTGGAACTTGAAGGCCAGAGAAATGATGTAGATAAAAGTCTGACCAGGGGTTTGCCTGGGATGGGTCAGCCAACCCCATGCATTAAAAGTGCTTGTGTTAAGAAACAAAGGAAGGTTATTGTGGTAGGGGATTCCCTTCTGAGGGGAACAGACTCCCCATGTGCTCACCAGATCCAACCTCCAGGGAAGTGCTGCCTCCCTGGGGCCTGGGTTAGAGAAATCACCAGGAAACTCCCCGGTGTGGTACAGCTGTCAGATTATTACCCATGCTGGTAATGCAGGCTGATGTGATGAGATTGCAGATAGAAGTACAAAAGCAACTAAAAAGGACTTCGGGGCACTGGGGAGATTGGTGGAAGGCTTAGGAGCACAGGTTGTGTTTTTCTCAACCCTTCAGTGGCAGGGAAGTATATTGGAAGGGCCAGGAAATCACACCTGATTACTACGTGCCTCAAAGGCTGGTGCTACTGTCAGAATTTTGGATTTTTTGATCATGGGGAGATTTACAGGGCACCAGGCCTGCTGGCAACAGACATTGTTCAACTTTCTCAAAGAGGGAAGAGAGTTCTTGTTTGAGTTGGCGGGGCTCACTCAGAGGGCTTTAAACTAGACTCGAAGGGGGCACGTGATGAAACCAGGGTCAATAGAGATGATGCCAGTGTTGGGGGTGAAATCAATAGCCCAACTCAAGTATGTGTACACCAGTGCACACAGTATGGGCAACAAACAGGGAGAGACATAAGCCATTGTGCAGCAGGAGAGCTATGACACAGTAACCATCGCAGAAATGTGGTGGGATGACGTTCATGATTGGAGTGATGTAATGGATGGCTAAAAGCTCTTCAGAAGGGATAATCAAGAAGGAGAGGCGGTGGGGTGGCTCTGTATGTTAGGGAGTGTTTTGATTGTATAGAGATCGATGTCTGTGATGGTAAGGTTGAGTGGGTAAGGATAAGGGCGAAGCCCAATAAGGCAGATATCCTGCTTGGAGTCTGTTATAAATCACCCAGCCACGATGAAGAGGCAGATGAAGCATTCTGCAAGCGGCTGGAAGAAGTATCAAAATCACCAGCCCTCATTCTTGTGGGGGACTTCAATTTACCAGATGTCTGCTGGAAATACCAGCAGAGCAGAGAGGAAACAGTCCAGGAGGTTCCTGGAGTGTGTGGAAAAGAACTTCCTGACTCAGCTGGTAAGTGAGCCCATCAGGGGAGGTGCCTTGTGAGACTTGCTTTTTACTAACAGAGAAGGACTGGTGGGTCAGGTGGTGGTCAGAGGCTGTCACTGGCTTAACAACTATGAAATAATAGAGTTCTCAATTCTTGGTGAAGTAAAGAGGAGGGGTCAGCAGAACCACTACCATGGACTTCCAGAAGGCTGACTTTAGCCTATTCTGAACTCTGGTTGCAAAAGTCCCTTGGGAGACAGTCCTGAAGGCAAAAAGAGTCCAGGAAGGCTGGACATTCTTTAAGAAGCCAGTCTTAGAGGCACAGGAGCAGCTGTTCCCATGTGCCATAAGACAAGCTGTTGGGGTAAATGACTGGCCTGGCTGAACAGGGAGCTTTTGCTGAGACTTAGGCAGAAGAGGAGAGTTTACCAGCTTTGGAGGAAGGGGCAGGCAACCCAAGAAGAGTACAGGGATTTAATTAGGTTATGCAGAGAGAACATCATAAAGGCAGAAGTCCAGCTAGAACCCAATTGGGCCACTGTTGTAAAGGATAATAAAAAATGTTTTTACAAGTACATTAACAACAAAAAGAGAGCCAAGGAGAATCTCCACCCATTACTGGATGCAGAGGGGAACATTGACACTAAGGATGAGGAAAAGGCTGAGGTACGGAATGCCTTCTTTGCCTCTGTCTTCAATAGTCAGACTGGTTATCCTTGAGGTATTCAGCACCCTGATCTGGAAGATGGGGAGGAGAGCAGAATAAACCCCCGTAATCCAGGAGGAAGCAGTTAATGACTTGCTATGCCAACTGGACACTGAAGAGTCTATGGGGCTGAATGGGATCCACCTGAGAGTGCTGAGTGAGCTGGCACAGGAGATTGCCAAGCCCCCTCTCCATCATCTATCAACAGTTCTGGTTAACAGGGGAGGTCCCAGATGACTGGAGGCTTGTCAATGGGACAACCATCTACAAGAAGGGCCGGAAGGATGATCCAGCAAACTATAAGCCTGTCAACCTGACCTCAGTACCAGGGAAGATAATGCAGTTTTTCATTTTGGGTGTGCTTACACAGCACGTAGAAGACAACCAGAGCATGAGGGCCAGCCAACATGGGTCATGAAGGGCACATCCTGCTCAATGAACCTGATCTCCTTCTATGAGTAGGTGACCTGCCTAGTGGATGAGGGAAAGGCTGTGGATGTTGTCTACCTGGACTTTAGTAAGGCCTTTGATACTGTCTCCCACAGCGTTCTGCTAGAGAAGCTGGTGGCTCATGGCTTAGAGACGTGTACTCTTCACACTCTTCACTGGCTTAAAAAGTGGCTGGATAGCCGAGCCCAGAGAGTTCTGGTACAGAGCTAAATCCAGTTGTCAGTTGTGCTCCTTGGCTGGGGTGGTGGGAAGTGCCCAGGTCCCCAGGGAGCATCCAGTCCTTGCTGCACCCAGACAGCAACTTCTTTTAAGTTGTGCCTGTCTGTAATTAAAACTCTAAATGACTTCTAGCTCTTCATCAATGCCAGGACTTGAAAAGGAAAGAGAAAGACAACTTGTGAAGTTTGGTATGAAACCTTCAGGTCATCTTGTACCAAATTTAAGATCAGACAGGTCTAAACCTGATAGCTTTGAAGAAGCAATAGATAGAAATATCCATATTACATTTGAAGAAAAATTGCCACAAAGAAGTTACAGTATAGACAAGACAAATAAACTTAAAAGATGGTGTAGGCTAGAGAGGGGTTTGAATACTAGAAGTGACCTGTGGTTATGTTTATGAAGACTGCAAAACCATAAGGAAAGAGATGAACTCAGAACAATGTCAACTATGTCTATGAAAAAAAAAAGCTTAAAAGAGTGGAAACATTTGAAGGTATACAAGAACAAATCAACAGTACTAACCGGTCTGATATGTAGTCATTGAGAAGAATGGGGTAGACAACCCTATAAACTGGTTTTTTTTTTTTTCTCAGAATTATGCTTCATGTGGTGAAAATGTTGCAAACAAGAAATATTATTTTTATTTGACAGATTTTTCAAAATATCAGGGTACCTGCTTTCAACTAAAGCCATCAGGCTAGGAGAATGTGAGAGTACATAAGTGAAGGATCCATACCGCTGTATTTTGGCACAGCTGTATTTTGTCACTTACATATCGCTGTATACATATCGCTGTATTTTGTCACTTGAGACAAAAGCCAGGCCTGCAGGAATCGGCAGCAATCTCCATAAACACATCTGAGCCAAATATTTCAGTAACATGAAGGCTGTGAAAACTGGAGGCCAAAAATGAAGTGGTGTTTCCAGAATCCCTGCCCAATAAAAGTTCCTGAATGATGAACACAGTTATCCACATGACTGTACCCTGCTTGGGTGTGTTGTCCCATGCCTGCCACCTCCAGCAGCATCAGATGGACACAGCCAGGCCCGCTTCTGGCTTCTGTCGCCTGGGGAAAATACGTGCAGAATCCTACTTCCCATCCTCTCTTACAAAACGTCAGTGGGAGAGAGGAGGGAAAATCCCTGTCTACTTGCTCTCCTGGCTGTGAGATTTGACTGGGCAAAGGCAAACCTAATAAAGTTCAACAAGGGCAAGTGTAGAGTCCTACACCTGTGGAGGAACAACACCATATACCAGTACAGGTTAGGAGTTGACCCACTGGAAGGCAGCCCCATGGAGAGGGACCTCGGTGTCCTGGTGGACAGTAAGTTATCCATGAAACAGCAGTGGGCCCTTGTGGCCAGGAAGGCCAATGGTATCCTGGGGTGCATAAAGAAGAGTGTGTCCAGCAGGTCAAGGGGGGTTCTTCTTCCCCTTTACTCTGCAGCAGTGAGACCACATCTGGAGTACTGTGTTCAGTTCTGGTTTCCCCAGTTCAAGGGAGACAGGGAAATACTAGAGAGAGTCCAATGGAGGCTACAAAGATAATGAAGGGACTGGAACATCTCTCTTCTGAGGAAAGGCTGAGAGACCTGAGGCTGTTTAGCCTAGCGAAGATAAGACTGAGAAGGGATCTTATTAATGCTTACAAATATCTGAAGGGTGGGTGTCAAGTAGAAGGGGTCAGTCTCTTTTCAGTGGTGCTCTGTGATAGGATGAGAGGTAATGGTAGAAAGGTGAAACACAAGAAGTTCTACCTCAACATGAGGAAAAACTTCTTCACTGTGAGAGTGACAGAGCCCTGGAACAGGCTGCCCAGAGAGGATGTGGAGTCTCCTTCTCTAGAGACTTTGAAGACCCACCTGGATCTGTTCCTGTGTGGCTTGCCCTAGGTGTTCCTTCTCTGGCAGGGAAGTTGTATTCAATGATCTCCAGAGGTCCCTCCCAACACCTACCATTCTATGATTCTATGACAGATTCTATTCCATAACCCATCTAGCAAAATATTTCCCAGCGTATGGATACTAGCTTAGCAATGTGCTTGTGAATGAACGAATCAAGGTGATGTGTTGGTAATTTTCCAGTGAAAGTAAAAGGAATGTTTCTGGAAAACCTATTGAGTTCAAAGATGCATCTTTCTATGCTGTAATTTCTAAAGAAATCTTAGCAACGTGATTCCTTTTTGCTAAACAGCAAAAATAAAAACCTGGTGGCTTAAAAATAGAAGGCAGGTTTGCTCTCAGAGTGTACATAAGGGAGAGGCACAACTCTGTGTGCTGGGACACCTGACCAGATTCATTTGATGCCCTCACAGGGTTTTGTCTGATCTGTTGGGATTGAGCTTGAGCTTCTTATAGCGCTAATGTTTAGATGCAACATAATTTGTATAGCATCAAAACTGGAGATGAGAAAAGAACTTTTGTACTTTCTTCTGACATATAAAAGACTTATCTATACATCAGTGGGGATTTTTTTTTTCCTCTTTTAATAAGGGAGATTATTTTACCATTTTCATCAAATGTCTCTCCCAGGGATGGGAAGAGATAAACCCATGTCTTGCCTGACATTCAGCCCTCCATTCTTCTTTGATTAATTTTACCCATTTTTTTTTCCATTTCTTATGTATTCTAATTCCTTTCTGCAAGCTCCTCAAAGCATTTATCATCCACTGCATGATTACTTGGTCCAGACATACGTGCTCTCTTTTCTTTGTATCATAATCTATAGCTCTGTAATCTCTCTGTCTGCCTAAACTAAGCAACTAATTGTATTCATCTGAAGACTGATGACTGTCCACTGAAAAAAAGCATTAAGAGCAGCTGGTGAGCCATGTTTGCTGTTTCTGATTGGAGAACAATTATGCATGTCTTTATTTTTATTATCTCTTTCCTCTGTCTTCCCACCTGCTGCTGGGTCTGGTCTTAATACTGCAGCTTTTTTCCTCTCTCTGCACTTTGATGCAGCGATAATGCTACAGAGGGCCCCTGGTTTTTGGCTGCTGTACTACTTGCATGATTGACATTGAGGTACTAGAGCAAAACATTGAAAACCAGGGGAAGACATAACTGAATGAATGATGGATTAAAATTTTGCCCCAGCTATTCAAACTATTTTGGGAGCAGTATTTTAACAAGAATGGGAAAAAAGCTGAACCATTGAGATGCACAAAGGCCTTTGTGGTTATCTCAAGACTGGGTACAGACCTTTCATTACAGGAAAGCTCAGCTTTCTGGGCATAGACTGGGGCACTGAGATCGAGGATGGCTTTTCCAGGAACTGGGATAAGTGAAAATTCACTGGGGTCCCACCAGAAAAAATGATCAACTATAAAGATTCCTTAACATATGCAGCTCTTGCTGTTGCTGCTTTAGTTTGGGAAGCTAGTACTTGCCACTGTGGGCACAGTTACTTTGTATGGATGGGAATCAGAGAAATGGAGGGGCTTGGAGGTTATAATTTCAGAGGTTTTTTTTCTCGACTTGCTGGCTTTGTTTCATTTCTGTTTCTAACTGGTGTGTGCAGAGGATGATGGTGTGGTACAGGGCAGTGGCTCCATGAGAAAGGGTACTGCAGGTACTGCAGGGCACCCATAACCCATGTAGCCCAGGAACATTCTGCAAACCCCCAGGGGGAGGCTGACGGAAGCCTGCAAGTACTCAGCATGATGCACTCTCATCATCCAGTAATACTAGTAGTGAATCATAGAATGTTTTGGGTTGGAAGGGACCTTTAAAGGTCATTTTGTCCAAGCCACCTGCAGTGAGCAGAGACATCTTCAACTAGATCAGGCCCTCAGAGCCTTGTCTAACCCGACCTTGAATGTTTCCTGGGATGTGGCATCTACCACCTCTCTGGCCAACCTGTTCCAGTGTTTATCTGCTCTCATTGTAAAATGTGTCTTCCTTTTATCTAGTCTAAATCTACTCTCTTTTAGTTTAAAACCATTACTCCTTGTCCTGTTGCAACACATCGTTCTTAAAAGTTTGTCCTCATCTTTCTTATAGGCCCCCTTTAAATACTGAAAGGCTGCAATAAGGTATCCTGGGGTCAAAGGATTTTGTGTAATCCCAGTTTGGGACAAAGGGTTGCTGTGGCCATTCTGGAGGATAGCCACGCAGCTTTTAGAGCATAGGAGCTGCTGAGCCAGATCAGCCCTCTGCTCAGCCTGATTCTGGTCCTGCCTGGAGCCAGAGACCTTTGCTTTAGGGGAGTAGCAAGAAGCTTGCTGCAGGTGTGCCTGCAGAATCAGGGCCTTGCAGTCATTGGAGAGTCTTTCTTCTACTGAAACCTAACTGTTCTTATAAGCTGATACCAGTGTCCAGTCCTCAATTTAAATCTGCTTCAATCTTAACCTTTGTTTGGCACAAAGTTCCAGTAGATGAGCTGACATTTTAAGTTTAGTTTTAAATTGCTGGCCCTTCACCCCCCTGACAATTTTCTCATTTCACAGAACAAGAAGGAGAAGAAACCTACACATTCTGGCCTAGTGTCTGTAAGCTCCTCACTGCTTTATATCATCTTTTGTTTTTAATTGCTGCCTTTTCAAAGCTTCCTTAATATTTTTGTTTCCTATTCATGTAGCATTTCCCCCTGGTTTATGTCATTGTTGCGCTCTGTGATTTACATCCTCTCAATCTCTCATTGTAAATATCTTTTTAATAGTAATTTTAGGATTACTAAACACAGTTTCATTTGGTGTATCATTGGATTTTCATAATGCAGCATATTAATGACTGTGTATCACTGTTATTCCCAGAAACTGTACTCATGAACAAAGCCCTCACTGTGCTAACAGCTTTATTAATTTCCATGATGGAAATGGCCTGTGCCTGGGAGAGCTAATAAATATGAGATGAGATGGTTGCAAGCAGAGGCAAGGGGATGGGGTTACTCACAAAAGAAAGGTCATCAAAATAAAGCTATCAGTATAGCTGTCTGATTTTGTGATGGAGGTGTAACAAGAAATGGGTAGTGTAGTGAATAAACAGGTATGAGTTACAAAAACTTCTGGCTTGAGGGACATGAACAAAGGCAGGAGTGCTCCTAGGTCTGTACCTTGTCACACATAGCAGAAAATATGGAAATAATCTAGATGAGATTGATCCTGTGCACATCTTACCACTGCCCACTGTCAAAGTCAGACAAATGCATGTTCTTTATAGCATCCATCAGACATAGTAATAGTCATGTTGGAATTTATGAAATTAATGTGCTTTGTGGAGAGATGAAAGATGGTGATCTACTGAATAAATTGCACTCACTCTCTGTTGTGTTGACTCACACTTGAGAAAGAAGTATCTCAAATGTTTTTGGTTTGCTTCATTCATCGTATCTGTCTACAAGAAGTGTCTTTTGTTTGAGTTACAAGTGTGCATATCTTAGCTGCTGGGCTAATCAGGGTATTTTTGCTCTGTTGTGAGCAGTGGTGTAAAGAGAGTTTCTGCCTTATGATAAGTGTGAGTATATGTGTCAATTCACTGCAGTTGGTGTCTTCTCATTTCTTATTACAGTGATCTAAACAGTTAACCTCTGAATCAGTGTTGTATTGGACAACTGATTTTTAGAATATCCTTCAAGAGAAGTCTGCCGATGTGAATAGTGTGAGACTTAAGTAAAATGTCTGGAAATGTCAAAAATGATACAAAGTCTGCAAGGTGGGAACATGCTGAGAATGAAACTGGGCTGAGCAACAGAATGAAAACCTGTCATCATCACTGCTCAAGGAAATGTTTCTGGGCCACTGTGTTGATGTGATCTTAGTTGATCTTCTGGTGTCAGGATTTTTTTTTTTCTGTCTAGAACTGACGTGAGCAGGAAAGATCAAGATTCAAATACTTACTGTACTGCATCTGTTTTCGAGGGGGCTTTCAAGAAAAGGTCAGTGATGCTGTCTGTCCCATAAGCTTTTCATTAGCTGACTCACTTAGCACTGGGAATAAACAGGAGAACTGAATCAAGCTGGCCCTGTCTTGGACTTTTCCCCTGAATCCTATTTTTAGCTACACAAATGCAAATCAGAAGTTCTTTGCTGAAACAGATGAAGTACTTTATAATTTATTTGTCAAACTGGAGTGGAATTTCTGAAGCATGCGGTGCCAAAAGAATAAGATCTGTTTCTGAAAAATGTCCACTCACTCTGGACAGTGAAGGTTATTCAGCTGTGCCTGAGGATGCAATGAGCTACTAAGACTGGGAATATCAGTCATTGATGGAGACATGAATGGTGTGTGCTTTCCATGAAATGTGAAGGCAGAAAATATTTACTATCATTAAAAGAACAAAATTGCATATTAAATAATCAGTTTAGTAAAATCCATTTTGCAAAGGGGCTGCTTCTGGAAATTAGGTGTTAGCATTTGGTAATAAAAGGCAAAATATGGGAAAGTCATGAAACATTGCTGTGAATGTTGTGAAAGAAAAACAAGCAGTGTCTGTAAAGTCAGCTGCAGCAGTGATGCTGAAATAAACAGTCTTAATATCTTCAGGTTTTCACTCCTGCCCATGCTCTACTCCATCCTGCGAGCTCACAAGAGCAGCAAACTCAACTGAGAAGGTGATAACCTTTTTTTCCATGGGAGTCTTGGTTGGTTTTAGCTTACTCCTGAAGCTCAGAATGAACCTCACACACTTGGTGCATAATGCTGTGTATTTTGGGAATGTTTTTGGCTTTACAGCTTCATATATGGGTGTATATAGATTCTCTTAAGTGTTTGGCAGATCTCTGGTACTTGCAAACAGTGCTTGTTCCCAGTGCCCTGTACTGTGCTTGCCTCCTTAGCTGTGGTTTGGAAGCTTTCTCTGAACATTTGATATCTTCCACTCTATTAGTGAAATGTGGGTTGCAAATTACGCCTTGAAATAATACTACGTAGAAATCCTCAGTACAAAGACTTTTACAAGCTGTCAATGTGTAGGATTTGTCTGTACATAGAGGCTCAGTTTTATCTGTGAGTGAGGCCAGAGATGAAAAGAATTTGTGAGTCGAAGAAAACAAGTGGGCTGGTTCATGTGCTCAGAAAGCTCTGTGGTGTCCGTCCACACTCCTGCTTGCAGCACAGCACCAGGTAAGGGATGAGGTTTTTCCTCTGTCCTAGGTGGTTGTAAAGATATTTTGAGATGAGTTGGCTGGAAGAGCAGTCAAAGCACAGTTTAATGTAGCACAGAGTATAGCAATCATCTGCTCAGGATCTAAATCTGTCATGATATTAGCTCTCTGCTTATGGCTGCATAATTTTAACATGTAGAATAACTCCTTTTTGGGCTACTGGCTAATCTGGGATTTTTGTGGTGCAGAGTTTGGGTAAGGAATGGAGAAAAGAAAAATTACATCCTTTTTTCTAATTCCTCCTCTGCAACTGCTCTTATGCCTGGCTTTCTGGAATTTCAGGTCTTACATCTTGATAAGTAACCTGGCACGAATAGCCTTCCTATTTAGGTTTTCACATGCAGAATACCTGAGTTGAAGAGTTGTGTGCAGGAATTACACAGTTCTGAATTCTGCTTTGTGCAGAAACTCAGTTTCTCCATCTTCATTTCCTGCTTCTTGCAGGCTGTGGACTTAAACTTGTTTTAGAAGTATGAGGGCCATGAGCTTCAAAGAGACTTTAGGGTGGAACATTGCAGCCAGGAGTATAGCAGTGGCAGCATCAGTTGTGCTTCCTTCTAAAGTATAATAAGCCTCAGTAATAAGACAGTATAATAAACAGAAATTTTCTGTGAGCAACCTGCCCTCTGATTTTAACTGTTTGAGGGTTAACACCTCTCCCATAAGAGATCTATTTCCCTACCTTTATTTGAGCCTTTCTGGCTTTTTAAGGTCAGTTACTGTTAGCTGAAATGTCTCTTCATCATGTCCTATCAGTTGTGTTGTATCATTTTATTCGGGTGCATTTCAGACAGCTATTATACCCATCTGATGCCCTTGCAGTTATTGATTTGACTCTGTATCTTTCAGCTTTTCACTGCCTGCTGAAATGCTGGTAACTTCACACAGCCTGTACTGTTCTTTCCTTTCTGCATCTATAATGTTATTCTTTCTGCCTTTTACACTATATATTCTGGTGTCCTTTTGCCAGAACACAAGTACAGATACCTGATGGAACAGGAGAAAATACACTCCTATGAAATAATAATGCCTGTTTTATATTTCTAAATGTAAAATACACGTAACAGGCAAATATTAGCACTTTGCCTACTTATAATTGATGGCTATACCATGGTTTTCACGTGATAGGGAGAGATTCATTGTCTGTGCAATACAGTTTTGGAAACAGTAAGAGTTACTGGGCTGTGGGGCAAAGGCCAAACAGTGTTAAGTCATGCAGGGTGAAAAGTTTCCTGAGGATGTATCAAGAAGAGTAAATGTGGAGTTGGGAGGGGCAGCTAAGAGTGGAAAGATGCATAAAAAGTTTCTCATAGATCATCATTTGCAGGGATGGCACCAGCATATATCCTGTCTCTATATTTGGTTTATCACTGAGATGTGGGCTTAAGAAAGGATGTGCTGTAGTAAAGTGTTGTGCTACAGCTGGAGGGCTGCATCTGTAAAACTTGGGGCAGAGAGAAATCCAGTTAGAAGGGTAAAAACATAGCTGTGTGCCCTCCACCTGTGAGAGAGGCTATCAGTTTTGAGGTAACTTGTATTAAAGTATCTGTCAGAAGAAAAGCTGAAGCAAAACTAGAAAACTGTCCAAGCTGTCTGAATGCAGCCCTATAGAAAAAGCAAGACAAGTGCACTGTTGTTAAGAAGAGCTCTTGTTACAGGAAGGGAGGGTTGATTAATATCAGAACATTTGGAAGAAGACCACAGACAGACCTAACAGTGGTGCTTCCCATGATTTACAGAGGACTACTGAGGCCTCCAAAGGTTTAGAGAGGTCTGTAGATACGTAACTGGCTTGGCACAGTGGAGTTAAAAACAGGACAAAGGCTATCTCCTGAAGATTAATTAATTTTCACTCTTGTAAATATTGCTTTATTAAAAAATGTCTGAAATGTTGTTAATTGCAAAGATATGTGTTATGAGACATGCCAATGCTACATCAGGGATGCAACCTCTGCATTGACAGCTTTGACAGGTGATGAGCTGCTGCCTACACTGATCTTCTGTCTAAACAGTTTGTGCTGAAATGGGTGAAGAAGCATCGAATGAGCTCGCTTAATAAAAAGGAAATTATCAAAGCTAAGCAGGCTCATTTTTCTTCTGGAACAGGTTAAGGACTGTTCATATAAACAGCTTTAATGGATGGAGAGGAATATAAACTCTGGTCAGAGGCATGGTGACAAGCTGTTGAGGCAGTGCTGTGGCACAGCTTCAGATGAGAGAGGACAGGCCTGTACTGCTGGAGAAACTGGATTATTGGATGCCAATTCTGTGTCCACCTTGCTGATAGCAATCCTGTTTATAGTGTTCCTGCTGCTGCTAAAATTACTGTTAGAACAAGGTCTTCATTGTATTGAACTTTTAAGCATAAACTCCTTATAAGGCACATACCCTTCTGACATTCATTTCATTGCTTTTGTTAATGCTCTTTGAGAGCAGTCAATTTTACATGATATGTTGTAGTCGGAGTATAAATATCTCAGTCTATGTAGTTGCACAAAAAATTGAGCTGTAGAGCCTCTGGGGGAATACAACTCCATAGGGACTCAGAGGAAATTTTTCTCGAAGTCCATAATTATTTGACTGTTCTAATCTAAGATTGTCCTTTCAAGAGTTACAATAGTTATGCCAAAAAAATCACAGATCACCATGGTTATGATCTCCTTGGAGGGTCTTCTCTGCCTCTGGGATAAGCATCAAGAAGATGGTGAGCATTAGTATTTATAGCTGTTATGTTAACTTGCCATATTCTTATGACAAATTCAGCCCTACTGTGGGATCATTTTTACATAGTGTTGCAATATCTGCTATGTATCACCTTAGCGTTTATTTTTCCCAATGATCTGTTTTTCACTTGTCTGCATTTACTACCTAAAATAGTCTTTAGCTAGCGTAATTCTGGCTGACTTTTCCTGGTGCTCTTCGACTGTTCTTTCCTCTGAAGAATGGAATACTGAAATTGAAATTCCTCATTTCTGCTACCTTTGGAGGGGTGTTGTTCTGAGATACTGTCCTGAAAGTGGAAGAAACTGTGCCTTTTTAATAGGTCTGTATTGGCATTACGAATTAGTTCTTGCAGCAGAAATGAGCCATCGTGTCAAGGATGATATGCCTTTCTTGTGCTGGCTTCTGGAAGAGTCTGAGAGCCTACTAAAGCTGCTGGGTGATGGTTATTCTTTCTATGCAAGGGTACCTGCTTTTATTTACCTGCTTTTATTTCTGTGTTAAAGATGAGGATATTGCTGAATGTGCACAGTTGAGGGTGGATAGGATAGAGCAACTACAGTTAAACCTGGAGCAGGCGGTGAGTATGGCCACTGTTTGCACTGTTTGCCACTGAAACAGAAGATCTAGCTTTCCTTCTTGGGATCTATCTGGACTTTGCATGGCTGTCTGCAAGTGTATTATGTTTGGACATCCATGAAGTGTATCCTGGATACATTTTATAAAAAAAATTTATAATGCAGCTCTGTATGGTTGGCTGAACTTTATGTAGTTATGGTTAGCTTAATGTTACATAGTAAATGTTTCAACAATATCTGAGAGATAAGTATGGGGCACAGCCTGCTGTAGAAGACACCTACAGGGAGGAATACAATGTTTGTCCAGTTACTGATGTTTCTTTCATGTTGGTTTGGAATACCAGGACTTACGCTTTGGCTTATAGTACTGCATAAGTCACAAATAGAAAGCAACAGACCTGCATGTAGGAAGCTGTGGTCCAAAGTGAGGCTATTTGCAGAGAGTCAACTACTTGAGTAATTCATTAGATGATTCATCCTGTGACAGTTCTTTGGATCTGTAATAAGAATTAGTAATCCTTATGCAAAGAAGGGACAAATTAATTCAGAGTTTCTGGCAAATCATAAGGAGTGACTTAGGAATATTTGACAAGGGTTCAATGATTTTGGGATCCAGCGCATGGGGGCAGTTTATCAGTTTATTTAGACCAGCTGAGGGACTGCCTTGAATAAGTCATCTTGATCACCACTGGAATCTGCTGATAGAAAGATGTGAGCAAGGCCAAATATGTGCCTGCTTCTAATTTCTTCTTTGTTGCTGGCTTCAGTAAGATGCTCAAAAAATACAAAATACCCTAGTCTTGTGTGTTAAAGGAATCAAAGTATGCAGGTTGACTTCAGATGGTGACATCTTCAGTTGCTGGCAAAAGATGTTTTGAAATAGGTATTGTAGGACTTTAGCTAATCACCCTAGGAGATGGGTGATCACTGACCAATCGCCCTGTGGGGCTAGGGTATATAAAACGGGGTTATAAATGAATAAAGTGTTGTCTTCTTCCTCTCCTGGCTCTCTCTTTACTGATTTTGTGTTGCTGCATCTCTTCACTCCCAGTATAAACAGTGACAACTTTTATACTGATTCACTTCAGATACAGGAGGGCTGAAAAGTATTCATGTCAGTCTGAGTGCGCAGGATGCAAGTCATAGCCTAATGGCCACTGCCTGCTCTGGCTGAGAAGGATATTTTCTATGAACTGAGTCTGTTCATTTTTCAAAATTTTCCCTTTACGTATTCTTGAAAATTTACCTAAATTCATTGCAGTTTTGCACCGAAAGTGAATTGCATCCTAGGAAATGTCATATGGCCTGTGCTTTTACATTTAAACAGATACTGCATCAGAAATATAAAGCCCCAAAATCTGCTCTCAAACCTTTGGAAGAATATAACATTTAACTGTTGCTATGGACATGTAAAAGCTTTGTACAACCCCCTGCAGGCTTCTTGAAGTCTTTGTTCAGGAGCACATCAACATGTGGTCTTGAGCTGCGGTCTTTTTTGGTTCTTCAACCCATTTCTAATGACCCTCCTTGAACACTGCTTTGGGTGTAAGGAGTAGAGTCAGTCAGCTTGGTTTTTCTGAAGAGACAAAAATAGGGATTGTGGGTTGTTTAGTGATGGGCCAGTTCTCGGAATGACACACTCTGTGACACTGGAGCCACTTACTGCCCTTGAAACAAGTATCTTAATTGATCCTCTTTGCTTGCTCCATGCACTCTCTACTGTACTGACAGGCAAAGATCAGTTTTAGCATGCTCAAATCATGGGCAAGAGCCTCTCAAGTCTCTTCTGGATGCTGAGAGTAGGCTGCATGCAGAGCTTTTCAGATGCATAGCTATATTAGCCATCAGAGAATATTCTGCCTCAGAGGTGGAGTTACAGTCTCCCCCTGATAGGCATGGAGTTACAGTCTCCCCCTGATAGGCATGCAGCAATGTTTTCTGACAGCAAAACTCTAAACTGTCTCAACACTAGTTCAGAAAGTCACCATGATAGATGGTGCTGTATATTCAAATGTGCTTGCATTTAATTTAGACATTGCTGGGGAAATAAACATCATCATCCCTAAAGAGACAATAGACTATGAAACTAGTTTCCTTGGGTGGATTTATGGGAGCTAATTTCTTGTTGACATCTGGCCTTTTAGGTCATTGGCAGCAGTTAACTGTGATGCAGAGGTTTTCAGCAAATGCTGTGTTAGTAGGGAGTGGGGAGTGTGGAGCTGGTGCAAACCTGCAGCACCAGGCCGTTAAACAGCATTCCTGTTGTCTGGTAATGAAGTGAACATTCTGTAATTGCAGATTGACATGAGATAGTGCACTTTTTTTTTTAACATGAAGGAGGGAAAAAAAAATCATACACCTCTGTGCTGGAAGGATTAATTAATTAATACTGGATGCAAACAGTTGGTATAAAATGCTAAATATTATTCTTCTGGAGAGTATATTAGATATAACTGGGTAAGTATTGTGGTGTAGGTTTGCCTCTTCTCTCATGGACTAATTCATTAGAGTAGTTGCTATCTGAAGTATTCTACAGGGATATGTACTTGGAGGGGAAGAGAAAAGGCTTTCACTAAAAATTAGTGTTATGGAAGTCTTTTTTCCAGCTGGCTCTATTCTCAGTTTTTCTTTCCACTCAGAGTTGCTTCTTCCCTTTAAGAACTGATACTGGTAAATCATTCAGTAAAAGCACTCATTTTCTGTCACAGCACAGACAGAAGATGAGAGAAAGGATGTTTCTGCCTCTCCCTGCTTATCTGCCGTTGCAAGCTAAATAGCTGCCTCCTTGCAGGCATGCAGGGAGCTGAGGGAGAAGCATGAAGGAGAACCACAACCTGGCATTCCCATTGTATCCACTCAGTATGGGCTAGAGGATGCAGAGCTGCAAGCAGGGTGTCTTGCTAATTTCTGTTTTCTTCTGTACTGTCTTGGGATGGCTTCTGGCCATCTCTCACATGACTCTCCCAGCAGTTAGTTTTCTCTGAAGCTATTTCCTAACTCCAGGTTTCACTAAGTAACTAGCTTCCTTTCTTTTTCATCCCTGCTCAGCTGTTGGGAGACGCCTCCCAGGAGCTGACTAGGTTGGGATGGAGTCCTTTCATCCACTTTGAACTATAACTTAGAAGATAAAGTGACCCTACCACGTCCTTTAAGAAACATAAGAAAATTTATGAGTCATTTTCAGATTCTAAAATCTTGCCATAAAGCCATCCTTGGTAAGACTGGATGTGACATCTGTAGCACTCCAGAGAGGAAGTCTTGCCTTAGCATGAGCACCGGGACACAGTTGTCTTTGTCACAGGGAGAGGTGGTGCTGTTGTCTCCCAGGAGTGATTCTCTACGTGTGCCATCGCAGTGAGAACTTGCACCACTCAAAGTGGTGCAAGGGCCATACCTGTGGGATAGGCTGTACTTACATATATTTAATAGGATCTCAGGCACCAATTTTTGCTCTGTGCTGTGTCTTAGGCTCACCTTTCCACCATTCTCTCTTGTGCTCCTCTTCCAACCACTTCCTGCAGACCAAGGCAAGGCAGGATCTCTGGTTCCCTCTTCCATGTCCTGATTTCAAATCATTGTAAGGGCTGGCTTCTGTACTGCAGGATTTTCTGTATATATTTGTCTGAACAGCTTTCTGCCTTTGCTATCTCAGAGCTCAACTTTCCCACTCAGGTATGGGTCCTATCATTTGGAAAAGTTTTTCACTTAATTTCCATTATGCTTCAAGCTGACTGGAGATACCTTCTGCTCACTGGTGAATGAGCTTTAGGTGGTGAGGGCTTCTGCCCATTCCAGCTGCCTGCAGTGGTACAAAAGAGTCTGTGGCTAGCAGTTGTCTTCTGTTTACTGGTGCTTCTTTGACCAAGGAGGCTGTGTGTGGTGGCTCTGTGCCCTGGAACTGTACTCTTGCTGGGATGCTTCCCTGTCCGTGCTTGGATTGTGCCTCTAACAAGTGGTGGCAGCAGCACTCTTGTTATCCTTTCTGATGACATCTTTTTGAAATTTGGTTCACCAGTTCTGACAGTCTGAAGCTGAAATACTTGGTAGCAGGCTATGATGGGAAAGGGTCATATGTTGTCTTACAGTGGCATTTGCACAATCTTGAAGTGAGCTCTCCTGAAAAGACTGCCAGAAGTGCAATTCCTTATGCTCAAAGGTGTCTGCAGCTCCTCTTCCTACTGTCTTGTTGATGTAGACAATTGTGCCATTCTTGAATGTGTGTCAGTTCAGCAGCATAAGGGAGTTTTAGTCTTAAAGATAGCAGTAGTAGGCCATGGTTGTTTTTTTCTCTGATCCAACACAAAACAGGACTCAGCTCTGAAGACAGGGGTGATGTTGGGCTGCCTACCGAGAGTGCTAGGTGAAGAAAACCTTTCTCTAGCATGGGCTCTACTTCCATTAAGGAATGAGTCTAGAAGATGTGATTTTGCTTTTGTCAGCTAATCAATTATTACAAGGGCTGCAAGACTTCCAGCTTCATTTTACAAATTGGTACTATGGAATTTTGACCCTGAGAAAGAGGTAAGAAACAGAAGACCTCATTTCCCTACACGTCTGCATCCTTAAGCCATGCAAGCATATAGAAGGCTCTTTGTTGTGTTTTAGAAGCAGCTGAGAGCTGAGAACCATACAGCGCTCGCTCAGTGCATATCACTTCTCATCACCTGTTATTTTGTTATATGGTGGGTCCTCCTCAGTGCATGTCACCTCCTCCTCTGTCTTTGTCCCAAGACCTTTATTCTCTGGCCAGTTTGTGATCACTTCCAAGATTCCTGGGTGGCTGGGGCTCTCTGTTGAGCCCATTGCGTTATCAATGCAACCCACTTACTCCATGTGGCATCAGCTGCATGGTGCGCAGAGGAGACCCTCCCTTTGAACATCCAGCCTAGCACCAGCAGTCAGGGTGCCAGGAGGAGCTGTGCTTCAGTCCCCATCACTTCTGAGGCACCTCAAACTCTTTCATGTGTTGCCAGGATCTCTTTTTCAGATGGATTATAGTTGGCCTCTGCCCCTGTGTACCCTCAACTCCAAAACCCTAGGGGTTGGCCTCAGGTCTCCCCGGGCACTCTCTGCCAGAGACTCCAGGTACGACCATTCTTCCCAGCTGTGGTGTAGAGCACATTTTTAGTATCTTGTCCCTCCTGGACTGACCTGAGGGCTACAGCACGCACAATCTCCTGTTTGATTTGTTCAAAGGCTTGTTGCTGCTCAAGGCCCCATTCAAAATTTTTCTTCTTCCAGGTCATGTGGTAGAGAGGGCTCACAATCAGGCTGTAGTCTGGGATGTGTATTATCCAGAAACCCACAGAGCCCAGGAAAGGCTGTGTTTCCCTTTTAGTGGTTGGTCAGGACATAGCTGCTATCTTGTTAATCACATCCATTGGGATCTGGCGGTGCCTGTCTTGTCAATTTATTCCTAAAAACTGGATCTCTCATGCAGGTCCCTTAACCTTACTTTGTTTTATGATGAAACCAGCCTTCAGGAGGATTTCAAGTATTTTCTTCCCTACCTTGAAAACTTTGTATGCTCTATCATCCAATATGATGATGGTGTCAATATATTGCAGTTGTTCTGGAGCCCCACCTTTCTCCAGTGCAGTATGGATCAGTCCATGGCAAATGGTGGGACTATGCTTCCACCCCTGGGTCAGTTGATTCCAGGTGTGCTGGACCACCCCTCTGTGTGAAAACAAACTGTGGCCTGCACTCTGGTGCAATAGGAATAGAGAAAAACACATTAGCAATATCAATCATGGCAAACCACTTGGCTGCCTTGAATCCAGTTCATATTGAAGCTCTAGCATGGCAGCACTCATCACTGGTGTAACTTCATTCAGGCCACTGTTAGTGTCCATTCTCCATTAGATTTTTCCCACTGCCTATATAGGACTGTTGAAGGTTGAGCAGGTCTTGCTGATCACCCTCTGGCTCTCTAGTTGATGAATCAGCTTCTGGATGGGGACCAGGGAATCTCGATTGGTGCGATACTGCCATCAGTGCACTGTCGTTGTAGAGGTTGGCAGCTGCTGCTCTTCAACCCTCAGCAACCCCACCACAGAAGGGTCCTCAGAGAGGCCAGATGAGTTTAGCAAGTGCTCAGTTTCCTCCAAGGCAGCTATACCAAAGACCCACTGGTATCCTTTTGGATCCTTGGAATATCCTCTCCTGAGGTAGTCTCTGGCAAAGATGCTCGGGGCATCTGGACCAGTCACAATGCCCAGTTAGTTGGGTCCTCTTTTGGTTCCTTCCTCAGACCATCCCAGGAGACCTCTGTCTGTTCTGCCTTCAATCCCAATCGGTGTGTTCCTGAACCTGGTACCAGAATCCAGCTCCTGAACACAACTTCCATCTACTGCGGGGCCCAGTCTGGGACTCCCCTGCTGCCTGCACAGCATCAGTGGTGACAGTGATGTAATTACCATCAGAGGGGTTGGGTTCAATACTTGCTTTGTATAGATTTGTATATATTCCATTTTTATTGTTATTAATTTAATTTTCATTAAAGATGTTCTAGTTTCCTTTTCTAATCACTCTCTATATCTCCCTTATTCACTTTCTCTTCCCCTTTGGGGAGGGAGGGGGGTTAACAGAGAGCGTCTGTTATAGGTCTAAGGGGCCACCCTGACCCTAACCATGACAGATGGGAAGAAGAGGAAGAAAAAGGCCAAACTCTGTAGGCTGAAATGAGAATTTCATAGAACAATGCAAGGAGAGAAGAAACAACAGTAATAACAATAATAGTAATGAAATAATATATAACATGAGTAATAGAAACCATAGTGCTCATTGAAACTGCCTGACCCTACTAACCCCCACAAAGCCCTTGTCCTTCCCCCAGCTACTACCCCCCACCTGCTATTGGGCAGTCATGTGTGGTATTGAATATCCCATTGGCTGTTTTGGTTGTCTAACCTGGCTGTGGCCTCTCCCAGCTTCTTGTGAAAATCCTACCCTAATCAAACCCAGCACAGAGAGAAAGAGGTTTTGGATATCTAATGTGGGTTAGTAATGAGAACTAAGTTTCTGTTGCTGCTCCAGCAGTGGTGAGACATCCTATGAACAGTTCTGGAATAGTCCCATGCTGGGTGAGCCCAAGTCTGCTCTTGGGTCCCTAGTAATTGGTTTTCTGCTGCAAAACCATCTTGTTTGTGTGTTACTTTTTGAGATCGTATGTCTTAAACAAGAAAAAGTGACTTTGGAAAGTTTAGTACTTATTATGCTGGAATAGTGTTAAGATTAGAAAAGCCTTTCATTGGATAGGCTTGATGGGAATAGCCAGTTAATATCTACGTGTAAGTTAAAATTTCAGTCCCTTGTTAGGTGAAGGAATTGCATAAGTATTAATGTGACACCATAGCAGGAAAGCAGCAAAATATGCAAAAGTGAGTTGGCATCTTTGCAGCAACCTCTAGCAAGAAGTTATGGTGACTTGAAATTGGCTAGCTGGATTTTCAAAGAGCCACCACCCTGTGGCTGATGGTTTCAATATCTGAAGTCTAGTGATTGAAATCAGTAAATGTAAAAAGAAAATCAAACACTGATCATATGCTTATATAGGCTGGATAAATATTAAAATTAAAAAAAAAAACAAAACTGCCCACAAATATTTTTTTTTTAATTGCAGAGTTTGAATTCCTACTGGGCTATTTTTGTTCTTTTTCTTGCTTTACATAAAAAATAATTATTTATTTCAATTTTAAAGTACATTTGTAAGTCTTGCCCTTGCATTTTTACTTCCTGAGTGTTGCTGTCCTCCTTTCCCAGATCTGTTAGAGCAGTGGCATTTCTGGGTTGAGTTGTACTGCTGTCATTGCTTCCTTCTTCTCCTGAAGCAATAGGACTGCTGCCTTCTTGCTGCCATCACCTCTCTTCTGGCCTCTGCTGGGATGGCACAGGTGACAAACCTGAGGGCTGTTAGCCTGAATGCTGCTCTGTGCATGCTGAAGGAAGCTTACTTAAGGAGAAAGTACAATCCAATGGGATTTCCAGTCAACTGCCTGTACAGCCTATTTCTATGGATCTTGCTGGTCGTGGTTTTATCTGCTGCTGAAATGTTTAACTTTCAAATTGATTTTTGATTCAATATGGTAAAAGGTGCCTTCTGTAAGAGATTAATTACCTCTTACAGCAGGACATTCTATGCCAAGTACTACAGTGGCTGTTTCCAAGGATCAGTTTTGGTTGAGCGCAACCTCTCACAAAGTGAAAGGGGTTAACAATTGTTTTGTTTTGTTTTTTTTTTTTTCTTTTTTTCAGGATTCGGGGTATAAAAATAAGCAGTTAATGTAGTTTTTCTGAGAAGTGCAAAGTGATGCATACACCTTTCCATGCAGTTCTTACATGTCTGGGATATGGAGCAGCTCTTTACTGAACCCTGAAGCAACAAAGGTGCTGCAGGAAATGCTCAAACAGAGCAAATGTGGTGAGCTGATTATTGACATTATCCACTCTGTTGGTTTTAAAACCAGAAGTGCTTGTATTCGCTGCCAGCTACCTAAGATAGCAGGATAAATGTAACCTTGTGAATGTACCTTTTGGGTTGATGGATTTTTTTTTTGTTCATTTGTTTGCTTGTTGGGTTATTTATTTCCTTTTTAGAAAGTGAAAAAAGGTGATGCTAAACTAATTGGTGGTCAATGTAAATAGCTTCAGGAAGAAACTCTCCTAATTTGAATTTTATAATTTTGCATAGGACAGTGAAATTTTGCGCATTCTGTAATATGAGACAACTGGAAAAAAAAATCCAGTTAGGGTCTAGAGTAGGACCAGCATGATATCAGAGGCAGCTTCCCACAAAACACAGTGATGGCAATTCTTATTTCCTTTTCATTTTTATCTGTGGAGCTGCAAAGTAGATGAGCAGATCTGTAGTCTGGGAAACTTTCCAGAATAATTTGTAAGCAAATGAAAGATGCAACCCTGCCTTCTCTGAAGAGGTTCTTCCCCTGCACTACTGTCAGTGCTCCCAGTTACTTGTGTGTGTGTCCCCAGCAAATGGGCTTGCTTGAGTGCCTCAGTGGGATTTCTCAATTGTTAGTAAAGTAGCAGGTCCCTTGGCAGACCTGCTATATTTAATAGGAAGATACATTCCTATTTGTCCAGATGTTGAATAATTTTTATAGACAACACTTCTTTTTTTTTTAAATTCTGATAAAAAAGTGAAAGGTTATCTGTTGCTTTTCAGTATTACAGCAGATGGGAAGAGGACAGCACTGCCACGGTGTGTTTTGCTACTCTCAGTTCCACAATTTTCTTCTTTTTTGGGGGCACTGGTTTTCAGAGTTCACTGCCCTACGAAATTCTTCTCGAGTGTGAATCACAGTTATGATTTATTTTTAGATACACTGATACACAGGTTAAGTTAGAACTGATCCAGTGTTTTTGCATTTAACACAATTACTATTATACTTTGAACAATTCATAATAAATTGTAATGTATCTTTAAATTTTTGAATATGTAAAAAAAAAAATACAGAACAAAATCCCAATGAATTTTTGACAGAAAAAAAATGGTGATGTTTGATCATTTAAGTTTCAATGAACTTCAGATATTTTAAAAGTTTACACACTGAAAAATTAAAGCGATAGAATTGTACATTTTTTTAACATTGGCTTTTCTACATTTGATTCCTTGCTTGAGTTTACAAAGAGCACAGGACATATTTACAAAGTTTTCAGTCTCGTTGTGTCAAAAGATGTCCAGTTAATCAGGCACTGGTCCTTCACTTGAAGGGACTGGATGCATAAAGGTTTGAAAGTCAGTCTGGGAGTTCTGAGATCCAAACTTCTCTGTTGTGAAAATCTGTGTGCTCATGACCTTGAACAAATAGCTGAGTCACCTGGTGGCTCATTCCCCATCTGGAGAATGTTCTCCACCAGTCAGCCAGGACAAATTGGAGAACAATGTAAACTCTTGCAGAAGGCAGAACATCAATATGTTCTATCTATTTTTCAGTTCAGAACCTTATGCTCCTGAACATTGTTTGAAAACCAAATGAACAGAACTGTTGTTTGGGGAGAACCAACAGAAAGGCAGAGAAAAGCAAGACAGGAGTGGGGTGCAAGGACAACCCAGGTCTCAGTGTGTGAAGAGCAAGCAGGAGATATGTCTGCTTTATTCCCAAGGCTATGGTGATGCTATATCCAGGTTATGTACTGTTGGGTTTGCAAACTTGTGGTAAGTGTGCTCAGCAAAGTGCTCCAAAGTGCTCAGCAGCTCTTGCCACATCATGAGCACTGCATTAGGGACATGGGTCTCTCACGGCATGTCCCAAGCCAATTTCATTTTACATTGACTGCTGTTGTACTTTATACCTGTGCTCTGTTATTGCAAAGAGGTAGTGGTGTAACTGCTCAAAATCATACAGACAGATTGTGCAGCAATGTCGGTCTTTTCTAGTGAGAAGACTGGAAAACATTGTTCTTTTTGACAGCCAATCTTCTTCAGAGTGAATAGGAGGCATTACACTTAAGTAATAAGAGGATTAAGTGAAATTTCTCAAAGCAGTAATATATTCAGCTCCAGATTTGAAATGTTCAAAACATTGCTTCATGACTGCAAAAAATTACTTTAGCCAATGAAAAATACACCATGGATGGTTTGTGATCTGGGGAGAGACCATCTCATCTTAGACTGATGGTGCTCTCTCTTATATTTTGTCCCTCCATTTTTTCTTTTTAACTCAAAAATCAAATGCAAGTATTTTCAGCAAATGGGAAAACCAAAAATCTACCCTTATTTTGGGAAGGTTGGGATCACTCTTTGTTCTACAAGTAACAGAAATAACAAGCATTAGAGGATAGTGTTAAAATAGTACCCTGCACCTCTCTTTATGAATATCAAAGTCTTTTCTGCTACTCACAAGGGAAGCAGAACAAAAACATTGTGGGCAATATTTTATAATAGAACAATGAGCCTTGGTAGATAGATTTTAAAACCCTTGTTTCATAAATGTTTTAAAGAATCATCACAGATTTAAACTTTTTTTTTTTTTTTAATCATATCTTTCCATATTATGCATCATCTTTGAAGTTCCATGATACCACTGTGAAAGAAATAAAATTTCAGACGTGAAGGATGTTATTATCTGTATGTGTTGGCACTTTTATATACTGATTATATTGAAGCCTCCCCATGTCACCTTCCTTCATGATTTTTATTTCTGCACCTAAAATAAAAAGTAATAGATGTACCTCTTGCTCAACATTTTTTTTTTTTTTTATAAGATCAGTAATTGATTGCTAAATGTCAGGCTGCATGGGTTCTTCTGGACATAATTAGTGATGCGTAGTGACTATTGGAGAGCCACGTCTCTATTTTTAAGCACCCATGTGCTCACAAAAAGCACCTGTAAGGGAACTAAGCATGGTGTAGTCAAAGGTCATTTGCTGCAATGGATAGTTTTCTGGTGTTAAAACAGTCTTTGTCCTTTTCCATTCATCTTTTTGTAGTAGCGTTTGGTTCAATACAGCTTCAAACTCTGCTGGTGTTCTGAGACTGCAGTGGTCTTTGGAGCTCTTGAGTGGCAACCTTTAGCATTTGTTTTGATAATATTGGGCAATGTTAAAAACAATTGTCATCAGAAGAATATACTGCTGTTGAGTATCTTCAAAACATAATAACCTGACACTGAATCTTACAGACAAATCTTTGCAGAGATAATATGGAAATCTGATGGAGTGCTAGAAAATTCTGCCATGGAAAGCTGTTTCCCAGGTGCTTCAGGGAGTGAAGAATCGCTATTGGTGATGTACAGTAAATGAATGGTCTACATTTGTCTACACTTTCAATATGATTATTTCCTCTTATTTACAATGTTGAATTAATTGAATTTTCTTAAGGGTAATAAATAATATCTAGCCATATGTTGACTTTCACAACTTTATTGTACAGTAGGCGTTAATGCAGCATAGCTGATTAGAGATTTCATACCCCTGTGACATAGAATGTGAAGCTAGAAGAGTAAAAGCAAGTTCAGCCTCTTGTACATTGTTCTATGTTATAGAAAGACCTCTTTAAAACTTAAGTAAGGCTATTTATGAAGTTCTAAAACGTGGCAGGAGCTTTAAGTCTTCTGGTTTTGGCCTATTTCTTAAAAACAGACTTAATAAATATAAATGAAGTTGAGCCTTTTGCTTTTAGCAGGTCTGAACTACTCTCTATGACTATAAAGCTGGTTTTGCCATTCCATATTCCCTCATTGGTTGGACCAGGAAGGCTGCAGAGTCATCTAGCTTTCAGATTAGGCCATATTATGCTTTCCTTTGGCAAGCTGAAAATGATAACAAGATGTGTATTTACCATTCTTTCTTGGGGCATAGCTGTGCATTTGCCATCAGAGAAACTGTAAGCAGTAGTTGTACACTGATTTCTCACTTTTTTTTTCTACCTATAATATTTTAATACTACGATCGATGGGGGTGGGGTGCTATTTAATTATTTTCTAATTCTTCTGGCCCCTTTTCTGAGTGGAAAGGGCATTCTATCAGCTGGCATGGTGCATGCTCACAGCATCACACCTGTGACAAAACATCACATCTCTGGGGAGGAGGGAAATGTGCTTGATCCACATTAGGTGTGCTGCTCTCTAAGCCACTATAAATACTGCTTTGATTGGCATAGCAAAGAGTTGTATTTTTGTTACTGCAGGTATATACAAGGCTGCCATTTAACATAATCAGATGGTGCTGATTTCCCAATGAATGATCCTCACCTTGATATTTTAGTACCCACAGTGCAGCTGCCTGGGACTGCAGGAAGCACACTGGGCAGTGGGCAGGTGACTCTTCCACACTGTCCCTGCCTGCCACTGAGACTGGCAGAAGTGAAGGTAGGTAGGCTCCAGAAGAGGTATGAAGATGAGATGAGATGAGATGAGAAAAGAAAAGAAAAGAAAAGAAAAGAAAAGAAAAGAAAAGAAAAGAAAAGAAAAGAAAAGAAAAGAAAAGAAAAGAACCTGCCTGTGTGTGGGGTATGTGCTGGAGAGAGTGCTGCTTCTGTGGACTGCCACTTTTGCTGCGCTGGGTGCCCTGCATACCTCTTAGCAGATGTGCACTGGGAACAGATTGAGAACTACTGTGTGCCCAGCTTCATTGCTGTCTCACTCTGCATATCCATCTCCTGTTCTGTGCTTGGTTTGCTAATCTGATTTCTCATCTATCTCCCTGTAAAGTACAGGATTAACTTCTATGTAGTATTTTGAGCATTATAGTCTACTTACATTCAGGATACTTTGTAAGGTAAATAAAGCATGCTCCAATATCAAATAGATATTAATAGCTTCTGGTGCTTTCATCTAACCTCTTTTTCTCTAAAAAATGTTTTTCCACTGCAGTTTCAAAAAACCTTATATTTTGTACATCTTTTTCCATGGTAACTTTCAAGATCACCTCCATGTAGTTCTGGTTTTTATTTGTGGTCACTAAGCTGCTTCTTTGACAGTTCCTTTCTGTTTGTGATTAGAACATATTTTTCCACAAAATCAAGTTAACTGAAACCATTTCATGTTTCCGGTGATGTAGACAAGTAACAGGCCGCAGATTGCTTGGTAGTTCCCTTCTGAGTAAAATTAGAAATGGAAAAAAACCCCCCAAAATTTAAAGATCATTTAAATTATAGGCCTTTGCTCTACCTTGTTAGTTAACATTCCAAACAGTCATGTATAAACTGCATAATTTGTTTTGCTAAAATGTACCCAGCGTGGAACCATCTGTGTAATAGTTGACATTATTTATATTCAAAGGGACATTATATTATTGGAAGAGCCCCTGCTACCAGATCTCCATTTCCAGTGTGACTTTAAATTATTGATTTACATTCAGTCTCTATTAACCTATTATGGGTTCATCTGCTGCTTGCAGATCTCTTATCATGCTGACGTACTTCTAATTTTCCAAACTGAATAATGATTTACTGAAAAGATGTTGGGATGAATTGTTCTCCAGTGAGTATCTGAAAGCCTCTTATGCCCCAGGTAGAATCTTTCACTTGAAACCTGCATTGGGAGCTCAGGTATATAACAAGGCTAGCAGCAATGGCTTGGCAATCCTGGAAATGTCTCTTTTGTTTCTGTCCTTCCCGATCCACTGAGTATATGCTTGTATTTCTAAAAAAAATATTTATGAGATGGCCTTTCTAGTCTTTCTGGGCTTTGCCAAAGATGCTTGTGGGCAGTGTGAGTTGGTTTTCTTGTCTGTTTAGGAGGTACATTAATGCTTTGAATTTACTGAGTACTGCTACACAATTGCTCTTGGTGGGTCTTTCATGTTTACTCTGCTTCAATGGATTGTATTCTAAGATAGGCATTGTGCCACCACAAGGGAAACTATATAACTATACAGGAATGAAGTTATTGCTAAATGTGCTTTTTTTTTTTTTCAGTTAATGTACATGATAATATGTATTTCATCATGGAACAAATTACCTTGAGTGGCATAACATGACACTTACAGGACAAGAAAGCAGTAAGGCCCAGTCAGCACAGGTTCATAAAGGAGAGGCCCTGCTTAACAAACCTCATCTCCTTCTATGACAATGTGAGAAAGGCTGTGGACATTATTTACCTGGACTTCAGCAAAGCTTTTGACACTGTTCCCCAGAGCATCCTCATGATAAAACTGGCTGCCCTAGGTCTGGATGGGTGTATACTCTGCTGGATCACACACTGTCTGGATGGCTGGGCCCAGGGAGTGGTGGTGAATGGAGTTAAATCCAGCTGGCAACCAGTCACAAGTGGTGTTCCTCAGGGCTCAGTGCTGGGGCCACTCCTGGTTAATATCTTTATCAATGATTTGGATGAGGAGATCAAGGGCATCCTCAGTAAGTTTGCAGATGACACCATTGGGTGGGAGTGTTGATCTTCTTGAGGGTAGGAAAGCTCTTCAGAGGGACCTGGACAGGCTGGATCAATGGGCTGTGGCCAAGCGTATGGCCTTCAACAAGGCCAAGTCCTACACTTGGGCCACAACAACCCCAGGCAATGCTACAGGCTGGGGCTGAGTGGCTGGAAAGCTGCTTGGCAGAAAGGGACCTGGAGGTGCTGATCGACAGCCAGCTGACCATAAGCCAGCAGTGTGACCAGGTAGCCAAGAAGGCCAACATCATCCTGTTCTGTATCAGGAATAGTGTGGCCAGCAGGATGAGAGAGGTGATTGTCCCCCTCTACTCAGCATTGGTGAGATCTCCCCTTGAGTACTGTGTTCAGTTTTGGGTGCTGCAGTATAAGAAAGACATTGAGATGCTGGAGCGGCTCCAGAGAAGGGCAATGAAGCTGGTGAAGGATCTTGAAAATAAGTCTTATAAGGAGTGACTGGGGGAACTAGGGTTGTTTACTCTGAAGAAAAGGAAGGTGAGGGGAAATCTTGTTGCTCTGTACAACTTCCTGAAAGGAGGTTGTAGAGAGGTGGGTGTCAAAAGTTACAGCTGATAGGACAAGAGGAAATGGCGTGAAGTTGCTCCAGGGGACATATAGGTTGGACATTAGGAAAAACTTCTATACCAAAAGGGTTATCAAAAACTGGAAAAGGTTGCACAGGGAAGTGGTTGAATCACCACCCCTGGATGTATTTAAAAGCTGTTTAGATGTGGTGCTTAAGGATACGGTGTAGTAGTGGCCCTATTAGAGTTAAATAACGATTGAACTTGAACTAAAAGGACTTTTCCAACCACAGTGATTCTGTGATTCTGTTTTAATTGGAAGTTGTGTCTTAGTAATATTTTTTTGAGGAATATTATAAAACAATAGTAAAGTAAAAGGCAAAGTTATATGAATGCCATGAGAGAGTGAAATTGTACATTCTAGGATTGGCTGGTTTTGAAGAGAATATTTGAGTACAGTAAAGTTTTTAATCTCCTCACTGGAATTATAAATGTACCCCTGAGATTCTGCTCCTTATTCTTGACTCATTAAAGATAGTTTAACCAACACCCACAAAAAATGCCATTAGCAGTTACACCATCTTGAAATGACACACACAGTCACTGTTATAGGTGCCACAATTGCATGGCAGATGAGAATCAAGACAAAGGACCCTTTTTGGTCCATGCTCCTGCAGTGAACTCCATGCTGCAGCATAAGTGATGCCCTTCATGTCTTCAGTAAAATATTTGGTCCTTTAGCTGCCAGCAGCAGAGGCTTGGGTATCTGACTATAGTGCTTTGGTGTCTTCCTACAATGCTTGTATGGTAGTTGTACCACAATCAAAAAAGTCAGAGTTAAAATGTACATTTTGTGCTTTGAGATGTGATAGCTTGGCTCACAGGAGAAGGCTAGAGAGCCTGTTCCTACAACTTGGACAAGTCCCACTTCCTTCTGGGGTGAGTCCTGATCTTGTTCTGGAGTGAGGGTGCAAACCTCCTTTTTCCTTGTGCTTTTTTGGGATCCTAGCAAGTAAGCTGCATGATTAAGTCACCATTTGTCACTTATTTCCTGTCTGAGCCACAGCCTGATTTTGTGGACGCCTTTGTGTTTCTTTTTCCTGTGGCTGTATAAGCCACTGTGCTGAAATTGCAGCAATTGCTTCCTAAAGTGGATGCTGTCCACATCGCTACTGGAGGAGATTCGGCAGGTTGTGTGCTGTGATGTGGGAAGGCCCTGGTAACAGTAATGGTGATAAACGCCTTTCTGTGTACCTACAGAGGTGTCAACTGGCAGCTCTGCATGGTGACGTGGGACAGCTGTGCATCAGTATGCCATACTGCTACTTCAGGGTGGGGAGAGTCTGCACCAGGAAATACTGGTGGGAGCCTGGGATTGTCTGATCCTGTGGAGTCTCTGCAAGCATGGCAAAAGGCTGCCAAAGGTGCTGTGTGGTAGACAGTTCTCTTGGGTGCATGGAGAACTCCTCTGCATGGAGGAGCAGGGCCAAGGAGACTGCGATTCACCAAGATGTGATCTCTGTTGTGGTGTATGAAGGCTCCCTGTGTTCAGCCAGGAGCTACTGTGCTCACTCAGGGGGGCTGCTCTTGGGGCAGAGGTCCTGCTGAGCGTAGCCCTGTAATCCCGTGTTCTTCGTTTCTAGCCTCAGGGTCCATGTTCCCCCTCTTACATGTAGTCACCAAGAGTTCCTTGATGCTACTCGCACTGTAGCACTGGTGCTGCTCTGTGTGAAATCCCTCCCAATTGCTGCCATTGCCAAGTCTGACTCCAGGCTGGTTTACCCTGATGATGTGCATCAGATCCTAGTGTGCAACTGCACCAGAACAGAAAGCATTCAAAATATGATGTGATCAGCCTTTTCCTCCTTGCCTACCCCATCCTCACCCTGACATCCAGGAGCACCATGTAATGTCCAAATTATCTTGTGAATAGTCAAATCATGAAAAAAGTATCTTTTTCAAGTACTATAGCACCATATAACCTACAGTATGGACTGTAGATCAGGGGCAGCATTTCAGCTTGTTCTATTAAATTTATTACAATTTCAATAGCGCTATTAGGTGTATGTATTCATCCAGTGCACTGAAAAATAATAATAATGCTTCTTATTATTTAACAGATGATGTTATACATTGTGGACGAAACCTATTAATATGGAAATACTGACATATTCATCTGGAATAACTTGCATGGTTTATTTCCTGACCTAATAATGAAAAAGTAGGTCAGCTTCCAAGTTTCCTGAGATGAGAATTAAAGCTTTATAGCAAGAAGGTTTTTGATAGTTTTACACAAATTGCTGAAACTTGCAAACCTTGAATATTCAAAATGGTTTGTCCCACAATGATGGCTTTGAGATATTTCTAATAAATTGTAGTAGTACATCAGCAGTGTATTTCCTTGGCTTTCTCATTAGCTCACTGTTTTTCACAATTTAATGTAATTAAAAAGCACTGAAAGATACGACTTACTAAATATTCTTATCTGAGAAAAGGTGATTTTAAAAGGAGATTTTAGAAAATGTAGTTTACAGACGCTTATACAAAGCAGTCTTTCTCTTTCAGGAAGCATTTTGTTCAGCACTGAGTATTCCAGGTGCTTTATTGTTGCTGAAGAGTGTGTATAGCACATGGTGCCTATAGTTACTGAACTGCCAGGTCTTAGCCTCATCAAGATCATCAATAAAGATACTAAACAAGACTTGTCCCAAAACTGATCTCTGGGAACACTGCTAGCAACTGTCTGCCAACCGGATTTTGCTCTGCTCACCAATTCATGAACACCCTTGATCCATGAATTCTGCTGAATCTGGTAGATTTTTATTTTTAGAGTAGTAATTTCTCATAAACTTACAAGCCAGACTTCAGGTAGGGGCTGTGCATGCTCTCATCCTCTCCTTGTGTGTGTTTATGAAGCTGGGGGGAAACTTTTTATTGTGGGACAATTTGCTCCCTGTTTGTGGTCACTTTCTGCAAGAAGTTCTTGGTTTTATTTTACAAGATGAAATGTGGTAGAAGAAAATTGAAGCAGGACATGAACAATATGCTGCAATTGGAAAGAGTGACTATTTGTATTTGCCTGGTGATTTTGTGAGGCTTTATAATAGTAATAGAAATGTTGAGGGGTGGATAGGCCTGGTACCTGAGTAAAGTATTTTAAATACTTGTCTATTTTTAGAAGCAAACTCAGACTGATGCTTTGTAGTATGATGAAATTGTTTATGCCAAAGTTGCTTCATTTTTAGGTCTAATGAAATCCCAGAAAGATGAAAACTATTAGGGACGTGGCTTCTGTGAAATTTCTAACAAGGCTTGGTAGCACAGGACCTAAAAAAAAAAAAAAAAAGGTTCTCTGAAATCCTGTTTACTCATAATAATCTGTTCAAATTCCATTGCAGAAATGACAATTGGTTTAGCATCCTCAGTCCTCATTTTTTAATATTTGTTTGCAGAAAGAAAATTAGTTTGATCTCAGAATAATCAGTTTTCTTTCTATTTAATATAACAATATTTTCTATACTAATGGGCATGTTTTCATAAAAATAAATGTTGGACTGCTCTAACTAGTAGTCACTTAGACATCTCCTTGAAGACAGTTCTACTAACCATGTGCAGGCAGGTAAGAGAGCTGCAGAAGTTGGAAAGAGAAGAGAGCAAGTGTCTCCCCTTGCCTGCTCTCCAGTGATGGATCCAGTACTGTGTAGTGGAAGGCCACAGTGTAGCCTCAGGGCATGGTTAAACTCCTCTTTTAGGGGAATAGCTGTTTTGCAATCTGTCCCAGAGCAGATGACACAGCATAGCCCGCCAAGTAAGACTTGCATTGGTTCAAAGAGGAAAAAAAAAAAAGCTCTGATAAACTTTGGAGACCAAGTGTGTCCATCAGAGTGAATGAGAGGCTGGGCATGAACCATCTCTTCAAAGCCAGAATTTAAAGGATAAGGATCATTGCTGCTCATTAATCAGCAAACTTGGAGCTGACTCAAGTGATGCTTGGAAATAGTAACTATTAGACTTTGGATTCATGTCCTGGAAGAAAAGTGAGGTTTACGTTAGTTTTACAGATTTCGTTAATAATTCTCCTTCTCTTAAAATAATTCTTCAGTGGAGGAAGTATGAACAGCTTTAAGCAAATGAGTGACTCTGAAGGTCAGCGCTGTAAAACAGGAGTCTTTTAGGACTGTCTTAACAATGAAGTGGAAGTTCTGGGTCTAAGAATGCGACATGGCGATCAGCAAGGGTGAGCTCAGAAAATCATTGGGAGCTACCATCACTGCCCTAGGCAGACGATCAAAATGACCTGATGGATTTCTACTGTACTCCAACATCTCTCTCTCAGTGGTCATCAGCAGCTGTGAGGCTTTTGCTGGCAGCACCCTTTGTCACTTTTCCCTTGACAGAATGTATTTTTATCCGCATTTCCCACATTCACTACAGATGAGAGATCTCAGCCTTCTTCTGACTCTGTGGAGTCTTTCACGCATGTCCTCACACTACCAGTTTTTTAGGAGTGCTGGAGCTTTGATTTTTGTCTGTGAGTCTGAGATGTGACTTTGGACCTGTCTGTAATCCCTACTTTCCAGAGGCCAGTTGCTGGGCGCACACCAGGTATATATTGGCACATGATATGTAGTGTCCTGGAAAAGCCAAACCAAAGCAAAGACCTGTCAGTGCTGGGTTAATGGTTGGATTCTGTAGTTGTCTGGCTGAGCCAGGGTAAACCCACCACAGACTCGATGATCTGAAAGGTCTTTTCCAACCAGAACAATACTGTGTTTCCCATGGAAGCCTTTCAGGTTTTTCCTTATTCTGTTGAAAAAGATGGTCAGTCTCACTGTAACGTTGATAAAGCTGTTCAGAGAAAGAAATAGTGTGAGTGACAAGTCAGTGTGATCTTCTGTGATTGAAGAACAGGTATGAGAGTAATCAAATGGTTAATCTTCTCTGTAGATGTATATACTCTTTAGATATAATAAGAAGATCTGCCTCTTTTATAAAATTAGAATCTGAATGTGAATAGGCATTATATAACTAAAAACCTAATGCTGTATATGGCAGCATGATGGATTAATATATATTGAAGCCCTTGATTTGTTCTCATTTCTGTCCTTCTAGTAGTTTATGGAAATATATGAAAAATTTTCAAATTACCTTTAAAATTAACTCCAAACCTATGCAGTTTATCATCATATTCTGTTCCATGAGCCTGAGATGTTAAAGGATTCAAGTCAGTATTTCAAAAACTGTCAGTAGCTTCACTAGATGAAATGTTAAAAATTTTAAATATTCTGAATGTACTTCTGGCATTCAGTGCTTGTATTTGTTCATTTGAATGTAATGTTATAGAAAATATATTTGGGTAATTACATATGTAGTGTAGGTACACTTTATATTAATGTCAATCTTTTTCTGTTATGAGGGGTGATAAAAGAGAACATAATCTTTTTTGCATTTCATGAAGATGCAATTTAGAAATTTTGAATTCATGAGAGGAGGTTCCTGGGGAAAAGAAGGACCTAATTCCCTGGTGCTGGTTCACAAAGCAGGCTATCAGTTCTGTACTTTTAGCAAACCTTTCTGTGCTCTTTGAATCATCTTCTGTGTTTTACTGACTTGCAGAGATTGCAGCCTCTATTTATTATTATCATGTGAGGTTTTTTTTTTTAGGATAAATGAAAATGGATGATGTATATAGTAATGTGTGCTTTACAATTGTTATAATTAGATAAATTTTATCATTTGATTTATCATCTGCTTAAACGATCTAATATTAAAAAAAAGTCTGCCCTTTCTGATAGTATGACAAGTTTATATGGGACTTTGGCATTATGAAGGACAGATGCTCTTTGGTCCAAATGCTGCATGCTACTTGCAGTTGTCTCTCTAGTAAGGTGGTTCTTTCATTATGTGGACCAGGCAGGTAACCGTAAGGGTCAGTAGTTGCTGAAAGTAGGCCTTTTTTTGGATTTTCTATTTTCTGTAGCCACTGGTAGAGGCTGCCTTTGAAACAAGAACAGTCATGGTTCACTGACCTAGTGAAGGATATCAAGGAAGGTAGGAATTTTGCTGAACACACGCTACATTTGAGATTGGTTGAAACTTCAGTGAACTCTATTTTTAGAATGGCCAAGCAGTTCCTGTAGGTCAAAAGTAGGTAACACAGTTTTTGGTGTGAATTGAAGAATTTTGATGTGACTTTATTTATCATTCTGTGAATTAATGCTCAGAAAGAAGAATGGCATTTGGGAATCTGACTGGATTCATAGAAACTGCTATACTATATCTTATGCTGCCATAGCAACATAGGAGTGCAATGAGTTAGAAATTATTAGAAAAACTGAATCAAACCAACTATTGAACAAGGCAACATTCTGCATTCACTCCTGCAGTTCTGACCTTGTTTCAGGTAAAGGGGTATCCTTGACTCTCAGGAAACAGGCTTGACTGAGTTAAACAGTTTATTCTGTGATGGCGAGTGTGAGAATAGATGTGCTGTGTTATCGTACAGGGACTTACGTTTCTGAACATATATTCAGGCTGCTGAGCATGCTTAAAGGCATCTTGAAGAATATCTAAAAAGGTAGGGATGAATGGTAAGAAAAAAAAAATTACCTAGCTTATTTTCCTCATTTGTGAAATAAAGATATTTATATGTTTTTAATTTACATAATAAAGATTGAAATAAAAAATGCTGTGAAACAGGAGATTTCTGGAAGCTGAGGAGATAGTAAGAAGCTATTATTAACTATGAAGAATCTTACAAATAGTTGTTTGTTTCTGACCTGCTCTCCTAATAGTTGAATAGAGGACTGAAGCTGGCAATGGATGATAGTTTTGAAAACATAATGTGACTAACAATACTGTACTACTTTCCACATGACATACCTCTCCATTAGGATAAAAAAGCAGGAGACTTACTAGGGAATGTTAATGGGAAGAAATTTCTGGAAAATATTTCCTTTATGAGGGTCATTTCATTTGGAAACCATCCTACCACTGCCCTGATGCCAGGAAGAATAGTTCTCTGAGCCCTTGGGGCATGTGGAAAAATATCTTTCTCATGTTGTCAATGACAAAGTGAGAGTTGGAAGGAGGAAATGTGTTGTGGTATTGCTTTATTTTTAATCTTATTTTTGCTGGTGTTTTTTTACTGTAAATATTACTAATGTATTTATTGTATTTTGATCTCTGTTCAGAGATTGCCTATATGTCTCCATCCCATCTTTTCTGCTGTGATTTTATAAATACCTAGTTGAAATAACCATAAAAAACACCTGTGAGCTTTAATAAAGAAAGTTCCATAATAAGTCTGAAGCACAAAGTTCTGAAAGTATACTTTCAGCACTGTTTTCTGGAAAGTTTTTAAACACTTCGCAGTTGACAGGATTGGGACAATTTTTTTTTTTTTTTTTTCCAGAGTATTCCTAGGAATTGTCAATAATGCATTTTTAAACATCCATGTAATATAAGTTTTGGGTTTTTTTTAAATGCAAGTGTAGACATTTTTAAAACTTCCACTTAAGGTACTGATAAATTTCTTAGATTCCAGTAACACTGAAGAACCATTAGACTCATATATTGATAATTGCAATTAAACTTAGATTATGTCCTGTACACTTCTTACAAGGTTTTTTGATGTACTCCCTTTCTTTTAACTTACCAGATTTGAAAAAAGTTACTTTCCTCTACAATTGAATCTTTGGGATTTCATTTATCTACATCAACTCTTCTTCCAGTACGGACCAGTTCACAGCACTGTCACAGTGCTTGGGCCACCAGACTCTTATTTTCCTTTATGAATCATCTTGCTGTGACCTCTCTGGCTCTATACTGTCCTCATTGTACATGCTGTGTGTATTTGTCACATACACAGCGCATGCAATGTGGACATAATGGAGCTCAATTTACACCTGATAAGGAGATAAAGTACCGGCAAGAAATGGTGGGGGGATGGAGGGATGGGGGGGTTGTTTGGTTTTTTTTGTTAGGATTAAAGAAGTAATTTATTTGTTGTGCACGCATACTGTTCTTGTGTACAGGAGGAAGTCCAAACATTGTGTTGTGGATACAGTTCATTAGTGAAAACAAGGCAGTGGCAAAAACTTGCAGGATCATTGCAGTCCTCCAGACCTCCACAAGGAAACATATTAGCAGGACTTAAATAGTGCAGGAATCTAATTGTGGCCTCTGATAGCAAAGTGATTAATTTTAGGTTCATATATTCTCTTACTGACATTCTTGTTGTGATTAATTTTTTTGGCAGATTCCGTGCTTTGTTCTGTCACTTAGAGTTTGGGGGGAAAATTACCCTTTTTGTATAACAGGAAAATGTTGTGTAAATCTTGTATCCACATTTGTATTGTAGGTTTTTGGGGTTTGATTTCTTTTTTTTTTTTTTTTGTTAAAAGAGCAAATGAGAATGGAATCGTCTGTGGGTTTTTTTGTTTGTTTGTTTTGTTTTGTTGTTCTTTGTGGGTTTTTTGTTTGTGGTTTTATTTTTGTTTGCTTGGGATTTTTTTGGGTTTTGTTTGTTTGGTTTGTTTGTAATAAAAATATAATTTTTATTCTAGTATTTTGAAAATGTTATTTTGTGAGAAGTGTTTTAATTGTTGGGTTTTGTTTTGGGCAGTTGGAGTTATCACCAAGTACAGAGCCACATTCTCTTTTCTCTGCCATGAATAGGTGCTTTTAAATGACAAGGTTTTTCATTTGACAAACAGTGTTTGTATGAATAGTAGTTATACTCATGAATGCTAAAATGCAAGGATATTCAATTTTTTGCAAGGGCAAATATTGTATCTAAAATGGCTTGTGGAATCCACAAAAACTGAGGTCCATTCTCAATAGGATGTAGTCTGATTCAGTAATGGGCCAAAACTTTCACTCTAGAACTGAAGCCTTGTTCAAGAACAGGAACTACATAAGAAAACTGTGATTCTCCCACTGCACTGAAATTCAATTTAAAAGAGGGGGTGACGGTGGTATGGGACATGCTTTCAGTGACCGTGAGGAAATGCTAACAAACAGCTATCACAGAGGAACTGCACTATGCATTATTCCAGTTGCTACTGAAAGTTTTATTTCATTTAGTGAGAGTTTTTAGGAGCTTTGCCTTTCATAGGACTACTAATGCTGATGTTTTATTTTATTACTTGTTTGTTTTACACTGGGGAGAAGACAATAACATGTCTAAAGATGCTGGCTGCGGATGTTTTTCCTCCCATAGACCTGCTGTTGCTCTTTCTGCAATGCAATGGGCTGTGTGCTGTGGTTTTCATGTAAAGCCATGCTATGACAAAGAGCGATGAAAGATGCTCTCCTGCATTGAAATAAATGATTATTAGAATACATAGTGCTTTGTTTCATTTACCGCACTTGCAAGGTGCTCCAGGAGCTGCAGACCTAACAAAGCTTGCTTTCCTCTGAGTTTGCTCTGTGTCCTCTTGTCAGTCTTGGTATACAGTGTGTAGAGACATTGCTGTGAACAGAAAGAAAAAAAGTGTTTCATAGGCTATGGAAAACTCTGTTGGAACAGTAATTATGTTAGAAGATGGTGGTATCAGCTCAGTAGCCTTGTGTCATTGCCTGTCCTGAGTCTATATTAATACAAACAAGACTCAACATGAGATGATGCAAAAAAGTTTGAAAAAAAAAAAAAGGTGTGTATTCAATGCAGAGAGTACAATGTGAGCAGTGCTATACTTCCAGGTATTCTTGCAAGGTGACCTGGGACAGAACCCCAGCAAAATGATGGACGTAACAAATCTCCGTCCTGCAGATGTTGGTAGTAGCTGGCAGGAGCTGATGAAGCTCTGCTTTGACCTTGCTCTGTGAGTCCTGCTGTAGCAAAGGGCTTCTCAAAGGCTGTGGCTTTCCTCTGCTGTGGTGATTTTGCTTCCATGGGATTATTTTTTTTTCCTTCCTTTAAATTGCTGTTTGCATTAATCCAATTGCTGGAAAAGGATTATAGGCCCAGAATAAAATCCAGTCATAATTAAAAATATGAAAGCGGCTTATGTTTTTAGGCCAAAGTTATTACAGGAAGCTATCAACATACCGATATTAATACCCGAGTCTCTGTTGGGAGGATGTTCTCATGATGAGAGTATCTAATAATGGGATGGTTACTGAGTATTTTGTAGTAGATAATTTCTGCATGTTTTCCTCACATCTACATACATCACAAACTCTACACAGCAGCCTGCCACTCAGAGGCTTTGTGGGCATCCTGGTTTTTTCATATTTCTAGAAGACTGTTTTTTAGGTGCTAACCTAGCTATATTGCAGAAGTATGAAGAGTTTGTGAGGGGAGTTAAGAGCACAAGAGCTGTGGCAATTACCTCTGTAAGAGGATTGGGGCATATTCCAGTCTTATGGGATCTGTATCTTAAGCCATCTTTTCATAATGAACACTCTTTATCAAATATTCTTGCTGCATTTGTGGTTTCAATCAACCCCCTAACTGAATAAAGAAAAATGGCAAACTGGAACAGCTCCCAGCCATCCCATTACTCATGCCATGTGCCTGGCTTTCTGGCATGCAATTGTCTGGGTATTCAGTTTGTAAGCCCGCTTTGTAAGACTTTCCAAACTTTTTAGTTACCTCTTCAGGATTAAATCAATGTATGGTCTAGACCTACATTATTTATTTATTTATTTATTAAATCCAGAGGCAGACATTTTTTTTGACCTTTGCTTTCTTCAAATGGAAGGTGTTTCATTTCATCTCTGTCATTTTGAATTAAATGAGTTTTGTGCAAAGGAAAGGATGCTGAAATACTTGCTCCCTGGTGAAGGATTTAGATGAAAAAGTATGGACCTGAGTGGCACACTCACTGCATTGTTCAGAATCTCCTCCACCTAGATTATGCTGAACTTCCCAGACTCAAACATTCTTCACCTGACAGTGCACAGTGTTTGGTCCTCTGATGGCAAGTGGAGTTTACAGCTGAAGCAGTGAATTAATTCTTCTACAGCGTCAGTGCTAAACTGTGAGAGGGATAAAAATGAATACCCTCCCAAATGTAACTTTATCAGTCTGTGAGCTATATAGAGTTTTCAAGGAGGTAAGTTGTTGCTGGTGTTTTTTTCTGTTTAAGGTATTTTGATGGTTTAGTTTGTTTGTTTGTTTTTGGGGTTTTATTGTTTTTTTTATTATTATTTTTCTTCATTTGCTTTTGCAGTTTATTTTCAAGAAGGTATCTGGATCGTTCCTTCCAGTAACAGCATATTCGTGATCTTTCTTTTCTGAGTTGCCCTGTGTGGCTTGTGCTTGATTTTTTTGACTGTTATAAGCAATGCTGACTTCCCTCTCTATCTTGTTTAGGGAAGCTTTCTGTTTTTTATATGACACTGTCAGTGTCCCAGGTGGGGTGCTGAGGTACTGTCTGCTGTATTTCTTTTGGCTTTTCTGGAGTGCTTGCTCTGTGCTAGAGTTCTGCTGCTCACGTTCAGCCTGCCAGGGGTGGTTGTGTTCTGGGATGCCTGATGGCATAGCTCTAGCCACTAGTCCAAGTTATTTTAAAACATTTATTTACATAAAATAAATTTAGTCTCTAGGTTGCACCAAGGAATTCTCTGCATTTCTGGCCTGTGCTAATAAGAAAGATGCTGTGCCAGAAACTCAGAGCTATCACAAGAGGCAGCATTACAGTACTGCATGTTATAACTGCTGTGCACAGCTGAAGAATTCCAAATTTAGTATTGTCTGTATGTGGTGGAAAATAGAAACTGAGGAAAAAAGACTTAAAAAAGAGAAACGCCATCCTTCATGTACTTCCACTGTAAAAGTCATGAACCTCAGTGAAGTGCTGACTTTACCTCTGCTAACACACTTGCAGCTCTACTGTGTCCAGCATGATGTCAATGGTCATGATCAATTCTGTCTTATTTGTTATAGCAGCAACATTTTATGTGTGTGAGTCTGGTGGAGAGGAAGGAGTGCTGGGGACAGAAACCTTTTATAAAGTGTCTCATGCAGGGAGAATTTGAGACTTTGACTCTTGCCCTAAATAACCACTAATGAACAGGATTGCAAATGTCTACCCTTCAGATGTTCCCTAGGGACTCAGGTCTGCGTTCTGAAACTGGATGTGGAGTAGGCATCTGAACTATCAGGCACTGTGGGTTTTCATAATCTACTCTCCTTGTAAATCGTTTGTTCCAGGGAGTGAGACATGCTGCCCTGTGCCCTGGTTCACAGGCAGCTGCCAATGCAGGCAACAGCTCAACTGAAGCAGCAGGGTTTCACTTTCTGCCTGTGTCCTGGCTGCTGGATTCCTGTCAGCAAGCCCTCTGCAGAGGGAGGACTGTTTAAACCTGTCATGATGGGACATGTTGGGTCATTTGTGAGTGTGCACATGCATGTGTGCCTACTCTTAGGAGTCCTTTGTTCTTCAGCCTTCTAATTGCTTTCTCCTGCTGAAGATTTGCCTTGCTTTGGTGGTCCAGTGGATCAGGAGTGCTCAGCATAGGAAGGTGGGTTTGTGTCAGAAGAGTTTGGTCTTTGCTTGGTGCTGCTTACTGCCCTGTTGGTGTTTGAGAAAACAACTGTGGAGTGGTGTGGTTTTGTGCTTAGAGGAGGGGATGCATTTCACTTTTATAATGCTAGTCCTTTTTTTTTACATAAGCCAAGCTCTGGAGCAGATTTGTGCCATAAACCTCCGCTCTGTACCAGTTCCCAAGCATTAACTCCCATCTTGGGTGCTGTGGAGCCACAGTTTCTGCTTCTGAGTCCTGTTTGCAGTAAATGAAACTTCTGCAGGTTCAGGTTGCAGCACATGGCCATGTGATGGATGAGCAGACAGCTAAGCATGGTGCATGATCTGCTTGGAGAGATGGCATTTGCTGTAGTTCTACCTCCTTGCAGTGGAGGCTAGAAGGATTGAAGCTACCTTTCACTATGAAGGATGGAACGAAATGAGCTGCTTCTGGGCAGGTACTGAGGCTTACATTGTCTAGTCATCCTCATCTCCCCAGGAGTGTCTCTGGCCAGCATAGTCTCCCTTCAAAGCAATCCTTGCTGACCCCTTTCCTGCCCTTGTACCACAGGAATCAGGAATGGCTGGGGCTGCCTATGAAAGCACGTGGATGAGGGATGGAGTCTGAGGAGACCCTGGCTTCCAGGACACCATCCTGCAGCTCTGTGGAGGGTAGAGATCTGCAGTTGTTTCCCCCCTTTCCATTAATTGTTTTCAGATAGCATCTTTATTTTCTTTATTTTTCTTACAGTCTATTTTCTTTCCTCAGTTTGCCTCTTTCTCCATAGTTTCCTTCTCACTCTATAGGATTATGCTTTAGATGAGAACTCTTACGGTAGAACTATCTATGATTCTGTGAACTACCTGATATTTTTGTTTTGATCTTTTTCCTATCCCATGGTTACAAAATCTGTAGGACTTTTAAATTACCCTGGTGCTGAGGCACAAAGTTTCTTCTGGTATTTTTTTGTCATGCTTTCTTGAATACCTTTAAAATATTTGTAATAGTGTAACTTTTACTGTAGGGTTTTTTTTATACTATGCTGATATGTGGAATTGAAGTTGCTGTATTCTAAAGGCTGTGCACAAATGAATTACTGCTATTGATGGGCATTCAATATCACTAAAAACCAGTGACATGAGAGTTACATGTTGAAAAATGATGTAGCACAAATAATTTAAATATTTTTTCTCATGTTTGAGTGTATTTGTGGTGTCTGATTTTACTGGTTAGCAAAATAAAGACAGATGGCAATGAATTCGTTCCAGCAAGTTTTCATTATGGTACAGCTATTCTGACTTTTCACAGAACTTGTGCAAATGATTTTCTTGTTTAAATTTCCCTTGCCACTGCTGCCCATACCCTGTTAAGGGAATTCAGAAGCAGTGTACTTATAATATGTATGGAGAATTGATTTTTACATGCATAACAAAAAAAAAACCAAAAAAAACATGGAAAGAAGAGCTGCCTGTAATTAATCGATATACTCAGTGGTGTGGTGAGTAAGAATTTAACTCCTTTAAAGTCCGTAACAAATATTAGCAGGATTAGAACAGAGTTTATCATCATTGAATTTTAGTCAGGCACCCTTCAAAGTTTTAAAATGATACAGTGATTCACAGCGCTTGTCTTTGTTAGGAAGAGAGAGAACATTGCTATTAATACAAGCATTCCTCAGTAATTCACATGTTTGTCTGGAAACTGCCAGGATGATGTGGCCATCATTTTAATGTGTGTAAGTGGACAGCAAATATGTTTTGATGAAAAGTTTCACATTTTGTAGGTCATGGCAGAAAATGGGAGGAGAAAGAATGCCTTGCAAGGACTTTAACCACTCGTAATTGTTGCTTTGTCCGATGACTCAGTTGTTCCTGAATGTCCTGCCCTAAATAAATAAAATATTTAATGTTTTTATCTTACTGCAATTATTATATTACCTGATAAACAAAGGTAGCTGTGGGATTGTGGTCAGAAAGCTCCAACTGAGGCAGCTGCAAAAGCATGGTGCTTTCCTCTGTAATAAAGCACTACTTATTAATCCTGACCACCTTGGATTTCAGCAGGGCTAATTAGCTCATAGTGTTGTCAGGTTAAAATAACTGTATAGTAGTGTGCTGCATGCAGTGTACTAGCAACGGTGGAGTAAGACAGCATAGATGTGTGCAGATGCCCAAAGAGTGGCATGGCCACATCTGAGCAACACAATCATCAGTCAGGGAAAGGGTTTTGGTTGCATCCTCTCTGCCTAGCTCAGGACAATGTTTTTCTGTTCCTGAAGACTCTGTTCCTATTGTTTCTCACTCTGCACCCTGCTATGCATGCACATATGTGCATTTATTTTCCTATTTAATGTAGTTTCTTTTTGTAGAAGGATTTGGCATTTGGGGTACTAAGATTTTTCTGACTCTGAATTAACATCATGTCCATTATTGGAAATGTTTTCTCCTCCGGCATAATAGAGCAAATAAAAAGAAAAGCTTAAATAGTGAGGTTAAGTACTGCATGTTAAAAATGTTGTGCAGTTGTGTACTGGAGGTGGTGAGAGGACCAAAAGTACATTGATAGGAGGGAAGTGGAAATTTGGGGGGGGGGTGGGGGAAGTAAGAGCTTGTGCATATACATCATTTTGTGGAGAGAGTGGGAAGGAATATATTGACACGTGGAGACAAAAGATGCAAGCCAGGATTACAAAGAGCCAAGGGGCTAAGCATGCTCAGGCTCTGACAGGTAATTTGAGAGAAAGCATGTCATGTTTTAGACCCAGATGGGAGCTGAGCACCATGTGGCCACTTGCTCACTGCCTTAAGTCCCCTACCCTTTTACAGAGGCTGTGACATTAGTATGGTATTGAATATCCCATTGGCTGGTTTTGTTGCCTATCTGGGCTGTGGCCCCTTCCCAACTTCTGGTGAAAGTTAAACCTATCCTAGTCAAACTCAGAACAGAGGAATATAATAATAGCAGTTCAGGGTGAGGCCAGCCCTTCTAGCAGTCCTGTCCACATGTCTCTCCCCAGTGATGGTGTAGAGAAAGCCCCTTGAGACCTCCTTGGGGACAGGGACTGCCAGATGCACTGTACCCACTTCTGTCTCCTTCCACTAATCTGGAGATCAACCTGGATGCTGGTCCCCCAAATGAAGCCTCTGGGAAGGCCAGGAGGTAAAAGCCACCAATAAAACAAGGAATTTAGGGGAATGTCAGCCCCTGAAGAAGGATTGAGTTTGTAATTTCTAAACACATTTTAGAAGGAAGAACCATGTTTGTGTGAATAAGAGGGTCTTCTCTGGGGCAGTTGCTGGCCTGAGGGCTCTGTTGAAGGGTTGATTTGTTGCCTGTGCATACTGTCTGTCTCAAGGGCAGTTTTGTTCACCTGTGTATTTGCAAGCAGCTCCTGCACAGTTTGTCCCTCCTTCCCATTGATAACATGTAGTTACCAGTTTAGAGCATGCCTCTCCCCTGAATTTTATGCTAAGAAAAGACTGTCATGTACGAAATAGGATGAAAATGGCAAGCTGGTAACGTGCTCCCTACGGTGCCTGGAGTGCCAACACATTTAACTCAGACAAACCTTTTTTACAAGTCTAGTTTATGGAAGAAGTAATTATTTTTTTTTTTTTATTCTCTGTTTGCCACTGAAATAGCATGCAATTAAGGGGACTGTGCTGTGGTTTTGTATCCTGTTACATTTTTTGGCATTTAGTGTAGTGCTGTAGCATGTTCAGCATGCAGTGTATTGTCATTCAGTCCCATCTCTTCTGCAATTCCCACAGTGAAATTCTTTATTTTCTTTCTCTCTCTCCTCTCCTCTCCTTTTCAGTGTTCCTCTCTTGATTTCCATTCCAGATACTGGAACTTTTGAGAGTTGGCTTTCACAGAGGCATGTTTCCTGCATTTTGATTTTAATTTATTTAGCTCTTGTCACAGCCTGACTTGCTTGTAGGAAGAAATTGTTTTGCCAGGTCCTAGCACTGACAGCAGTAGAGAACATTTTCACAGAACAGAGATAGAAGCATGTCTATGGCAAATGAAGACCTATAATAGACTTGTTCATGTCTTGATCTTGAACAGAATAGCAGAGTAACATTTCACTATGTGAAGATAACCAAACCACTGTGCTTAATGCAATAACACAAACCCAGGAGATCAAGCAGCTCCCATTTCACTCTGTCACCACAAAGCTACTGTTACCTGACAGTGACCCCATTAAAGCTTATACTGCCAAAATTTGCCTTGCTCACACTTCTCTTACTGCAGGCACTTTGGATTCCCGTTTCTCTTTGCTAGTTGTCATTTTTGTAAATGGAGTGGAGACTCATGAGTTGTTTAAGTGTGACCTTTAAAATGTTATTGCTAATTTAACCTCCTTCCATCACAGATCATGGAAAGACCTGGCCATATGTTCTTTTAAGCCACTTATTTTTAAGTTCACAGATTATGATATTTCTAGCTTCAGCTGAGTGCCCTCTGCTTTTAGGGCAGTTTAATGGTCATGTAAAACACCTGTACTGGTATTAAATGTTCTTCTTAACGGTTCATTCAGGGAGAAAGTGGTGGCAGATGCCACTTGCTCAAAGCCAGTGAAGTTTGGTGGCAGGCTGATCCTGCTTACACAAACCTCCTGGAGCCTATCTTGATAGGTGTCTGCTCCAGTGTGGATTTGTGCAGTTATTCTGGCTTTGTAATGATATGTCACCCACAAACAGGTAATATCTTCTTATCTGTGTTCATGTTATCAGTTATGTAAAAAAATCTTAGCTGTGTTGCGTGTTTTTTCTCTCAAAGGTTACGTGGTTTGGGTAGGTAAACTATGTTTGAATGCTTACCTGGAATGTGTGAGAGATTTCAGATAAATATCTTGCTGTGCAGCAGGATTTCTCAGGGAAAATGCTTTTACATTAAATAGCAAAGAAAGACAAGAAGTTTGTCTGGGGGCCAGATGTGTGGTTTTTCCATGTATCATTATCATTAGGGTGAAGTTTGGCACTTCATTTCATCATCTCGTGCCTGCGAGCAAGCTTAAGCTTCTCTCTTGGAGTGTAGGTTTTTTTTTTTCTGTCTTCTTCTTTCACATGATTGCCAAAGGTTCCTGATGGTTGCTGCTGAGCACTGATGGGTTCATGCAGAGGAGAAGCCCCAGAATGGTCTTGAAACCCTCAGGTGGCTGTGGCCTTTTAGGATGATAAGAACTAGAACCAAAATTTGTGCCTGAAAAGGTTTGCTTTTGGCTTCGTTTCTTCCTCCCCCAGTCTTTCTACTTTTGATTGTTTGAGGGTGTGGGCTGGGGCAGGAGGGGAAGTAGATGTCTGATTTAGAGGTGTGATTTCAGAATATTATACATGATAAATGTAAAGGGTGGAGGACAAACAAATGTGTCCTACTGAGCTGCTTGTATAGGAGAAAGCCTGAAAATAGATGTCACAGTGAGCCTGGGTCTTAAATAATTTTTGGAGAGATTAAATCTTCTTAGTACCTTGAGGAAACATGGTGAATATTCCCTTTTATTACTTAATTACTGAGGCTGATTGAAGCTGTAGAAAATTTGACATTTCAAGGATATTTACAGTAATTTTTCACATTTCAATAGGCTAATATTTCTTATTCTTCTTTGTATTGATACAATTCTGAACTGAAACAGACAAAAAAAAAAATTTTTGTGGAAATGCTTACAGAAATACTGGTCTGTGTCTAGACCAGACACTGTTGTTAGGAGCCCAAAATGAGTGCGGCACTTCAGAATCTGACTTGATGATTGGGATCTAATTTTTATTTAGAAAAAAAATAAGATCATGTGGATGCATACATACTTTGTTAGCTCTTTTCCCCAGTGTTCCTTGCCAACTTGGGCGGGAATTAGAACAGTGCTACAAGAAACCCTGTTTTAAATAGCTCTGACTTGGCAACCTAGAATTAAAGTTCATGCTTATCAGTTGGAATCTAAACTACTGAGGATATTTTTTCCCTTCAACAAATTTTTTCAGGGCAGCCTGTTGCCCCAACTTGTGCATGTGAGTTTTTTTGTCTGGTTGAGGCTTGCCTTTGGTATCAGACCTCTCAGTGAGTTTACTTTCTTGCTTTCTGTGAAACAGTAACCACTTACCATGCACTCTGCCCAAAAGTATGTTCTTCAACTGCTCTGAATTCTAAGACTGATATTACAGAACAAGCAAACCATTTATTCCTTATCACAGGGTGTGGTATTAAACATTTACACTTTCCTTGTGCGTGTCAGAATATGTAATATTTTTATTATAAATGATGTAATTACTCATGGTAATTGTGTTTAGTTGTAAGAGGCATCATTATGTTTTAAATTCTTTCGGAGAAGAGACAGTGCTTGCCTAGAAATTCATATGGGGATTTGTAATGAGAGTCAGTGAATGGGAGTGGTCCTGATTTCCCCGTGATTTAGTGTATTTTTTCTTCCTGACATGGTATTATGTGTCTTCATACAGCATGTTATCTGTCCTGTGCTACTGTGTCTGAGGGAAGGAGTCTAACAAGAGCCCTTGTTTAGAGGCAAGAAAGGGCAAAGATTAGGGTTGTTTTGGAGACTGGTGGGAGGGAAGGGAGATGGCACCATGACATTCAGGCACTTGTGCTGTCTGAGTCTCCTGACTTAACTGATCATCAGAACCAACTCAGTTCTGATGGTAGTGAAGAAAGGCAGGCAGCTTCAGATACTGATGTGGAAACCCACATTTAGGTTCCTGCCTGCATTGCCCCCTGGAAGAACATCTTCCCGCTGACTGTTGCTTCCTGTTGGCTATCTGCTTGTGTGTATCCTCATACCTGTTTTGGATGTCACCACAAGCATTTTCAACCCTTAAGAGAGGGACTGGATGGACGTGGGAAAGAAAAGGAAATGAACACCATTCACTTCTGACCTGGTGAGCAAAGCAGTGGAGGCTGCCATGGCATTCTTGTGCATCAAATATGAAACAGGATAGAAAACTGGCTATGATGTATCTACTGCCTAAGCTATTCATTCCCTATGAGTTTGGTGAAAATCTGTCTTCTCCATCCTGAGTGTAAACTTGTGAAAGACATAGGAGCTAAGGAAGCCCTGAGGAACATGCAGGTGAGGTGTGCATGGCACCACTGTGAGAAAAGGGGCAGTAACAGCACAGCCAGCCCCCTCATCTGTAGTTTCATTGCTCAGTTAACTTGGCAGAGATAAAACCCTGACCCATTTCTCTGTGAACAGGAAAGAGTGCAACTTAAATGTTGCCAACAGCAAAAATGATTTATGAGAAGATCATTTTCTAACCATCTACACTTGTTCTAGTATCTTCAAATGGCACCCTGCCCAAGAGTAAGTTAGCTGGACCATGTCACAAGGGTACAAGTACCAAGCAGCAATGTGCTTACACAAGCTTCCTCACACAGGAAGTGCCATCTCCATAGCAATCCATCCTTGAGGCAGAGAGGGAGGCACTTGCCTTTCCGTATGCTTCAATGTACCTCTGACTTTCATGTGATGCTGCTCAAATGCCTCTGAAATGAAGATAGAAGTGTGAATGTCACAGAGCCTTGTGGTTGCCAAGAAGAAAATTCAGATGTTGCAGGCACAGGGGAAAATGTAAACATGGAAAGGATCAGGAAATCGTTGGCTGACTTGCCTGGAGAATCAGGAAACAAATAAGATGGTGATTCTCAGCAGCTTGCATTTCACAGCAGTATCCATTGCACAGGATGTACATGTGGTGCAGCTGCCCCAGGCACTGGGAGTTTCATCACTTTCATGATTATATCTGGTAAAAGTCCATCAAATATGCACGTCAATATTAATGGAGGGTGTCCAGAAGTTGAAAGGTGCTAGTTTAAAGCTTTTACCATTTTCTTTAACACAGATTTTTGCAACAGAACCTCATGTAATTCAGTTGATCACTAGAGTGGTGTAGTTATGCTGTTACAGTGAGAAATGGATTTCAAAGTACATTCTATTCATGAGGAGAATAAATCTTGTTATTCTTGTTGTATGAAAAGTCAGGGGCAGAACTGGAAATCTGTCAATATTTCTGGTGCCTGGTTCAGCTGCTTTTGCTGCTGTGTAAGCACCTAAGGATGCTGAAGCAGAGCTGAACTGTCAGCATGTGTGTGCTCAAATACCAATATCAGTCTGATAAGAAAAAGTTCAACCCCCTTTACAAAGCTGCTTTTTCAAGAATAAGAAATTGAACTTGCTACAGACTTTGAGATTATTTAAGGATCAGAGCTTTTAACTTGGGAGTATTAACATAATTAGTACTTTTGTCTAAGCAGTAAACAGAAAGCTAGAAAATGAAGCAACATCAAAATATTTAAGGTTTTTTCTTACTACTTTGTAAGAGGAATTTTCCATGAGATGATAAAATCTTTCTGTGTGATCCTGCTTTTGTTTTTCCTTCAATAATTTCTAGCTGCTGACCTTTGTTGTTTAACTCCATTACTCTCTGCCTCTAGGGTTTGTATTAGTGGGTTTCTCAAATCTCTGCAGTAAACATCACAGTGCCAGGGATGATTTCTAGGACCACAGCAGTATAGCTAGGATCCTGGAGAGCAAATGTCAGCCCATCAGAATTACACTGTGACTGTTTATCCCAGTTCACACAGCTGAAATTTTATAGTTGTAAAAAAATTAAGACTGTTGAAATAGTTTCAAATTACAACTTTTGGGCAATGTATCCCTTGTAGTTGGCAGTGTTTCAAGTACAGTACAGTAAGTTCACATCCAAAAGCTAATCAGTATTCATTCTTTCTTCTGTACGAAACAAACCAAAGACACGCAGACTCCTGTTACAGAAAGAATAAGCCCTGTTAGTTGGGTAAGACTTTATAGGAGCTCCAGAACCTGTATCACTGAAAATGTATTCTGCAAGCTAAAGATTGTTAGAAATAGAAATCTCTTTCTTCTAACATACATACAGGGCTGAGGGATTATGTTTTACTTCTTTTAATCAGACAAAAATTCAATTTGCAAAGTTTTGAGATGGACACGGTGAACTCTTGTAAACAAGTAAAGTAGCTGGATGCTTATGAGTAAGATGATAAGCCTATCTGGAGCACTAGTGGTTAAATAATAAAGTGATTCAGCACTTCTTTAGCATTTATTTTCAGAAGGGGGTTTTGTGTATAAGAGCGGAATGACTGTGTTTTGTCCAAGAGGGGTATGGAAAAACTCATGTTTTTATTTATTCTGTTTCACTGCATCGGTAAGAGCAAGAAGAATTGCCCAAAATAAGGTTACAGGACTGTGCTACAGATGTAGTAATAGCTTTTTAAGTCCCACCAAGTCTTGTCAAATGGTGTCTCCTAGTATGATGCCTCAAGAAATTAAAATAACTTGCTTTTATGTATTTCAGACATACTTAAGTATTGAGAGTTCAGACTGAAATCCTTTATAAAGCTTTCAGTTCTGTAGGAACATACACTGGTGTGAACTGTATAAGGTCACAACTTTTGTAACTCTAATATTGCAAGTTAAAAGGTGTCATACTGGTATTTTTATTTCACATTTGAAATTTTTAATTCTCTCCAAAGATGGATTTTAGCTTTGGAAGTTTGGCCATCAGATAATATAACCTACAATGCAGTACATAGAAAGGAACTTGAAATTGAAAGTGCTTCAGATTGTCTTTTAGCTCTGAAGCTATATTTATCTGCACAAGAAAGTTTTAACTTGACCTAAGAACAAATCAATAAATCCAATTAGAGTTTGCAATGTAGTACTAGTGTGAAATATGATTTATTAAGTCTGGAATATTAAAAATTCTGTTATATACTGCTGCCTCTGGGAGAATGTAACAGCTGAATGGTTAAACAGAACTTGATTTAAATGTTTAGTGTTACTCTTCAAAAACTTCAAAAGCTTCAGGTATAGTCATTGCAATAGAACCCAGTTAGCAAAGAAACTAAAGGCACTGTGTTCCTCTCTGCAGTTTGTGAGGCTCTGAAAGCTTGCTAAGAAGAACTGTTGCAGAGTAGCTGTAACTGGTCAATAAAGTGGCTGATCTCTGCAGCCATGAAATCTGTAATCTATCAGACCTAAAACATTCATCTGACTGGGTCTTTTTGGTGGTTTTTTTTTTTTTTTTTTTTTGCTTCTAACAACATGCAAATTGCAGTGACTACTTCATGTTAAGAACTGAGAACATCTGTTAAATCCTTTCTGAGGTGCTTGGTAAATACAAACTTGGTTTACTTTGCCTCCCTGAGTGATTGCTACTTGGAGCCTCTCTACAGGCTGACCCTGAGCAACAAGTAGAGTAAAAGACATATATATGGAAGGAGGTGGCATGTGCCATTCCAGAAAAGCTGGATCAGGGTGTGATGTCTGGAAGGGTCTGCCATCCATGGTTTATTGCACAAGCATCAAATCCTGGATTTTTATGAACTTTTTGAAGACAGAAATCAAAGGATTTAGGCTGAAGCTATGTGTAAGAGAAGAACACAGAGTGGGAGAAGGGCCATATTTCTTAACTGTTGGTGGGGATATATTTTTTTTTTTTTTTTGCATTGTTTTTGACAAATTCTGGGCCATTGCTGTGCTGAGTTTTAGAAATATCTTCTAAGATCAATGCGACTTTACAGAAATAAATGTTACTTTTAGACTCCCTTGGAAGAAAAGCTGATAAAAAAATATGTAGTGAAATAACAACTTGTTCTCTTTACCATTCTTCTGTCTTCTTTTTGTCATGTATCTTCTTTTTTCGCCTCTTAATGTCCCACTTATGCAATGTGCTGCAGGGTTAGTACATGAGCAGCAAATGAACTGAGTAGGCAGAAGCTCCATTTTCTGGATACTTACCACCTTATGCTCTACTGACACTTGACAGCTTTGACTCTCCCAACTCATGAAAACCCTGGCTGTTGTATTTTCTTATTTATTTGTACTGAAATGCTATTTTACTTCTGTATCTTATAGTCAGTGTCATGTATGCTTAGGTCATGGAGCTACAAACTGTGTCTTCTTTATATTACATACCACCAAACTTGGTAAAATGAGTCAGTAAATAATGTTTTATCCTATTATCTAAATGTGCTTTTGAGGAATTGTAATTCTACTGATAATAATTTCTACTGTGAAAATAATGGGTTGAATAAATAATACTGAGGAAAGGGCAATGATTTTAAGATGCTCTGTAATAAGGAGAAGTAAAGTAAACATCAGCACTATGTAGTGGTTATCATTTGGGATTATCTAAGTAAAAGAATAATCTAATAGAACCGAAATCCAAAATATGCTGTAGAAAATCTGGAATTTGGTGATTTTCCTTGTAAATGATGAAAGATGAAACATGCACTCTGCTGTTCATGATACCTGGTCTGATGACAGAGATGTTTAGCTTCTGCCTTGCTGTGTTTTCCAGATCGTGTGGGTTGTCACCAGTACTGTTGTGGGGGTTTTTTTTGCCTCTTCTCCAGTTTTGAGGAGAGAACATAAAATTCTTTCACATTTAGTTTTCATAAAACTGGTGGCTTCTGGAATAGTTTGAGGGATCTGAACTTGCAGCTTGGTAACATTTTGATGCAGTTTTGTAATCTGTTAATTAACATTCTGACCAAATGAACAATGACCATTTTGTAAGTATCTTTGAGCCCCTGTGAATTATCCTAGAGTATTTTAAGATTTTTGTGTGTGTTTGCTTGTGCCTGGGTTTCTAACTTAATTTATTATCTTGTCATTCTAATTGCAAGATATTTTACATCTTAGGCTTCTTCAAGTTATCTGGAGTGTCATTTCAAAATGCACAGCAGGTAATAACTACTGTATATTAAACACTATCATGCAGTGTGTGTTTCCTACTGCTGTAAGTTATAACTGGTTAAATTCTCAGCTATTTCTATGAAGTTCTAAACATCAGTAATATGTACAGAATGAATGACTTATTTCTGCACCTGAATATTTAGGAAAATACTTTCTCGTGACTTATAGGACCCTGTTCTAATAACTGGAAATGAAATGTATTCAATACAGAGCTACTGTTTTCAATCCAGAGTTTACACTTTCATAAATTCTTTTTTTCTGTTATTCATCTTCTTGGTCAGCACAATTAAATGCAAAATCATATGTCTGAATTCTGTAGGAGGATGTCCAATCATCTACTAGGGAGTCTGTGGGGGTGGCTATGGCTAATGCTAGCTCTGGTTTCCTCTGGCTTCAGAGGGTTTCATGGGCTACCCATGAAGTGCTTCAGCACCTTCAGCCTCATGAAAAGGAGGGTGTTAGCTCATAGGATGATTTGAAAGGAGCTCAAATAACTTGTTCTCTCTCTCTGGTTTGTGTTTTTTGGTTTTTTTTTTTATCTTTTCCTGATGCTGATACATCCCTTGATGATCTCAAACACTGAACAAACTGTGCTGTATCAAAAGAGGCAGATTAGTAAATTAGATGCTTCTCTAAATGCCAAGGAAAAACTTCAAAGGTATCTAGAGAAATACCAAATGCAGCCAAAAAACTACTTTGAGATTAATTCAATGAAAAGACAAGCTAATGAATTTAGGGCTTGTAATCCAAGATAAATAAATCAGAACAGAAAGGAGGAAGGCTAGTAAACCTCTGGGAGATGCATGGGTAATAAAGGACTAATAAATAGGCATGATTGTATGTCATGATGAGGCAGCAGAAATGACAACTGTGAAGATGTGTCAGTGTTAAGCCCTAATAATAGCAGCAAAATGCTGCCTTATGTGATAGGAAGAGTGGATCTGGAATAGCAGTTTCAGTTTGGGGAGCAGCATTATAAAAGCATTGTGAAAGAGATGGGAATTAGGAGAAGTTGTTATGACCCTGGGACACAGGCATTTCTGGGGGTGGTAGGTGTGGGTGTACAAGCAGATAAAGCAAGAGCCAAGGGAAGCGCCTTAAACAAAGCGAAAAAGTCAGGGTAGAGGAGGTAAAAATTACACAGGGGGGGGGGGCGGGGGAGGGAACCCAAAACCTAAAGCTGCTGACCACAAAGTGTGTTAACTTTTGGTAATCCCTTTAGAAGGTGTGAGAGCAGGACTTCTGCTCCCTGCCTCGATACTAAGCTCTGGAGCGCATACTAAGATACTCCATTTAGGTTGTAATTTGGGAGAAGCATTGACTGGATGCCCTCATGGGTCTCTTCAGTCCCAGCCAGTAGATCATATAAAAGTCAAGGAAGGAACAAGTGTGAGTACTGTGGCAATGTTATATAATTTGCTGTTACCATAGATACCTGTAACTGTACATAAACATTAATCTGGTATGGCTCAACTGTGGGGAAAAGCTGCTGCAGATTGATTTCATCTTCATGCAAACAGCTTGGAATATTTGGAAATTATTATAACTTGTTAATCTTGTAGATTACCATTACAACCATCTCATGAAACTAAGGATTATAGTTGGAAGAAAAATCCCAGAAGACAGAGGGCATTTGTGTACTAAAACTAAAAACCAGATTTGAGACACATGCAAGCAAAAAACTGCTAAGGGAGTCAGGCTTGCATTCCTGAAAATACACATATTTTACCTCCTTGTGTCAGACAAGTCCCTTCTTTCTCTGAGCCGTCATTATCTTGTTGATGTGGACCTTTTTCTTGTAAATTGCTTTTAAATTAGCTAATGAAGGATGGTAGACAAGAAATTATGATTTCTGTTCAGAAGTGTGTGTTTTAGCCTTCAGTAGGTGAGAGGTTTACATCAGTGTTATGAGTATGTTCAGGATATGTGTAGCCTGATCTTTTATTACTGGATCTGGTAGAATAGGAATTGTTTTGATTGCAGTAATTTCTATAGTAGTTACAGAAACATTGCTACAGGGTTAAGAAAGGAAAATGAAAATTGTGGTTTACTAGGGTGAATAGTGGTTTACTATGTGGTTTCCTATGGTGACAGGGGAAGAGGCGGGAATGGGTAAAATAAAAAACACTTGTTGATGTAGAAGAGAAGCACACTGGCCCAGAGTGGTGGATCTGAGGGACGTCCATAAGGAAGTCACATTTTTGGCTCATCAACACATCCTAGAAAAAACCAACAACAACAAAACAAAAACAAAACATAAAAACCTGTAGGAATTTAGAAAAGGATACAGCTTTCTGCATTTATTAATTTGGTCTCTGATAGTGCAGGGAAACAGATTTCACCTTCCATACACAATCAATTTGCATTTTATGTTGTATTTTATTTTTCCCCAGACTGTTCCTGCTGTGACAGCTAGAAGTTTTATTCTGGTTTTATTGTTAACTGTTAGACAATCTGGCTAATCTTTGCCCTCTGTAAGACTCCTGAAACTGCAGCTGAAAAGATGAAAATAGATTCCTCCTTGTCTGGATGATCAGCCTCCTTGCTTGCAACACGCACTATCTTTGATTTCTTTTCATGCCTCCCTTATCTTATGTAGACTATGTTTCCAATACATATGATTATGGTGCCTGGATCCCTCCCTGGATCCCTAAGGACTGCTGTCTCAGAAATTGACTGTATCTGTTTCTTACCTTCAGTGGATAAGCATTTTGTGGTGAAAATGATCTCAGTGGGGAAGACCAGACCCCAGTACCTCATGGCAATTACCTTGAAAAGGACATATCTGTCCTATGAGGCTTTCCTTACTTTACTGCAAGTATTCTTGGGATTTTGTATTGGGTGGCTGTCTACTAATGCTGACACTGGCCAAAGGTGCAAAATCCAGGCAGTGATTTCCCTTTATGCTCTCGTAAGATTTTCAGTTATTAGAGGATGCTGAAAAGCTTGGGACAAATAATGTTGCAAACAATGAAATTATTTTTCTCAACCTGAAGAAAAATTTATTTGTAGAAAGAAAAACAGAGTTGTGAACTGCATTGGATGATCTTAAGGTAGCATGTTGTGGGTAAAACAGTTCTCTAGTGGCAGTTTCTAGTATTTGTGGTTTGTGGGTATCTCTTACTTCTGAACACTTCAGTGAAAGCACACTGCTGTGAACATTCATGAAAATTCATAATTTACTGCTACATCAAAAATGAATGTCAGTTAAGAAAAAAAAATAAAAACAACATTAACCAAGTCTTCGATATGGAAACGTTATTTCTCTCTTGATAAAAACCACTCTGTTCAAAACTGCTTCCTTCTAGGGCAGAGAAGCTGACAGTCTTCAGACAGGAAAATTATTTTTTATTATCACTCAATCCAATATGTTGAGCTCTGTAAATTTAAAGTCCTGGTGTGTAAAACTCAGCTTACTTTATATTTTAATAGCACGACATAATTTTTAATGTTTGTAACTCAGAAACTTCAGAACTGTCTTCAAGGTTATGTAGGGTTTTTTTATTCAGTAACCTGAATTACTTTTTGCAAGTTCTGGTTTGTGACTGGAGCTCCAACTGTTTTGGGAAGTTAATGTATGTTGTACTTGGCCACAGACTGTTCATTTGCTTGCTATGTCATGGTGGGTATTTTCTAATACTGGCTATAAAATATTTTGAAATGAGATGGCATGGTTGGTCTTCCTACTGACCAATGGCAGAGGGAGGGATAGATGATGTGAAAATGGGCTTCAGCATTTCAGGTGCATTTTAACCCTTTGTGGAATTTGATGCTTTGGGAATGCTGTGGAAATACTGTGTGAGCCGAAGCAATGGACAGAATGCTGGACAGAAGGTCACTGTACAGCTGGGCCATAATCAGTTATGCCTGAAGGTTACATACAGAGATCTTAGTCCAGACATTAATGCAGATTATTCAAAAACTTACATTAGCCTCGACTGCAAGAGGGATTGCTGGTGACATCCTCGCAAAACCTACACTGATTTCAGAGGGTATAGCTTTGCTAGGCTTGTGTATGCCACCTGCATTCAGAGCTGTTTCAGGCTGTGGATAGGCAGATTTCAAAGGCAAATGAAGCCCTTGAACCTCTCTGCAGACTGTGACAGAAATCCTGCTGAAACGTGAACTGAATGCTTTGCTATTGAGTCAGTGAAAAGAATTCACCAGGAGCTGTCCTCTCCCCTATATGGCTCAAGGACTGGCTCAGGATGTGACTTTGCCTTGTGCAAGCCTTGAAGCAGTTAAGTGTCCTATAGATGATGGAGTAATTGTAGTCAGCAGCATTTCATGTATTGCTGGCGGGCTCAATTCTTGTCAACTAAGGCCGATGCCTGGGGTCATGTGGTCCAGTTTCTGAGCTTTTGCCCTCCCTGTGGGTTGTGCCAGTTAGAGCTGCACCCACTGAATCACAGAGCCAGGCCTCTCTGACAAGTGATGTTTCTGAGATAAGAGTCAATTAAAAATATTCAAAACCAATGATAAGCAAGAGGCACACTTTCCAAAGTGGTGGACTTAGGTGGCATAATGCTGAACACAGGTTGCATGGGGCATAGGAAGAATCTGAATGTGCAAGGCTTGGGGAAGTGACAACACAGTAGCTCCCTGAGCCGGAGAGAGCACCAGAATTGGTGTGTAAATGTCTACTGCATCTGCATGGAGTCAACCCGGGACAAAAGTGCTGCCACTTATTGCCTCCAAGATAGGAGTCTGGCTCATCAATGCAGGGATACCTGGATGCATGTTTGTGATTTTTGAATAGCCAGGTCAGCAAAACAAGTTGAGTAGCAAATCAAGCTGTTGTCACAGACAAAAAGCATGAAAATCCCTATAGAAACTTCCTGAGGTGACTGCAAATGTAAACAAGAGCCAGGATTTCATCAAGGTGTTTTGTCAAAAGTCAATTATTTAAATAAAACAGAGGGGAATTGTCCAGCTTTCCTGGGACTGTGACTAAGAATATACTTATAGATGGACGCATGAAGCCTTGTATCCTACTTAAAAGCCCAAATGAATAAAAAGAATGAATGTGTTTGGAAAGAATGAAAGCAAATAAGGCTGAGATTTAGTCACTCAGGGTCGCACATGTTCAGAGACTGTCTCCTAAAGTTCCTGTTACATCTATAGCTGATGCTGGAGCAGTGTGAAACCTCTGATTTTATGCTGGAGTGGGGTGGGTAGGGTGGAAGGTGTCTGATTTAGATGCTGGAAAACATTTTAAAAATATAAACCTGCACATTTTTGTTTTGCTTGTAATTATGTTAGCTTGTCATCTTGTTTCAGTATGCTTTTGAGGAAAGCTAGCTCTTTCATTTTCATAGCCATAGCAACGAGTCATTACTATGGGTTTTTAAACTGCTATAATCTCTGTTTTGGTCTGGAAGAGGGACCTAACCTTGCACTGGAAATGACCTTTCTGTCAATTAGACCACTGAGTGGTACCTCTGATAACACATCTTTTTACTCTTCTTAGGTCATTGCTTCTTATTTCTTTTATGCCCTCAGAGTCTGCTGCTAATAAATAGTCACCATGTATCATTACTCTGTCTTTTAAGGTACATATTTGAAAACCCTACTGTAATTTTAGTGAGTATGGACCAAAACCTTTTCTTTCTTCCAATAATTGATCTTCTCTTCTGGCATTTTAAGATAATGGGATTTTTTTTTTTTTTTTTCCCACCTGCCATTTATGTTTGTTTATCCAATAATGTTTACTTGATAACAGCCTCATAGGTCGGGACTGCTTTTCTTTGTTAAGCAGATGCAGGGCCAGTGTAAAAGATCAGGCAATTTCAATGTCTGTAGCACCTGACCTGGCATTTGTTGCTGCATGGACAGAAAAGCCTCTCTGTAAATGCTGAATGGAGTGCACAAGGAGGCTGCACCTGCATGGGTGAGCTGTTCTCCATCAATTCTAGGGATATTCTTGGCATTTCTGAGGAAAAAAAGTGTATGAGCTGTTGTTTGGGCCACCCTTGTTAGTGTTTACATATAATAAAGCTATTCCTTTGGCCAGTGTGCTGGGCTTGATGATGGACCTTATAAAGCTAGCATGGACATCTTACCTCTTTTGTTCCCAGAGGGATGCTCCCACTGTTGGTACTTACACAATCCCTGTCCTGCTGTCAGTCACCTACAAAGCACATAGGGCTGTTTTAGCAGCATAGATAAATGCTTGTGAGCATACCTGGAGCTTCAGTTTGAACTGGCTAAGCATAGGGCAGGTACCAAATTTCTCCTGTACTTCTCCACTCACCTGATTCCTGGAAGAGGTATAATATGATATAGTAAATTCACTGTTCCCATGAAGGGAAGTGTTTTGAAAAATTTTGGTTTATTACAGGACAAGACTTTTCTCAGAGCATGACTTTATAACTTGTGAAAAGTAAGATTATAAGCAGTGCATATTCCTGGCATTTCCATTATTTTCTGTTTGCTTCTCAGTCCCCAGGTTTCTTACTATGGGCTCCCCTTCAGAAGTTCAGACACATGCTGGGCTTGTGTCATTGGTGATCTCCTGGTGTGAGATAGAGCTCAGACTCCCACTTTCTTCTTTGGAAAACAAGTCTGGTTTGCTTTCTCCTTGAAGTTTTGCTCAGCAGTGAATAAATCTTGGTATCTCTAGCTCAGAGCATATGGAGAAAGGAGCTTGTGGCCTTGTGGCTCCAAGCCCAGGAATCTATTTGAATAATAAATCCACTGTATGTGTATGTATAATAAATGCTGAAATATTCACTCATATTGTTTATGTAGAAATTTTTCCATACACGCACTAATTTCAGGCTTTTCAAAAGTATTTGTTAATATTTCTAATGTCTTTTAAGTCTTAAGAGGAGAAAGCATGGTTGTTTATTTAAGTTAATTTAATACCTACACTTAATTAAAGACCACTAAAGAACAAAACAAAATCCATTAGTAATTAAACTGCAAAGTACAATCTATTTAAAACTATCACCATTTTGACAAGCTGAAGGGAAACTCCTTTAAAGGAAATGCCTTCTTCATGGCTGAATTTTGATTAGCTTCCACCTTGTATGAAACCTGGAAAGTAGCTTTCTCCTCCTTCTCTTGATTTGCTATTAGACCTCCTTTAACAAAGGCCTTGGGATATGTGTGACTTTATTCTTGATAACATTTTTGGATAACAGTTTTGTAATTTTCCCAGGTTTATTTTAGTTCTTCAACAATTTCATCTTTGCATCTCACTTATCACCATTTTATTTCCTCTTCTCTGTTTCTCAATTCTGTTGGGAAATAGCAGACATACCAAGGAACTTGCAGAAATTAAGGTAAAAAAGGTAAATTGAAACAGAAGCCACAAAGCAACTAATCAGTCATCTACATTGCTAGGAGATACATGAGGACTACAGACCCCCACCATAAATCCTTGTGCCCCATTGGGTTTCATTACCTTGTCTTGCATGTTGCTAAGGTCCAGGTAAAATAAATATCCCTTACTTATTCACTATTAGAATATAAAGCTCCTTTTAGGCTCCTTGAGACAGTTTCCTTCAGAGGTCTGAATCAGCCTTGATTTATTGATGCTTGAAGGTGGCCTATTCTCCACCATTGCACATAGATAAGGCTGAGAGAAGATGAGCCACCTCTGTTCAATGCATAACTGAGTTTTCTGTGGTGACTCATTGCTGCAGTAAAGGAAAGAGCATTTCCATTTAGTCTGCCAAAATGATAGATCATGTGCTTCAGTTGAAGAAAAAATGTGTCCAGAGAAATGCAGAACTGGTGTCAGAACACTCTTCTTGTTGGGCTATCCATACTTTATGCAGTCATGATTTTCAAGAAAATGACCTTGTAGTCCATTTTTCAACTTAGAGAAGTGTAGAAAAAAATGAGGAGAGATTTAAGAACTATCTAGACTACAGAGCAGCTACCTTCCGTTTATCTGCTCCCTCTGCAGGCTTCAATGCTGTTTGATAGGCTTAAGAGCTTATAATTTATTTCAGCTAGAAGATAAGTAATTATGTTTCTCAATGTGCCACCTTATACTTTGCCTTGTTCTAAGAGATTGAGCTGGCAGATTAAGGGCCTGTTCTTTAATTTATGTTTATCAGCAAGTCTTTCATCAGTTTCTATATCATTTTCTCTCTTGCACTGATAACTCCTAGTATGCATTGCACCCTTTGGTAAGCACTGAGGGAGCCTAAATCCAGCCTGTGTGCTCAGAGAGCAGCTGTATAATAACTGAGTTGCCTCAGAGGACAGTCCCATTTCTGCTGAAGGTTTGGTGTTTTTTTCTGAAGGTGGCAAAACATGCACCATGTCTCAAGTACAGGTTTAAGACGCAGAAGATGATTAGAAAGAGAAGTTAGTAACACAATGACAGATAGTCATGAACAGTGGTATGTTCGACTTAAGACTTATTTTTCTAATCCTCATTGACTGCTTTTTTCCTTTTCCCTGTCCTTTGCTTTTGTCCATGCCATATTTACAGAATTGATTTCACTCTACATGTATGGGTGGTGGGATATGGATATATTTTTAAACTGCCAAATATAATCTTAGAAATGCTCATGTGCATTACTCAATTCCAGAATGACTTGGTGTGAAATCCAGGTGGCTCTGCATAATTTTCTTGTTTGAAAAACATTCTTTCCCTAAATACTAGTAGCAGCTTCACAAAACTCATTTGTTGAAGTCTCAGGTAGGCAGGGGTCTTTCCCTGACGTCATTTCTTTAAGCGCATCAATTTTATTTATTTTTTTAAAATCTTGTTGCCTGGGTTTGTAGATGCATAGTAACTTCTGCTGATTTTGAAGTGACATAGGAAAAACAACTGCATCTTTTTCCATCCTAGGAATGCCCTCTTTTTACTAGTGCTTCCCCTTTCTTTGGATACTGTGGCAGCTGTGTGTGTAAATTTTGTGCATAAACGAGCAATTGGAGCTTTGTATTGTCAGGCAAGAAGGACACAGTTGTTTCTCCTGGATTGCTATGTTTTTGATGCTACAATTTTATATCATTAAAACACCTTCTCCTGGGAAGGAAATAAGGTTGTTTGTCTTACTTATCTACTGAAGTTGTATTTAAGAAGTTTACAGTTTGGAACACCTTTTCATTTTTGCCTAAAGTTACTTAATTTAATTCACTTGAGAAATATGTGTCTGGTGTTGTGAAGAGCTATGGCAAATAGGCATTTGGGACTAGGGTGGAGGTTGAAGAGAGTGAGAACTTAGAATAAGCAGAGCTCTGTAATAGATATAAAAAATTATTTTTCTTGTCATACTGGAGGTGTTCTTCCAAATCAGTATCTTAATTTATTGAGGAGGAAGGTGCAGTAATGTAATAGAATTAATTGCACATTAGGAGAATATCTGTAAAGATCTCTGTTGCAGTGTGCAAGGTTTCACGAAAAGTTTGCATGCATTAAAATTGACTGTAAACTCAGAAGGCATACACAGTGGGGAATCCTGTCAATGGCAATCTTATTGACTGCTCAGCATGGTGCTCCTGTGAGCAGGGACATGAACCAACTAGAGTGAAAAACTTCCAGTTTTTTAAATCCATTGACACCATGAATGCTGTGCATATATAAAGGAACTGCTTCAGGTCACCACTAAAAAGTTTAGAATGGTGATCACAAGAGTTTTGATATTGTAAAGAGGTATATTTGTATGCTTCTTTTTTTATAAATCTGCAGGCAAATGGAAGGGTCCAAATTGTGGAGAGATGATACAGAATATGTGACTGTTGAGGACAGGTTAAGGGAATTGGGTTTCTTTAGACTAAAGAGGGCTCCTGTGACTTTGCAATATAATACAAAACATTATTATGAAGATAAGTTTCCTAAATTATTATCTGGCTGTTGCAGAAAATAAGAGAAATACATAATCAATTTTGACTTAGGAAATATTTTCAACCTACAGAGACTGTGAAGCATTAGAACTGTCTGCTTGTGGAAATTGTGAAAACTGCCCCACTGATTAATTTGCTACAGGTTAAAACTCCATTGGATGATTTCTAGTAAAGGAAGATTATATATGCTTTTATCCTGCGTCAGAACAGGGGAAAAGAGAAGATAGCCACTTGAAGACACTGGCAGCTCTTTTGACTCATCTCCGTCTGTATGTTAAGATGAGGAATAGATATTTACAGAGTTGTTGTATGTTTAAATAACACTACACAGGGTATAAATTTCTTGCTCTTCTCTGTGAAGGTGTCCAAAGATGACACCAGATCTGCTCCAAAAAGCAAGTCAGTGATAAACCTAGTAATGAATACCAGCCAAAATACCGTTCTGCAGACAAGATATCTGTAGTCTTATTGGTGATATCCTACAAAAGTAAATGTATATTTTATCAGTGAATGTCCAAAATAGGAGAAAATCGGAGTTTTGGGATGATGAAGATCCTAGCAAGTCTAATGCAAAATATATCAAGCTTCTTATCTGAGTTAAGGAGGCAGCAAATTAGACAGAAACATGCTAAACAGTATTATCAAGTGTTTGTGGACCTATACACAGGGTCTCATTTGTAATCTAAGTGGGCTGATCAAGTTCAGAGCAAAAACAATATACCAGCTGCAGCCTTTGAAGTAGGGTCTAGATGTCTTAAGACTTGATGTATTTCCTTACTCGCCGAAGGAGCTAGATCCTAAAAAGAGTTGAACAATTTAATTTATTGAATTGCATGAAGATTTTGGAATCCCAGAAGAAAGGGGGACCTGGGGGTCCTGGTTGATGGGAGGCTGACCATGAGCCAGCAGTGTGCTCTTGTGGCCAAGAGGGCCGATGCCATCCTGGGGTGTATTAGAAGGGGTGTAGCTAGTAGGTTGAGAGAGCTTCTCCTGCCCCTCTACTCTGCCCTAATGAGGCCACATCTGGAATACTGTGTACAGTTCTTGGCCCCCCAGTTTAAGAAGGACATGGAACTGCTGGAGAGGGTCCAGCGCAGGGCTACAAAGATGATTAAGGGAGTGGAACACCTCTCTTATGAGGATAGACTGAGGGAGCTGGGGCTTTTTAGCTTAGAGAAAAGAAGACTAAGGGGTGATTGAATCAATGTTTATAAATATATGAAGGGTAAGTGCCGGGAAGATAGAGCCAGGCTCTTCTCGGTGATGCCCAATGATAGGACAAGAGGTAAAGGGTTGAATCTGAGGCACAGGAAGTTTCATGTAAACATAAGGAAAAATTTTTTCACAGTGAGGGTGACAGAACACTGGAGCAGGCTGCCCGGGGGGGTTGTGGAGTCTCCCTCTCTGGAGATATTCAAGACCTGCCTGGATGCATTCCTGTGTGACCTGGTCTAGGTGATCCTGCTCTGGCAGGGGGGTTGGTCTAGATGATCTCTTGAGGTCCCTTCCAGCCCTTGACATTCTATGATTCTATGATAAGACACTGTCCTTACTAAGCCAGGAAAGGATTTGTGGTGTTGATGCACCTTTGTCAGAAATGGAACTGTACCCCTATGGCAAAATACTTTCTGAACTGATTAAGAGGCCAGAAAAATAAAAACTGTGTTAAATTCATTTTTTGCTTTAAAACCTTCAAACAGAAAAAGAAATGTAAATTGCTTAGTTCTTTACAGAGACTTCTTGTTGAAAAAAAACAAACCAAAAAAGCAAAACAAACCCCCAAAAAGACTTTTATATTATGAATCTAAAATTAGTTAACAGCTGTGTTAAAAGATAGACAATTATTTGTGCATTATGTAAGACTAATGGTGGCAGTAAACCACTACTGGAAGAATGAAGTAGCTCTGGCAAACTGCATAGGGAAAGCAGTTTGTGGAAAAGGTAACACACAAGCTTAATCTCAAATACTTAAACATCTGATGTTGACACACTTCCATTTTCATAAGTAGTCATTCATTGCATTAACATTTTCTTTGTGATTTTACTTTTCCTGATGACCTATTGGGAGTAAAGAGAGGCTAAAATCAGAGATGGTGATGGTGTTTTTCTTCCCTCTCTCTTTCATAACCTCTTTCAGCTTAATTCTTCAGCATTTAGCCATGTAATACATGCTGCCCCTGGCTGGGGATAATGTCAACAGAGCTGTGACAGGCATGAACCTGTTCTACCATATGTTGTTCCTGGGAGATCTTTTAAAAACTTAGACCTAAAATAAATAATAGGTAAGGTCTGTTTTAAAGAAAGGACATTTAAGCTTTTATTTTATTTGGGATACCCCTTTCAAGCTCACTTTCTCCTGATAGGCTTTTTATATTTGATTAGGTCTAGGAGACAGATTTTGACATTTAAAATATGTGTAATATACAGAGAATAATGACACAGTTGAGATTACAGAAAAATATTTGCCCTTGAAAATGGTATTGTATTGTTAAATACAGGTTGCATCATATCTGAATATAATCAAATAAAACTGGAAATATGAATGATTGTGTTGGGAATGAATAGTCTTGGAGTGTGACAGAGGAAGACAGAGGAGAGGACCTTGGCAATTCTAGCAATGCAACACACCAGAACTAAAAATGGATATTGTAGCATGAACTCATTGTTTCCAAACCTGACGGTCTATATTTTGTTTAAAACATCTCAAGATCATAAAAAAAGGATACCTGATTTCTTAAAAAAAAAAAAAAAAAAAAAAAAAAAAAAAAAAAAAAAAAAAAAAAAGGTACCTGAATTGAATAAAACAAATTGTCTTCCAGTCAGTTCAGACCTCACACAAACACTTGGAGAAGCTCCTTGTGGGTGCTATGGCATGTCCAGGGATGCCTTTGTGTGACTATGGTGTTAATAATGCTGAAGGGTTAAAAGTAAAGTTTTCCTCGAGTGAGTAAACCAGATGTTATTTGCAGGAGTTTGTATCATTCCGGATTTGTACCGTAGCTCCCATGAGAGCTGTGTTGGCATAGCTAGGGTAAGCTGAGGTCTGGAAAGAGAGGCCAGTGCATGGGAGAAGTACAGAAAATTTAGCATCTGTTTTCCATGATAGCCACCATGTCATCTGCAGTGGTTGCACTTTGCGAGGCTCTGAAGCACACAGTTCGATTTGGTGGGGTTTTTTTTTTCCCCCACTCCTTTCTTTCCTGTCTAGAACTGAGGAGATGTATTTATTTCCAGATTGTTGGTCAGGGACAAACTGTGCTGAGTCTAGAAAATTTGATGGAGAGTCCTCTGTGGTCACTAGGATTGGTTGCAGTTGCTTTGATTTGTAAGTGGTTGGGCTATTTTGTTGTTTTTAATTTAAGTCATCAAAGTTAGCTCTCTAGGGACTTTCTGGCAGGGTGTTAGTTCCCATATCAATCTGAAGTGTTGGCAACCAACTGCTGTAGCTGTTGCCTATACTGTGGCTGACAAAATGAGACCAAAAAGAAGTTAGTTTTGCCTATGTCTTTATTTCCATTAATTAGCCTTCCATGTAAACCATGCAATGGGATCAGTACTGAGTCCAGTTTTGTTCAATATCTTCATTAATGACTTGGATGAGTGGACAGAGTATACCCTCAGCAAGTTTACTAATGATAAAAAACTGGAAGGAGTGGCCAACACAACAGAAGGCTGTGCTGCCATTCAGTGAAACCTGGACAGACTGGAGAGCTGGGCGAAAGTCAACCTCATGAAGTTCAATAAGGACAAGTATAGAATCCTGCGTCTGGGGAGGAGTAACACCAGGCACCGGTACAGGTTAGTGGTCATCCTGCTGGAAAGCAGCACCACGGAGAAAGACCTTGGAGTCCTAGTGGATAGTGGCACAGTAATGTACCCTTGCGGCCAGGAAGGCCAGCAGCATCCTGGGTTGCATTAAGAAAACTGTGTCCAGCAGGTCGAGGGAGGTTCTCCTCCCCCTCTATTCTGCCCTCGTGAGATCACACCTGGAATTACATTATCCAGTTTTGGGCTACACAATTTAAGATGGACAAGGATCTACTGGAGTCTAACAAAGAGCTGTGAGGATGATTAAGGGACTTGAGCATCTCTCCTATGAAGACTGAGAAACTTGGGGCTATTTAGTCTTGACAGAAGACAGAGGGGGATCTTCTTAATGTCTATAAATATCTGAGGGGTGGGTGCCAAATGGAAAGAGCCAATCTCTTTTCTGTAGTTCTTAGCAACAGGACAAGGTGAATGATGAGTATAAACTTGAGCATAGAAGATTCCACCTCAACATGAGGTAAAATTTACAAAGCAAATGCATGAAGGTACGGAGATAGGCAGTAGTGTATTTGCTGATGATTTGCATACTTTTGCCAATTTTATTAGCACCTTAGCATGTTTTTGTTAAGTTTATTGTATTAGATTGTTATTAATATAGTGGTTTGGCTGGAAAGAACATGGAGGAATCATTTGTTAATAATTTTTGGCCAAACTGGAGGAAATCTGTTTTGATTCTTTGTATCTAATCCATGCACTTGATTTACTTATCCGCTCTCACATTTTCTCTAGCCTCTGGCCATTTGGTATCTGTGTGCTAATGCACCTCTCTACTGCTAGATTGATGCTCCTAGCAGAGACATCCCTGGGGCTCATAAAAATACAGGTATGAAGAAGTTTATGTTGTGCCTCTGTCAAGTTTAGGGCTTCAGCAAATGCAATGCATTTAAAGAAATGATTGCCTGTTTGGCATGCTGTAGGCTTCCACTCCTATTTTTAAAGATGTCTTCCTCTTTGCTGAGGGCTTCAACCTTGCAAGCTGGTTGTTAGGGTATAGAGCACAGCTACTACCAACTAGTGTGAGGTGTGTTCCCCATCTCTAACCTGCAAAATATCTAAGAAACTCCATATTCCTTTTTTTTTTTTTTTTTTTTTTTTTGTTTGTGGTGGCATTAGGGATTACTCATGACAAAAGATACTGTAGCACAGTTGGGTCCCTTCCCCCCTATGCTTCCATCCTGTGCACTTTCTGAATACAGAAACTGTTTTTAATCAAATCACAGTGAAGGAGAGACTTGATGCAGAGCTTTTGTAACCCTTTCAGGAAGGGACTTTGGCAGCTCTGTTGCTGCAGGTTGCAGTCATTGTAGCATTTCTGGTACTATTGCAACTGCCTTTCCCTTGTACTCTGACTGTGCTGAGCATTCCCAAATTGTGGCTTCTTGTCTCAGGGAGGCTCATACTTTCCTGGCTCCTTAAAACAGTTATCCCTCACTATAGATATCATCAGATGTAAATAGGTAGCTGTTTACCTTTTCACTGACTCACAGGCATGTCTGCTCTGCAGTGCTCTTTGTGGTTTCCATGGGTGGCTTTTCAGATTTCCAAATGTACTGATCTTGTGATGTGTTAGCTCACATCTTTGCTTCAAAATGCAAAAGTGCCTCTTCTTTTTCATCTCTCTCTCCTTTAACACTTGTGGTTTGTGTCATTCAGCGTTGATCATTCTTCATCAACTTTCACTGTTCTTTATAGACCTGTTTGCACATCTGTTAAATAACAGAAACTTTTCAGCATTAAAATCTGCAGGTCTTTGCAGGCAAACTGTTTTCCCTAATGATATAACTACTCATTGTCCTGTTCAAGCAGTGGCTGTTTTGTTGGTTAAGAGGCAAAGTCCATGTTTTTGGACAAAATTAATCATTTGTTCCCCAAGTGATTGTAGGAGTCATTTAGGCACCTTTGTGGAAGTGGGCAGGTTAAATATATACATATCTATATATCTATCTATATTTACACACACACACACACATATATATAATGAATGCCTAAAGTCAGCATAGGGAGTTTGCAGAGGGATGTGCTCCTTTATGTTCCTGTGTGGCCTGCCCTGGGTGATCCTGCTCTGGCAGGGGGGTTGGACCTGATGATCTCCACAGGTCCCTTCCAACTCCTAACTTCTATGATTTTATGATTCTATGATTTTGTGCTGATACTGGTTTAGATTATGGTGTAGTCCAAGTGATAAAGTCAACAAACTGCAGGGAAAATGAAGACAGATTATCCTTTTCTTTCTACTTAGCATACATGCCATGCTATTCAGAAAATTTATTTAACTGTCAGTAATAGAGAAAAGAATCTGTCCATCTAGATTTTTTTAAAATATAAGGTTATTTTTTCCCCTTATGGATTCATCTGTGCTTGAAAATCAAGGAAATTAAACACATGTAAAATGACTATGTTGTATTTGCTAGATCTGTGCTTTCTCAATGAGTCACAAAGGAGATATTATGCAGAAAACTCATTCTTAAGAAGTGACTGTTTTTGGAAGACTCTTCAAAAATAAGTTGTGTTTCACAGAAAATATTGTTTCCTTTTTTTGTAATTCTCCCACCCTGTCCCTCTCCTCAGTTAATAAAATTTATTAAATGTTTATCAAAATAAACCAGTTTCACTGTTTGGAAACTATTTGTCCAAACTATAAAGATGAGTTTTGGGGGTGGATCTTGATACAAGTAAGAAAGCTACAGTCCCTGAAACTGGTCCCAGTTTACTTCAGACAGCTTTTGTCTGGGAAGCTTATAGCTTATGTGTTGAAGTGGGACAGAGTAAGATGGAGAGAATGCAAGGGGACAAAAGGGAAAAAAGTGGCAATGAACCAAGCGGGATGCTCCAAAAGGGAATGGCTAATTGGGCATCATTAGTACCTTTCAGATAGTTGTATCCACACGGCTGAAAAACACTGACTGTCCATTACAAGAGTCCTGGCTTATTCTGCCTTGTGGTGTGGTTCCTTCAGTCTGAAGCACAGATTTGCTTTCAGACCTGTTTCCCACCCAGCAGGGTACCCTTACTCAGTACTTTGTGATCAGGCATGGAGAAGGTCCTTGGCCTGGACATCTTTGTGTTTGTAAGTGTGCTCTCTGTTTCTTTTATGTCCTGGTTTGAGTGATAACAGAACTAATTCTTTTCAGTGATTTTACTTTTCAGCTCAGTTCTTCTAACTAACTGCACTGTCTGAAGTTAGCAGCCTGTTTTCACAGGCAGTGTCTGCTTCCAGCAGTGATGACACCCCATGTTTAGAGTTAGTACCAAGGATTGGTGTGCAGACCAAGGCCACTGCTGGATCTTGTGTATCACATGAGAGGGTGCAGAAAGTAAAAGGCGGCACCTGCAGGGAGGAGCAGACAGGACAAATGACCCTAAACTGACCAACGAGGGATTCCAGCCCATATACATCATATTCAGTATAAAGCTGAGGCATCATGAAGGTCTTTTCCCTCTCTTTGCCCTCTTGGATCACTTTGCCAGCTTTGCTTGGCTTGGCTCAGGTCCTCTTTCAGTTTCTTCCATGGAGCGTCTGAGGAGGACCCTATCCATTCTGCCTTCAATCCCTATCTCTGTGTTCCTGAACCTGGTACCAGAATCCAGCTCCTGAACACAGCTCCCCCATGCCGTGGGGCCCAGCCTGTGACTCTCCCAATGCCTGCTCCACAGCATCAGTGGTGACAGTGATGTAATTACCATCAGGGGGGTTGGGTTTGATACAGGTTTTGTATATATTTGTATATATTTCCATTTTTGTTATTAATTTCATTTTCATTAAAGCTGTTCTAGTTTCCTTTTTTAATCACTGTCTGTCTCCCTTATTCCCTTTCTCTTCCCCTTTGGGGAGGGAGGGGGGTTAACAGAGGGAATCTGTTAGAGGTCTAAGGAGCTGCCCTGACCCTAAACTGTGACAATTTAGATGATGGTTTTGCCCCCTTCCTTGTAGTAAAAACTTCTTTGATATAGAGAAGAATTAATAAAAAACCTTCCAGCATACCAGAGGAACTGTGGGAGAGAGACTGGAACTAAGAGGAAGGACTTTAAAGTATTTATCATTGAATCATAGAATAGTTTTGGTTGAAAGAGACCTTTAAGATCATCAAATCCAACTGTTAACCCAGCACTGCCAGGTCACCACTAAACCATGTCCCTGAGCTCCACATCTACACATCTTTTAAATACCTCCAGAGATGGGGACTCCACCACTGCCCTGGGCAGCCCATTCCAGTGCTTTACAACTGTTTCGGTGAGGAATTTTTTCTTAATATCCCCACTAAACCTTCTCTGGTGCAACTTGAGGCCATTTCCTCTTTTGTTATCACTTGTTACTTGAAAGAAAAGGCCAACCCCTGCCTCACTACAACCTCCTTTCAGGTAATTGTAGAGAGCAATGAGGTCTCCCCTGAGCTCATTATTTTCCATGCTAAACAACCCCAGTTCCCTCATCTGCTTCTTGTAAGGCTTGTTCTCTAGATCCTTCACCAGCTTTGTTGCCCTTCTTTGGACATGCTCCAGCACCTCAGTGTCCTTCTTGTGAAAGCCCCACAACTGAACATGGTATTCAAGGTGCAGACTCACCAGTGCTGAGTAGAGGAGGATGATCACTTAATTTAGAGCTTTTGAATGTAATGCTGTAAGTGGTAAAGAGAAAACTGTTTCCTTCTTCATTTTTCAGTAATGAATAAAATGTCTTCTGTATGCAGTGAGTCTAGCCATGTGGGGATTTTAGAAGCATCACTGGGGTCTTACCTGATTAAGAACAGCAGTATGAGAGACTCGTGAAGCAGCACTGGTGTGCAGATGAAAGAGATAATGAAAGGGTGGAAAGCATCATCATTTAAGAATACATCATGAAGCAGTGTCAGGAAGTGTTTCTACAGATGAAGATAAATTAGCTGTATGCAGTCATCCCACCAGACAAAAGGAAAAATAAATTTTACTTCTGAGAAATAATAGAGCTGCCTTTGTAGTAATGGTGCAATGTAGAGAGTGAAGTGGTCCTGATGGACTTCCCCCAAATCAGAATGTAACTGTGAATATATAAAGGCAGTCACAAAGATGTTTTTGGTTCTCAGTTTCTGTTTTGCCATTGCTTCTCTTTATTGTACAAAGCAGTAATAAGTCAGACTTGTCATAAGTTTTCAAAGAGTTGATCTTCATTGCCCTTCTTTTTGAACAACTAATTAAGGGGCATTTTGGGTTTGCACCACAAATGGTATTTTAACTGTTCAATATGATGTAATTTCACTTCTGTGCTCTAGCTGAACATCTTTGGGCTCCTGTGCCAGCAGACCTCAGTGGGGCTGGAAAATAAGTTAGATTTGGTAGTACCGTGTTGCATGTCTCGCCTCCTTGTTTTCCTTTGGTTTTACTGTCATTTTTCCACTTTGCTGGGTGCTGCTCTTCCTGTTATGCTCCACTTCTTTTACTGGCACTGCACCATCATTCTTTAATCAGTGCAATGGAGAGGAATTTTCAGAGATTTGAAGCAACCTTGACACTTACTTGAATTTTTACTAGGCCTTAACATAAGTATTTTTATTATGCTAACAGATAGAAATCTTGGAGCCAGTAGAAAAGTAGTGGTACTCAAATGGCCTCAAATTCACCTCTGATCCTCTAATTATGCTTTCTGAGATACTATCTCACTATCTAAATCTCAACTGTGCCATTAGTTAAATCTCATTTTTGTAATTACAAGCTATGTATTTGTCATATTTATGGAAGCAGAAAACATAACATAAAACTTTGCTTTATGCAGCCTCAGCAGGAATTGCTAATGAGCAAACCTTCCTTTCGGTCTCTTTTCAATTTGTTTTCCAAAAGCTTTTCCAAAGCTAAGTCCCATAAATGGAGACTAAGCCTGAAAACTTAAATGGTGAAGTGATCTCCTTAGGCCTTCTTGCATTGCTATTGAAATATCTATACAGTAAGATGTCTCTATTAATAGATCATGGCAATAAACTCCTTGATTTATTTTTTTTTTTTCTGTTCTTAAAATCATAGAATGTTTTGTGTTGGAAGACACCTTTAAAGGTCATCCTTAACAAAATCAAGTTGCTCAGAGCCCCATCCAACCTGCACCTGAATGTTTCCAGGGATGGGGCATCTACCACCTCTCTGTGCAACCTTTGCCAGTGTTTCACCACCCTCACTGTGAAAAATGTCTTTCTTGCATCTAGTGTAAATCTACCCTCTTTTAGCTTAAAAGCATTACCCCTTGTCCTGTCACAACAGGCCCTGATAAAAACACTGTTCCCATCTTATAGGCCCCCTTCAGGTACTGAAAAGCTGCAATAAGGTCTCCCGGGAGCCTTCTGTTCTCCAGGCTGAACAACCCAAACTATCTCAGTCTTTCTTCACAGGTGAGGTGCTCCAGCCCTTTGATCACTTTTATGACCTTCCCCTGGATCTGTTTCAATAGATTCGTGTCCTTCTTGTGCTGAGGACTCCAGAGCTGTGCATGATACTCCAGGTGTTGTCTCCCTAGGGAGTGACATTGACTTTCCTCCAGTCCTCAGGCACCTCTCCTGTTCTCCGTGACCTTTCAAAGATGATGGAGAGTGGCACAGCAGTAATATCTGGCAGCTCTCTCAGCACCTGTGGGTGTATCCCATCAGGGCCCATGTATTTATGTATGTTCATTTTGGCTAAATGGTCTCTAACCTGGTCCTCCTCTACCAAGGGAAAAGCTTCCCTCTAAGCCTTTTCTCTTACCTCCAGGGTCCAGGATTTATGACAGATGGTTTTATCAGTGAAGACTGAAGCAAAGAAGGCATTCAGCAATTCTGCAAGAAGGCATTCAATAACTCTGCTTTCTCTGTGTTTTCACCACTAGGGCACCCACCTCATTCACCATCGTGCCCACATTTTCCCCAGTCTTCCTTTTTCTATATTGATATACTGGAAAAAAACCTTTCTTGTTGTCTTTGATGCCCCTTGACAGATTCAGTTCCAGGTGGGCCCTTAGCTTTCCTTGTTGCATCCCTGCATTCTCTGACAACATTCCTATATTCCTCCCAAGTGGCAAGTCTTGTTTTCCTCCTTCTATAAACTTCCTTCTTTCACTTGAGTTTTTCCAGAAGACCCTTACGCATTTATACACGTCTCCTGCCTCCTCTGCTTGATTTCTTACTTATAGGGATTCACCAATCTTGAGCTTGGAAGGAGTGTTTGAATACTGACCAGCTCTCGTTGACACCCCTACCTCTTAGAGCCCTGAGCCATGGTATCCACTGAGCAGAGCTCTGAAGAGGTTAAACTTAGGTCTTCTGAAGTCCAGGGTTGTGATCCTAGTTATTTCTTGTTCCACAGAGGATACTGAACTCCACCATCTCATGAACACTACATGCAAGTTTGCCCCCTAACCTTTACATCCCCAATGAGTCCTTCTTTGTTTGTTAATACAAGATCTAGCAGTGCACCTCTCCTCATAGGTTCTTCTACCACTTGTATCACAGTTTTCCTCAATGCTCTGCAGGAATCTCTTGGACTGAGTGCGTCTAGCTGTGTTACCTTTCCAGCAAACATCACGGTGATTGAATTCCCCCATGAGGACCAGGGCCTGTGATTGTAAGGCTATTTCGCTGTCTGTAAAAGTCCTCATTGACCTCCTCATCCTGAGAACCTATAGTAAACACGTACAACCATGTTACCCATGTTAGCCTGTCCCTCAATTCTTACCCATAAGCTCTCAACAGGTTCTTCACCCTCTCCTAGGCAGAGCTTGGTGCATTCCAGGTGTTGTTTCACATACAGAGCCACTCCACCACTCCGCCTTGCTGGCCTGTTATACTTCCTGAACAGTATGCATCAGTCCATGTCAGCATTCCAGTTGTACAAGCTATCCCACTGTGTCTCAGTAAGTGTGATGAGATCATGGCCTTGTGACTGGACACAGCTCTCTAGTTCTCCCTGTTTGTTCCTCATACTGTGTGTGTTAATGCATGGACATTTCTTCCCTGGAAGAGACTGAGAGGAAATGCCATAATCTTACACAGCCTCAGGATGGTTTGCCTTCTGGTTCTTGTCTTTGGAGGTAGCTAAGGAGCATTTGTGGCAAGTCTGGTCAACCTGGCTTATTCCCCAAGAGGATGCATTGATGTGAGCATGTCTGTTTTGGACCCCACACCCCAAATTATTCAGTCTACAGCTTGTTCCACTAAGCTGACAAGCCTGCTACAAAAGATTCTCTTGCCTTTTCCAGACAGGTGTATCCCATCTCTCCCTAACAGGTTATACTCATTGAAGAATATCCTGTTATAAAAAAGAAAGCACTCTTGACAGCTCCAGACACATGGCCAGTTAATGTGCTTTATACGTCTTTTTCTGGCTACCCCCTTTCCTCCAACAGTTAAGCTTGAGGAAAAGATAACTTGTGCACCATTTTTTCTTTTCTTTTTTTTTCACCTGTACCCCTAGGGCTTTATAGTCCTCCTTGATTCTGCTCAGCTTCTGGTTTTCTGTGTCATTCACATCCACATGAAAGAGTAACAAGGGATAATAGTCCATGCTTTTGATAAGTTGTGGTACTCTTTCAGTAATGTTTCTGATCTTAGCTCCTGGGGGCAGCAGACCTCTTGTGACTCTCTGTCGGGTCAGCAGATGGGTGCCTCAGTGCCCTTTAACAGAGAGTCACCCACTGAGAGTACTCATTTCTTTTTGTGATGTTTACTGTGTGCTGCTTTTACAGTAACTTCCTGCAGCCCTTGTTCAGGCTGTTGCAAACAGGGGCACCTGTTTTCAACTCGTTTCAGTGTCTGGCTTCAGCTTGCAGCCAGAACAGGGAAAACAGTGTCTTGGGTACAGGTAGAGATTATTATTTCATTAATATTATCATTAGTACTGTTGTTTCCTTCTCTCTTTGTGTTGTTTTATTAAACTGTCCTTATCTTAACCTATGTCTCGCCTTTTTCTTCCTCCCGATTCTCCTTCCCGTCCTCCAGGAGGGGTTGTGGAGAGTCAGGAGAAACAGTGGGCAAGTGGCTGCATGGTGTTTAGCTGCTCGCAGAGGTTAAACCATGACAGGGTGCAATATTTCCATTTTCTTCAGTCAACAGGAACTTCATCTGACTGCCATGATTTTTCAAATATGGAGAGTGGCTTGGCAACTACATCAGCCAATTCCCTTAAGATTCTGGGATGCATCTCCTCAGGTCCCATAGACTTGTGTTCAAATTCCTCAGGTAGTCACAAACCTGGTCTTCTTTTACAGTGGGAGGGACTTTGTTCCCGCAGTCCCTCTCTTACGGTCTATTGACCCAGGAGGTATGAGAATTGCCAAGTGAAGACTGAGGCAAAAAAATTGTTGAGAAGCTTATCTCTTGTTACCAGCTTGCCAGTCTTGCTCGTCAAGGTGGAGTTACACTTTCATTGACCTTCCTTTTCTGGTTGTTATTCTTGTAGGAGCCCTTATTATTCTTTGCATTCCTTGCAAAGCACAATTCCAGCTGTGACTTGGCCTTCCTGACCCCATCCCTACACAACTGATCAGTGTGTCTATACTTTTCCCAAGATACCCGTCCCTGCTTCCATTTCCTGTACATTTCCTTCTTGCCCTTTAGTTTGACCAGCAGGTCTTGACTCAGCCATGCTGGTCTCTTGCCTTCCTTGACTGATTTCTCACACCTGGGAATCAAGAGCTCTTGCACTCTATGGAAAGTGTCCTTAAAGATCTGCCAGCTCTGTTCTGCTCCCTTGTCCCTGAGGGCAGTTTCACAGGTAGTCCTATTGACTAACTCCTTGAACATCTGGAATTTTGCTTTCCTAAAATTCAGGGTCCTGATTTTACTCCTCACTTGAATCATATCTCTCAGGTCTGTGAACTCTACTGCGTGATCACTGCAGCCCAGGCTGCCTCCAATCTTGAAGTCATTGATTAGCTCACTTGCTTTGTTGGCCATCAGGTCCAGTATCACATCCCCTCTGGTAGGGCCCTCTATTATTTGGCTTAAGAAGTTATTCTCCATGAACTGCAGGAGGCTCCTGAATTGCCTACATCTTGCTGTACTGCTTTTCCAGCAGATGTCAGGGTGATTGAAGTCCCCCAACAGGACAAGAGCCTGTGAGTGTGAAGCCTTCTGTAGCTGGAGTAAGAAGGCTTTGTCAATAGGCTTCCCTTGATTGGGCAGCCTGTAGTAGACATCAACCACAAGGTTCGCCTTGTTGCCTTGGTCTCTAATTCTTACCAATAAGCTTTCATCTTGTAGTTCTGCAACCAGGCTGAGCAGATTGTCCACCTGGTCACACCACACACAGCTGTTCTCACTCTACCATCAGTTACCATTGAAAGGCTTCATCTTTGTTCCACAAATAAAAATGTAAATTTCAGAGAGATTAGTGCAACTAAATAAACAATAATCTTAGCAAGCATCTGTTGTCTTAGGAAAACTTTACACTGTGGAGGAAAACAAAGCTCAAATTCAGAGTCTCTCTTCTTTTCTCAAAATTTCTATGCATTTGTAGTCTGGTTAGTTAGCTGTGTGGTCAGCAAAATGTAAATGTCATGGCTGAGTAGTGAGAGTGATGCATTTAAATTATGCTTTTCCAGGTCAACATCTTGAGTTTGGTGACTTGAGTTCTGCCCACTGTAAGAGAAGACGAGGTTCAAGACCGTCTAATGAACCTGTAGGTGCACAAGTCCGTGGGACTGGTGAGATCCATCTCTGGATCCTGAGGGAAATAGTGGATGAAGTTGCAAAGCCACTTTCCATCACATTTGAAAAGTTATGATGGTGTGGTGAAGTTCTCATGGACTGGAAAAGGGGAAACATAATGCCTATTTTCAAAAAGGGAGATGAGGAAGACCCAGGGAACTACAGGCCAGTCTTACCTCAGTGCCCAGCAAGATAATGGAGCAGACCCTCCTGAAGACTCTGCTAGGGAACGTGGAAACAGAGGAGGTTCACCAAGGGCAAATCCTGCCTGTCAAATTTGGTGGCTTTTTATTATGTGGTCACGACATTGGTGGATAAGGGAAGAGCAACTGACATCGTATTCCTGGACCTGTGCAAAGTGTTCAACACTGTCCTGCATGACATCCTGGTCTCCAAATTGGAAAGACGTGGATTTGATGGATGGACCACTCAGTGGATAAGGAATTGGCTAGATGGTCACTCTCAAAGAGCTGTGATCAATGGCTCAATGTCCAAATGGAAACCTGTGACAAGTGGAGTCCCTCAGGGATCAGTACAGGGAGCAGTGTGGTTTAACATCTTTGTTGGCAACATGGATAGTGGAATCAAGAGCACCCTCAGCAAGTTTGCTGACAATACCAAGCTGTGTGGTGTGGTCTACACGCTGAAGGGAAGGGACTGGGTGATGTGTTGGTTGAGAGCCACCCTGCAGAGTAGGACTTGGGGGTGCTCATTGATGAAGCACTTAACATGAGCCAATGTGCACTGGCAGCCCAAAAAGCCAACTGTAGCCCGGGCTGCATCAAAAGATGTGTGACCAGCAGGTCAAGGGATGTGATTCTGTCCCTCTACTCTGCTCTTGTGAGATGTTATCTAGAGTACTGCATCCCGCTCTGGAGCCTCCAGCACAAGAATGACATGGATCTGTTGGAGAGGGTCCAGAGGATGGCCACAAAGATGATCAGAGGGCTGAAGCACCTCTTCTATGAGGACAGGCTGAGGGAGTTGTGTCTGTTCAGCATGGAGAAGAGAAGGCTCTGGGGAGAATTTATAGTGGCTTCCAGAACCTGAAGGGGACCCATGGGAAAGATGGAGAGGGACTTTTTATAAGGGCATGGTGTGATAGGGCAAGGGACAATGGTATTAACCTAGAGTAGGGTAGATTTAGATTAGACATTAGGAAGAAGTTCTTTACTATGAGTGTAGTGAGACACTGGAATGGGTTGCCCAGGGAGGTCATGGATGCCTCATCCCTGGAAGCATTTAAGACTAGGCTGGATGACACTTTGAGCAACCTTACCTAGTGGGAGGTGTCCCTGCCCATGGGTTGGAACATGGTCCCTCCAACTCAGTCCATTCTGTGATTCTCGCAGTTTGTATTTGTCAGCTTTCACATCTGTATTAATATGTTGTAAAATCACTGTAGATATCCCTGTGAAACCACAGCCAAACTCCAGTGACAGCAGAATCATGTACATGGCACATGGTCTTCTGTACCCTAAGAAAGGTTTCTCCATGATTCTGGTACCCTCCTAAATCATGTTTTCCCAGTCTTTCTTTTTATCTTTTGTGTTCTGTGGATTGGTTGTTTGGGGTTTTTTCCCATCTACTTGTTGATCTTGATATCTCTGCACTATTCTTTTCAGTTTAATTTAATTCTCACTGCTGCCTAGGTCTCTATGCCCATGATACACTCCCAGGTCCACCTGGATTTCCACGAATGAGAAAGCTTTACTCTGCAATAGGTACTTGTTCAAGATCAATTTCCCCTTTGTATTTCTGAAGTGCACAGGCGTTTTTCATCTATTTTCATTGTTTTCCTTATTCCTGTGGTTATTATAAAGTCAGACACTTAAAATCTTGTATTTCAAACAAATAAATATTTGGAGTAGGGCAACTCTGCAAAAGGTATGCTTTCAGTTCAGGATACAGTAATAAATTGTAATTCAATATGTCTTTTGTAATTGTATAAAACCTTTAAGCAAACATGCAGAATACTTTTAAATTACCACTAAGTATCACTTAGTAGCATAGTAATTAAAATTCATATTCCTTTTCCTCAAATTCATGTTGGCTGTAAACAGTAACATGTAGATCACTTTTTATACAAATGCAACAAAATAGTGACTACAATTTACTGGATTTGTTACTTTTAGGACCTGTAGATGCACAGTGTGTGTGTGCCAGGATACATGATCCCATTCTTTTTGTTCTTTTATGCAGTCAGAGTAAGAAAAAAGATTTAATACTTCGATGTTATCCAAACCATGAAGACTTACAGCCATAGGAAAATGGCTCTAGTGACTTCATGGAAATAGAAATTTCAATGCAGCTGCTACAGATGAGGTTCCTTCGATTATTCTCTTCAGAATTTCCAGCTGAGTTTTTGCATCCATTCACATGCACTGAATGAATTTCAGTCAGAAATCCTGACTGCATCCATAGTCATCAAGTAATGCATCACACGTGCATGTGATGTAGGAGGAGAAATAAAGCTGTTTGGATATAGCATGTCCTGAAGTACAGCTCAATCAGTTGTCTGGTGGTTTCCTAAGGCACCATGAAAATCCCTTGCAATTATTAGGTGTTTCTATTTTGAGAATTGCCACAGTTAGTTTGTTATTTCCCTTCTAATCAATTTTTTGTTCTTGTTGACTGAATGATGTCTTTCAATGACATCATCATTATTAATGCTGAAGTAATTGATTTAATTTTGAGGTAATCTTTTTGTCCATTTTCATACCTTACCTTCCTGTCATATTTTGGAACTTGCTTTGTGTATAGAGGTAACACAAATATTATTCCAAGAGTGTTCAGATGAAATGACAAACATTTCAGCTTTTCTGTTTGCCTGAAGCAGCTAGGTTTTCTATATCCATAAAATTGAATTTAAGTTTGTATTTTTCTAAAACTGCATTCAAATTATATATTAAATTGTTCCAGATGCAGTGTTGCTTTGCTGACAGCAGCTGTGCATTCCGGACACAGCTATTGGTGTCTAATTAGAGCTTACACTGTGAAAATTTTGTCTAGACTTTATAGAAGATACTATGTTACTAGGTAGAAGATACTATGATACTAGGTAGGAAAAAAGCCCTAGAGGATACTCATGCTGCTCCACAGGATGTGAAAAAAGACAGCATTTCACCTTATTGAGTTACTGAGATTAAATAAAAATAATCCTACAAAAATTACATATTTTGTAGTCTGTGTGCCCTGAGGGTTATTTCTAAAAATGCCATGGGGTGCCCTTTGATGGTGTTCATTCCAATGGCCAGAAGGTAGGCAGGGTCCTGTGCCACAGGTGATCTCTTCCCCATCTTTGTTCTCTTCCAGTGTCTGGAAAGAACAGGCTCCCCACAAGGGAAAAAAAGAGCAGAGCTTGACTTCCAGCTTGTTCGACAATGGATCACCCCCAGTAGATCGCTGTGCCAATGCTGGCATCATCCAGATGATTAAAAGCTCAGTTTGCTTGTGACAGTGTAATTCAGGAGTTGTTTTTATAGGAGGTGGTTGTCTGTTGCATGAAGCTGATTTGTTCTATTCCACAGTGAGTGCCTTCACATGAGGGCTTGGAAGAGCACACAGTGCCTTATCTCACATGCAGCTATGCTCTGTGGAGGGATGAGGCTGGAGGATCATACAGGTCTTTGCATGTGGGTATCCAGCAAAGCAAGGTGTGTTGAAGTCTCTCCATGGCCCTAGGAAAAGTACAGCATACCGTGAATGAATGTATTTGGTGGGCTTGTTTGCCTTCATATCATCCATCTCTTGTCTTTCTAAAAAGAAATTTGCTAAAATAACTCTATTTTGATGACAACTTTTTTTCATATAGTTCTATAGGGAACAAAGTCTTTTTATGAAAATCATCTTATATATTTTAATTCAAATGAAATTCATATTTAAATAGTTCTTTAGCTAAAATGTAAATTCAGAGGCTAAAGTGAATCAATCTGTCTACTGCATATGCTTTATCATCTGACTATCTTGACATCCTTTGTTAACATTTACATAAACTGTACAGGCTAATAATAATGATGATGATGGAATTAGCTCGTTACTATCTTATTTTTGTTATGTAATTGTAATTGCTGTAGGAAGGAGGGCTACTTTATCTTTTGAGTTACTCAATGACTCTGCTTTGTTATTCTTAGTTATTCGTATGCATTTGTTTCTCTAGATAGCACAGAAAAGGATGCTGCTTTCCTCGTGTAGTATCTAGAAAGCTGTCTGGCTGTTTTGCTCCTCATCTAAATCATGATATCATTTAATAATGATATTTTAGCATGTTTAACTGACCTTTCTCTGAAATGCATTTGGTTGACAGTAATTTGCAAAGTAATTGTGGACAACATGATGCATCTTATTTGTTCTTTTGTTTTTAAAAGTCATGTCATGGACTTGTGCAGAGAATTAGTGAGTTGGTGTGGAGCTGCAGAGTAGTCAGTAGAGCAAAGTAACAGGTTACACTATGTGTCCTGGAGGAATGGGAGAACAGTCATTTTACAGCCTTCAAGGTCTTGAGTTTTTTTAATTTCACTAGTCTCTTTGTTTTTTTATAAGACGTGTAAATTTGGTGATTAGTATAGTTCTGTATTTTTTCTTTACTGACATACAGCATTTTTTTCCCTCTGCTTCTTGTATCAGTAATACATAAAGTCAAATATAAGTCATTTTAATATTTTATATTTTGTATATTCAGTTCTTAAAATATCTATTAACATTTAATTTTAAATTATTTTAAAAATTTAAAATAAAATTGAAAAAATAAATTTAAAAAGTAAATTAATTTAAACAGTATAGAATGTATTATATCATAAATATACAATATATAGTAGAATATATTTTTATTTATATATTACTTTATATGTATAATAATAGATAATATATAATAAATTTAAAATTCAAATAAAATATTTTTAAAATAAATTAATTACTTTTTTAAAGTTTCTTATTAAAATTCTAAAACAGAGAAGTAATCATTATTATTAACCAAAGTACCATAAAGAAAACCGTATTTTTAAAATGTTTATATGAAATATATGTACTCAAGAACATAGTTGTACCATTTAAAGGGATTTATTGAGCTAATTTTGACTTCCTATTAAGGATTTTCAGGTGAGCAATAACAAAATGTAGTTTTTCAAAAAAATCACTAAAACGCTGATTTGACTTTAGTTTTCATTTATCTTGTAAATTGTTCCTTGTTCAAGTAAGGTGAGGGACCGAGCCACATGACTGGTTGAGGCTTGAAATATCTGTTTTGTAATTATAGCACTTAAATTATTGGAAAATGGAGAAATTCCCTTTAATTTTAAACTTTATTTTTATGTGTAGGGAGCAAATATCAGTGCTGCAAAACCACAGAATTATAGCAGTGTATTGCTTATTGCACAATATCGTATTATCATGGAAGGACTTAAAAACAGAAAAAAAAAAATATCGAAAAGCTTTGCTGGCCATTTTGAGTGATGTGAAAGAGATTTTTATGATGTAAATTCTTGCATACCATACTGACTGGTTTTGATTTGTGCTTTCAAGTTTGTATCAGCCATGCTTATTCTTTTCGCCTTTGCTTTTGTTGAGGATGGTTAAAGCCATCAGCAGTCCTCCAGCCAGGAGCCATGGTAGCCTGCTCCTCATGCCCTGTGATCATGCTTCCATCTGGTTCCTTTCTGTGAGTCTGCTCCTCCTTTCACATACTCTGGCACAAGCCTACATATCCAAGACAAAATGTTGCCATTACATAAGGAATGTGACTTGTACAGTGCACAAGTGGTGTGTGGGTGAAGGCACATCTTGGGGAGAGCAGTGTGATGGGCTGTGTAAAAATAGGCATTGCGGTACATGCCAAAATGAGTAAGTTATATTGTTGACTGAACAACTAAACCTAATCCCCCTTCTGCTGCCCACTTTCCTCCCTCAGCTTCTAATAACTGTAATCCAATAAAATAAATGACATGAGCTGAAAGGAAGTAGAAACTGGCTTAATTTCTGGCACTTGTCAAATATTCAATCATTTTGCCTGCTGTGAATTGCACTGATAATCAGACACTTTTTTGAGTTTGTAGAATATTTTAGTGGGCAAACAGAAAGCATTTGTCAGTTCTCTGCGTGTATAGGTGTATATACATACACATATAAATAAAAATCTATGTGAAGGACCATGCTTTACTGGCTTATTTAAGGATCATTCAACTACTTTTAAAAATGTGTTAAATAGCAAGCAGAATATAAGTTGTGAATAGAATGGTTAGCTGTGATGAATTAGTGTCAAAACGTGAAGTTGATTAGTCATTTTAGATCAGCTGTAATTATGGAACATTACTGCAAATAAATCATGTACACTGGGATATACCAAAAGGTAATGTTATTGATTGCATCTGACATTTAGATAATAAGCTCCTATTGAAATCATACAAAAGGTAATTTTAAATCATATGTCTTTGTTAGTGTTATAGTTTTATGCTCAAAACATTAAATTTTTTAGTTTCATACTACAGCTGTGATGCAGTTTAATTTTTCAGTGTTGGAAAGACAGCTATATATATAAGAAGCTATGTTCAATGGTGCACTGATGTGGACAACCACTGAGCCAGACATTCAGATAATTTCAGGGATTTCAGGTGCCAATAGGTATCTACTGGAAAAATGCCTTTGAAAATCCATTCTGTAGGGACTTCCATGTTTCATAAATCTAGAAACTATTGCTCTGTGCTTCAGCTTTAGGATTTGTAACATGTATTTTCTGTATACATTTGACTTAAAGCCAAAGGAGAGCTGAAACTTTGCAAACCAGCTGCCACATTACCAGCCAGCTTTGGCTCAGCCTGGGAGGTTGTAAATAGAAAGAGGCTTCTGTGTGCCAGGAGTTACCAGTATGAGCGTGGGTTGACTGGGAGAAGTTCACGGTGCTAGAAAGGGGGCAAAGAGCTTGTTTTTCTTCTTAAAAAGGGTGGGTTGCTAGGATGGGTAACACATCCCATTGATGCAGCTGTTTGTTCTTGAGTCCTGGTTGGCCTAGGGAAACATCTTACTGGCTTTGTGTGAAGTATGGTTTGATATTGCCCTGGCAGCTGCTGATCGATACTTGAGACAGTTGAGCCATGCCCACCTCAATTTATAACTCTGCTTTGCTTTACTTGGTACTTCAGAGAAAGGCCAGCAGTGTTGGTGAAAACAAGGGAGTTGGCATGTCTAAGCTATAAAAAAGCAGCTTATAAAATGTCCCCTCCTAAGGAACAACTTTAAGAAATGTGATATATGGATGTGTAATGTGTCCACTTTGTGAAAAGATTTTGCTGTACCGGGTATGTGCCTTGCTGAGCTGCTTTTTTTCTCTTGTGCTGTATGGCCTGCTGACCTGCAGCGTTGTTGCTATGATGGCTGAGCTCTCTCTCTCAAACAGTTAGAGAAATCTGCTATTTACTAATCAGAAGTGCAACAGTGGAAAGTTTTTTTTCCAAGAGATATATCAGTAAAGCTTAATTATGCTTAATAGACTTGTGTGTGATTACATAAATCACAATTTCTTTTTTTTAATTATGACTGTGATTTGATGAGTTTGACTATTGAACATCTTGGGGGAGTGAGGTAGACTTTCTTGCTTGGCATAAAGAAGCTTCACTCTAATTCTTTGCCCTTCACATTTGTGATGCATTCTTCTGGTCTCTATTTCCAAAATCAGAATCAGTGGGACAACAAATCTTTGAGATCCAGGCAAATTGCTTTTGACTTTATAGAATCTTATCTTGGGACAGATAAAAGGCTGCATGAAGAAAAACACAGTAGTTAGTTAACCTGTTGTTTGCAGAGTGACTCTGACAGCCTGTCCAGTAGCAGCATGTACCTAAAGGCATCAGAGAAAGCATATCCCTTACCGATCTGAACTTGCCAGTAGAGGACTCATGTCATAACTCATACGTGACTTCTTATTGTAAATGTTGTGATCATACTGGGATTTTTTTCTTACCTCTTCTCAATGCTGTCTCGGTCAGAAGCACACAACTGACTCATTCCTACATCTGGATATTGATGTCATTGTGATGCACTTTTCATTTCCAGTAGGGAATTTAAAATGAATACATGGTGCCATTTATTATTGATGAGAAGTAAATGAACTAGAAAAATGACATTCATGAGCTTTCCAACTCATTCTCCATTGTGTTGAACATATTGGACATCAGAGCCTGTCAACACAGTCATCTGAAAATGTGTCCTTCAGTGTTTCACTCCTAAGAGCCTGAATTATTCATCAGAGATTTTACTATGTTAACATATTCTTATGATCGCATAGAATTTCATTCCAGTGCATGAAAAAGCAGCTTCGCTGTTTCTGTTTCATAAAACCAGATAGATGTATTAACGCTTTACCAGCCACCCTTCTAAATCCATTGTAGCAAGTCAGAGCAGAAGGAAGCTCAAAGTAGTATTGGAGCAAGTAAAATTAAAATGTTTATAATAATGAAGATGATCATGGAGCACTAGTGAAGGAGTTTCTAGTTCTTGAATAAATGACATGAAATAACAGATGTCTGAATTTAGGAAGTTGAAGTGTTTTCTTCTTTGGGATGTGGAGCCTGCAGCAGGATGCCCTCTGTGCTCAGATCCACACATGTGATGCATGTCATGGCACTGTGGAAAGGGGAGTCAGAAATACCCCGGGCAAGATGAAATACTTTGTAGCACAACAGAAAGTGATGAAAGCCTGGAGTTCTGATGATTCAGTTACTACTTGGTAAAAGGGTAGGAGGTTTATTTTCTAGACTTTTTTTTTTTTTTTTTCTCCCCTTTGGAGACAAAATAAATGTATTCTAGAGAGTTTCTCTGAGATGATGTTCAAGGGCTTATTTATGACTGACACTGTGAAAAGGGACATAGCAAAAGCAAATCGATTTTTTTGAGGGGGAAAAAATACATTCTGTTATGTCAATGGGCAAAAATGCACTGGCGACTTTTTCTGAAACCTAATCAAAAGTACTGTAATTTTAGGGCTATTTGCAATCTTGAAAATAAGTTTTCAGGATTAACATTTATACATGTACGTGGATACATGCACATGGATCATGTCACGGATTTAGTTCTGTAGTATTGTTTGACCTACAAAGTGGAGGTTAGCATGCTGGGGAAAAGCTCTGAGCCAGAATCCATGCAATTCATCTGCTTCAAGTGCTCACCTGGAGAGAGAGTATTTTCTTTGTGTTCAAAATATTTGTTTTCATGTAGCCACAAAGCGTCATCATGGTCATTTCTCCATGAACTCAAGGAAACTAGTGGTCCTGCTGAAGTAGCTGACTTCATGGTTACATAGAGAACAGGAATAGCATTTCTTACTGTTTGTATGCTTTTACTTTCAGGGAGAGGATCAGTGCTGAACAAAAGCTGGACAAAGCTAAATATTTAGATCTAGAAGGAACAGCATCCAGGATATGCATTTTGAGTCCTAAATGCCTCTCAAATGTCTGAACATTACTGCTTATGCAAAAAAGCATCTTTTAGAATTATTGACATCATTTAAATGTAGGTCAAGTATGAATTTATCTTAGATACTAAAATGAAAGATAAACATAAAATAGACCAAAGAGTAGGATTGTGGGTTGTGGTTCTTTGGTTTGTTTTTTTTGGGGGCACATTTCATACGCTCCCCTGGTGCTCTTTCCTTTCTTTTCCTTTTCCTTTTGTTTCTCTTTTCCTTTTGTTTCTCTTTCCCTTTTCCTTTTGTTTCTCTTTCCC
>JANVCC010000049.1:9869574-10051697 GCA_025345505.1 Todiramphus chloris collaris | reverse complement strand
CCCTTTTCCTTTCGTTTCCCTTTTCCTTTCGTTTCCCTTTTCCTTTCCGCTCGCGCGCGCTCTCTCTCTTTCGCTCGCTCACGCTTTCGCTCTGTTGGGTTTTGGTTTGAATCAGATTGAACCATATTTTTCTAAAATTACCATGATTTGCAATTGCTTAGGCAAGTTTATTGAAGAAACCCCAGTCCACAGTCCTTCTTGAATAGGATGCATCCAGTGACTCTGCCACTCGCACAAAGACAGTTTAGAGTATGTCAGCAGAGGGAAAAGGGAATGCGTTGAGTACAAATTGCCTGACACCATAAGGAGCCAGGTGTGTTTTTTGTTGATCTAACTCTTGCTGAATTAATTTTAGAGGCCTTAGCAGTTGGTCATATAAGTCCCACTCTACAAACTGATGGCCTGGTTAAAGTCTATGCTTTCTAGTTCACAGCTGGAGCAGCATTACCTTAGCTTCTTGCTGCAAGGAACCATGGGCAAGGGTTGCCCGCATTTCCCCAACCAGAGGCAGTGGGTGAGCCCTTTCAGAGCTGTCAGCAGGACTGTCCAATGTTCTTCAGGGTGAAACCTTATTAACAGAACAGTGGCTTTTTCCACTAACTTTTACTAGATGAAGCAAATCAGCCACATGGTAATTATAATCTATCTGTTTTGGAAACTCTGTTATTCTCTTGCTTCTCAGCAAGCATAGGCTTTTGATATGTATATTGAAAATAACTACATAAGAAGCATTAGAGGTGTTTGCATATATAAAGTACTGAAATTCAGTTTGGGGTATTAAAGGAAAAACTATTTTTAAATTTACTTCCTAGGGATATGTGTCATGGTTTAGGGTCCGGGTGGCCCCTTAGACCTGAAACAGATGCTCTCTGTTAACGCCCATCCTTCCCCAAAGGGGAAGAGAAAGGGAGTAAGGGAGAGTGACTTATCAATTAGAAAAGGGAACTATAACAGCTTTAATGAAAATGAAATTAATAATAATAACCAGTATCGAATCCAACCCCTCTGATGGTAATTACATCATTGTCACCACTGATGGTGTGGAGCAGGCACCGGGGCAGTCCCAGACTGGGCCCTGTAGCAGATGGGAGTTGTGTTCAGGAGCTGGATTCTGGTACTGGGTTTAGGAACACACAGACCAGGATTTAAGGCAGAACGGACAGAGGCCTCCTTGGATGCTCCGAGGAAGGAACCAAAAGAAGACCCAAGCCAGTCCAAGCAAAGCTGGCAAAGCAGTCCAAAAGGGGAGAAGAGACCAAGGACCCTTCAGATCCCTCAGCTCTATGATGAATATGATGTATATGGAATGGAATCCTTTGTTGGTCAGTTCGGAGTCACCTGTCCTGTCTGCTCCTCCCTGCAGGTGCCACCTTTCACCTTTCTGCACCCCCCAATGTGGTACACAAGATCCAGCAGTGGCCTTGGTCTGCATACCAATCCTTGGTAGTAACTCTAAATATGAGGTGTTATCACTGCTGGAAGCAGACACTGTAAGAACAGGCTACTAACTTCAGCCAGTGCAGTTAGAACAACTGAGCTGAAAAGTGAAATTACTGAACAGAATTAGGTCTGTTCTCACTCAAACCAGGACAATACTTAAGTATTTTTGTAACAGGAACATTTATGTAAAATCAACTTATTTTCAAATATTCATATTTTGTGAATGTGAAATTTAGCATATATATATTATTATTGTTGGGAAGGGGTGTTATATTGTGCTGACTGCTACTGATTGCATTGGTGTTGCATCTCATTGGTAGCAAAACTATGAGAGGAATGTTTGCCTCTAAGTTTGAATGCTGAACATATCTAGTTAAGATTTGCAAATGCAGTCCTATCAAATGTTTTGCAAAGACATTTAAAAGTAATGCTGAATTTGAGAACTTCTTGTACTACTCCTCCCTATTTTGCAAGCATTAAAAAATCTAATAACAAAATCATAGAATCATAGAATCATAGAACGTTAGGGGTTGGAAGGGACCTCTAGAGATCATCGAGTCCAACCCTTCTGCCACAATATTCATTGCTAATTACTGCATAAATCTGTGTGACCTTAGATTTCCTTTGGTGTTCAGCTCTGAACAAATTATTTTTAAAAAGATCTCAATGTGTTTCAAGTTACTGTTTTTATCACATGTTCATGAAGTTTTGAGTTGTATAGAGACCATGAATGTATGTGGTGTGAAAAAAGTGGAGAAAAGGCTACAGTAGATTTCATTAGACAGTTTAATGAGGAAAGAAGGCAGTAGGCAGTACTGAAGCCTTTATGTCAAGATGTATCAGAGCTTCAAACTGTGTAGTGTGACTTCTGCTAAAGATGTATGACAATTCTCAAAACAAAGCAACCCCCCCACACATACACTTTGGATGTGAATATTACCTCCTTGATGCATGATGACTTGTGAAGCTCACTGAAAACACCCTCTTCTCATTTCAATCAATACTTTTTGGCTATTTATTTTCCATTTTTGTATTTGGAAATTGTTAGTTGTCAGTTCTACCCTGTTCACACCTCGCGTCTAGTTTGCTTGCACACTTTCACAGCTTGAACTGTTCTGCCGCTCCAGTCTTTAAGATAGTGGGTTTTCAAAGTGTGGTTTAAAGGCAATTGTTCAGATTTGATCTTCTGCATGAAGAGTTGCTTCTTGTCTCTAGAATTTCATGTATTATATTCTTGGAAAAGAAGGAGGTCCGGCAATAACTCCCCTTTAGACCTTTGCAAGGTGAAGAACTCATGGTACCAACACCCATACTCTTCCTAGGGGCCAGAAGTGTGTTCTGCCTTGGGGTGGGAAGAGCTCCTGGACAACCTACATGTTAAGCTACTCAAGGGATGCAAAAGCCAAACAGATCAAAGCCAAACTCAAAAGGAACACATGAGCAAAAATCCTCCTGTTCTTAACTTTCTTATCAGTACAATGCTTTCTAGAAACTTAAACTTTTGCACTTTTCTTTGTACAAGAACAACTAAGTCTTGCAATAGTTTGGGGTTTTTTTCAGATATAGATTTAAATTGCAAGTTTAGTATAACTAGTGGATAACATATTGCTGCATTACATTACTAGAATATGATTGAGAACTGAAGTTTGATGCATAACAACTATTTAAAGTAGCCATGTAATTTATTGGAACAGCGATTGTACTGAAATAGTTCTGCAGTTTCATTATCACTTCTGTAGGCAGACCTCTGATCTAGATAACCAAGTGAGTGCTGTTTTGGAAGAAAATACTCTAAATGCTTTCCTCTTTGCGAATTACAGGGGGATAAAAGGAGAACAATTCCCTTGTGATTCAAAGGATGATATTTATTTCTTAGGTATTCTGGGGCCTGCTTTTCTTGAAACTTAAAATAGAACTTCAAGAGGTTTTCGCCTTAACAAAATGCTGAGTTTCTTAAAGCTGTAGTATTTCTGATCCCATGTATTCTAACAGTTTTCATGTTGGGTTATTTTTTTCCAAGTGGTGATTTTTCAGACCATTCTATAAAGGTGCACCAGACCTCTCCTGCAAATCCATAATGCAGGTTTAGCAGTTTGAACAGAGTACGTTCCTTCAGGCTCTGCATTGTAGTAGTCCTTCACAAATCGTCCTGATACCTTAAAAGCCGAGTTCCATCTCTGAAATGCCAAGTTGTTTTTCATACAGAGACTTCTAAAGCCAATACAGATTACCTATAAATCAAAGCTGCAGCCTCTGGGTTTCTCTCTCAAAGATGGCTCTGGAAAGCACCTGCTCACAGCCCTAGCCTTTCATGCTACCAAAACTTTGCCAAAGTATTGATACTTGAAAATTGTCATGAGCATCTTGGCTTTTTATCGTAGCAGCCCAGTGATGCATGTGATGCTGATGGTTCTTTGTTTCCATATGTCTGCATGTACATTAGTTTATGGAAAACTCTTGGCTATCCTTTTTCTATGATTATCTGAAGGGTTCTGAATGTGCAGGGAAAGGTGAGCAGACAGGTGATAGTGATTGCTGCTAGAGGCCCACACTGTAAAATGCAACCCTGCAGCATGAGTTAGACAACAAGATTAGATCTTGGAGTACATACAGCTATGTTGCTGGGTTTCAAAGAACCACTAAAAGTTCTGCAAATAATTTTGTTAGTTTGATTAGGTTCTTTGTTCTGTGGGGTTTCTTTTATCTATTTTGTTTGGTTGATTTGTTTTCCTTAGCACTTCACCTGCTGCTTATAACAGAAGCCAGCAAGCTGCTGGGACCTGCAGCATGATTTTGGTAGGTTTCCTTAGTAGAAGCTGAAAAAGCTTGAACTCCATTCTTACACCTCTCCTTCCTTTGGTAGCAAAAAAACAGTTAACCTCTTATATCTGTAAAGGTTTTAGTGAGAAATGGGGAACTTGCCTAAAACTCCACGCCATGAGAAAGCTTCACAGGGCAGTCATCTACTGTGTGTGGGGAAAGAAATGTATCAGACTGTAACCAAGAACAACTGCAAGTCTAATCCTGGTACTGTCTAAAGACAAAGTTTTCAGTACCTGATTCCTCCCCCACCCCTGTAAAAGACCTGATCATTGATCTCTCTGACGTTTCATAAATACATGATGCTTTTATATGATCTGGTTGCTTTTGAAGAAATATATTCTTAAAAGCTTTATTTTTTTTTTGTTAATAAACTTTCTGATTTAAACTATTCTACATAAAAACACTTTCTGCTACTTTTTATTGTGAGGGAAGAGGAAGGGAATGATTATTGCATGTTGTATTGAAATAAACTGAGAGGGGAAGACAAGCTCACTAAGTGTGTTCACTTTAGCTCAACTGTTTAAGATTTTCAGACGTTTTATTGCCAGGACCATGGGGCACTGGCCATGAGACTTGAGGAGATGAAGATACTCAGTGCTGGTGATGCATGATAGGTAGGAAAGCTCTTCTTTGCTACATAATCTGGGAAACTCAATTCCAAGTGAGTTTATGGCATAGTTGGATTTAAACCCAGAATGAGCAAATTCTAAGTGCTTAGAGTCATAAATTCATAAAGTAATTTAGGTCAGATAGGACCTTTGGAGGTCTCTGGTCCACCCCCCCTATGGTAATCAAGGCAAGATTATCTGAGCTCTCTCAAGTCCCAATCCAGTTGAATGTTTTAGTATATCCAAGGCTGGACAGTTTCATCCTTCACATTTTCATGTTTCTATTTGTATAATTAATCTTCCATTACCTTGATAAATTATGGAAGTTACAGAATGTGATTTTACACAGATGTCAAAATAACACAAGTGTAGGATTTGGTTATTCCAGTTTTAACAAGGAAGGTGCCTAAGTAATTGTCATTTTACTGCCTCAGGATTGGTTGAGGCAAACTGTACATGTTGTGAACTGAGCTGCTGTCTGGGCATGGCTGTGTTATCTAACAAGGCAAGCAAAGAGGCAAAGGAGGAGTTAAAGATGTGTGAAATATTGCTTACAAAATTATTTAGGTCTTTTGATAACTATTAGTACTTCCAAAAGAAGTGATGAATATGTACAATATGTCCAAGGCAAGATGATTATCCTTGAGGTTGTCAGAGTGATTAGTTAAGGAACTTTTAATCAAGAATTGTCTCTCCTTGAAGAAGAAACATCCTGAACAAGATATAAACCATATGTACTTAGAAATTATATTATTTTTTGTGTAGTTTTGTACTGTCAGCTCAACAATGATTAGTGCTATCCTTATATGAACTAGCCTTATTATCATACTAAAATTCACACCCAAAGGGCAGGAGACCCTGGCCCAGGTGAAGACCTTTCTTCATGGAGCATGCATAGTATGAAGAGGTGATCATGTAACCATATGTATATTACTGATCAGTCAGTGTTAGTGGGATGTTCTTGAAAATTTACCATTTGATAACTTTGTGTATAAAAGAAACTCTGAAAAGTGACTATGTGTGCTAGCTTTGTGGAAAAACACCTAGCAACCAAAGCTGCGCAACTTTGTACTAAACCAGTATCTCATCCTAGTGTGTGAGGTTGGCTCGTTGCACAGTGGGTAAATTACCCTGCTTTTTGGGATAACAGCTGGAAGTGGGTGTACTGAGGGCTCCAATCCCACTGGGATAAAACCAAGAGTAGTAAGGTTATAGTCAAGAGAGGAAGACTTTCTAGCCCTAGCATCAGGGCTAGTGTAATACCCTACACCATAAATTCTGGTAGACCTGATAATCAAAAGTTACCTAGTAAGCTGGCACTCAACTTGATGAGGGACAGTGAGCCTCTAACAGTTGGACTCCTGCAAGGCATTGCAATTAGTTGTGTTACCATGGCCATTTCACTATCTATAGACACTGTATTTGTGTGTTGTGTTTTATGGCATCTTGTTTTAGATTAAGCTTTATGCCCTTTGCAATTTCTCTGTAACTCTGTAGGACTGACAAAGTTCTGGTGATCAAGGCACAAGGCTGAGAACTGTGATCTGGGTTGCCTCCCTGTCACTGAGGCTGGCACTGTGCGATGATGAGCAGGGTGTTTAATTGGTTTTTGACCTGTTGCTTTCCCTGTAACTGTGAAATAAATCTCTGTTGCTTGCAGAGGATTTTGAGAATGCAGATATGTTAGCGTTGTCTGGCTCAGATCCCTTTGTGGAAAAACCCCTGGAAGGGTATAGAAGTTTTAGGAGACTACAGCTGGTTTGGTTCTGTATTGGGTGTAGAAGGTCTTTTGGCACAGACCCTGATCTGAATGAGAAGGAAGGGCCTGTACAGTGGGAACTGGGTTACAAGCCATGAAAGCTGACCTACTTCCCTGGGTAGTGCTGATGGGTGGGTGAAACACTCTTACCCTTTCCTCATAAAAATCTGCAGATGATGCACTCCTTGAGCCTCATGTGCATTGAAAATTATTGTGATAGTATGGGTGGTCAGCTGAAAAATCATTGCTTTTGTGTTTAGGATTTGCTATTGTGTTTTAAAGCTCTATAGTGCAGCAACATTGACTATTAAAATTAGTTTCAGCCTTCAACACATGCAACTGCAAAAAGGCATGTCTTTTCTGTGGCAGTGGAGAAGTGCTAGCAGGCTGTTCTGGCAGTGCAGCACTATTCATATGCAAATGCTCTTTGTCTTACCAAACTGGTACACTGAAACTTATCACTGAATTAAGTGTAGCAAAAAATTTTGTCATGCCCTATGTTACATCAGTACAAATGGTTTACATATGGTGTGTTGAGAAGCGACTTGGAAATTATTTATTTTCCACTGTGCACCAAGTGAAAACTGAAAATAGCACAAATACTTAAACAGATTTGCTTAAAAAAGAATGAACATTTTCCCTTCTATGAGAGTTGCTTTGGTTGTTGTGGTTTAAAATAAATCACGTTTCCAGGCATTTTGACATCCTTAGGCATTATGGGAGATTACATCATATGCAGGGTGACATTTCAGATGTGGGTGTATGGGGGCCTCACATACATTTTGTAACTATTTGCTTTATCACTTATTTCATCTGTATGTGACCCATTTCCATCAGTGGAACTTGACATGTATTTAGAAGCTCCTGCTGGCTTCAGTTTTCCAAGAGGATCTATTTTACTCTAAATATGTGGGTGTTATCACTCAGCTTCTCAGCAGTAGCTGCTAATGCTATGAATAGTCTTTGGTGCTCTTTGATCCCAAATGTTTTGGCAACTCTTGCACCTCTGAGAGCAGCATAGTTTGAACCAATAAAACAACCAAATCAAGGATGACAAATGGGACTTGGAGATCAGAGAGATTTAAGCATGAACCCTCTGGTAGCATCCAAAATGTGGTTAGAATCAGACCAATTTTAGAGGCTCTGGGATAGATTAGAATTTTCTGAGATGGGCAAATAGTGAGCTCAACCATTATTAGGGTGCCTTTGTGGCATTTTAAGATGCATCTAGTGGAGTGTCTGATTCATCTTTCTGGGTAGGGCAGAGGAGGCAGGGAAAAGAAAAAAATGGCCAAAAGAGTAAAGCAGAAAAGCTGAAAGGGAAAAACGAGACGAGCTTTCTCCCAAAGAGACCAGATGCCAGAACTATGCAGCTGAAGATGGCTCTTGCTAGCTCCTGAAGTACTACCAAATACCTCTCAGCTGTGGCTCTGGCAGTGCCTGCCTGGCAGTATGGAGAAGTGGGATTGTTTGAAGTTGTGTCTCTGTGAAGAAATGCTGAGACCCTGCAGATCATGCTAACTCCAGAATGTCCCCACGTGCAGCTGTGGAAAATAAACCTGCTGATCATGTAAATAGCAGTCAGTTGTGGAGCAATACCTGGGAATGGTCGCAGACAAGTCTTCCACTGTACATCTCATAAAAGTAAAGTCAACTTTTCTAATAATGTCTAGCAGTTAGTAATAAATGTTTTGTAAGGACAGAACAACACAATCACTCCTGCTGTATACTTTATGATCAGGTCTGTCTTAGTAACACCTTGCTCTGAGATATGGAAATCTGAGAACTGGGATTTTTTTCAATGCCTCACCTCACCTGCATATTGTCAGTTTGTCTACCAGTGACACACAACCAGGATACCTTGATAGCTCTCAAATCAGTGCTGCGTTGGGATTGTCCTTTCCTGAGATAGGTATGATCAGGCAGAGATCATTCTTGACTCCTTTAGAAAGTAATCACAACTGTTATCTAGTTACAGAGATTTGTCCCCAAAGGCAATATTCAAATTTATCTACTGATCTCATTCAAACTTCAATAAATAGAAAAGGGGTCATTCCTATACCTTTCTACAAGAAATTTTGCCCACCTATTATTTCTCATCAACTGCAGTATCATGTATTTTTAAATCAATGTACTTAATGTTATCTAGTAGTTCTTACTAGGATTTTTTTTTTTTCCTTGGGATACTGAGAGGCATTTCTTTGATATTATTAACCTCAACAGTACTCTACAACCTAAGAATAACGTTCACATCACTAGAAAGCTTTCTGGGACTGACGGTGAAAGATACAATTTTAAATTAAAGATTGAGATACTGATAAAAATACAGAAAAAACATGTACCAAATGATAGCTGCACATATCCAGCATGGATCCTGTTTTCATGTTTGCAGGGGTTATTTATTTAGTTACCCACTTGCAAAACATCCCCATTATGAAAACAAGCCCTAACATAACTTTCTTTTTCTCTGAGTGCTTTATACTGGGGAACTGCCTGAGCAATTTTCTTCTGAGCAGAAGTAATTACCCAAGCTTTTACTTGGTGGCTTTCCTTTTCTTAAGGTTTAGAAACAATACTGTATTTTTAATCCCATTATTCTTTTTATCCCTGACATTAATCATACTGTTATTGAGCCAGCTAAGGGGCATAGGGTGAGCACAAAGAGGTTTGCTTTGTTTGGAGAGGAAGAATGTGATTGACATTTATCAGTGATTAATAAATTCTGTGGTTAAAGTCAATCTGCAGCAGTGGCAAAGATTGGTTAGTAATGCTGTTTCCTCAGTAAATGACATTATAGAATTTCCTTTATTATTTCATCTTTCTGATTTTGAAAATTTCTACTTTATTTTGGAAGCTGGGTGGTAATGAGCTTGCAGGCAGCTTAGCACTTAATTTCCAACTGGCAACAACATTGTTCTGTGATTGTATTTTTGTTTCTGATAGTTATTTGTTTGCTTTATGCTTTACCAAACATTAAGGTAAAAAAATACATTATGGTAATTGTGAGCGCTGTCTGTGCTCCAGTGGAGGGAAGATGAATGTAGGGGTAAATTATCTATCATTATGCCCCTGAAAATGAGTATGAGTCTCTCTGTGATACCCTTGCAGTGGGAGATGACAGTGGGGAAGTGGCAGTGCAGCTGCCACACGTGACTATATATGATGAATTCCTGTCTGTTGCAAAGGGATACTTTTTCTTTTCCCTGAAATGGACTTAAGACACTGAATGGACTTAAGTGAACACAACTCTCCCCCTCTCCCCTCTGGATTAGGGAGATGAAAACTTGCTTCCTGGGGCCACAGGATGATATATCAAACCGAGCAAGGAAATTAGAGTGGTGGCACTAAGCCTGTAAACCAGGACATGCGGCCAAGTCTCCCTCAGCTCCAGGAGGTTTCCTCACTGGCACCTGGGTTTTTGCAGCCCCTTTCACTGAAAGGAACTTCCAGTCTGACCATGGTAATTTTCCTGAGACCAATGCACTTGCTATTGCAGTCAGACATGTACAATGCCTGTCTCTAGAAATGAGTGCTTCTATATGCATCTCCATCAGTGTTCCCACATGGTCTGTGCTAAATTAAATGTATTGTTTTGATGATTTAGATTTTATCTTAAGAGCAGGTTTCTCAAATAATTGTGTATCAAAACCCAACATATTTTGGAAAGCATTACAATTAATAAAGTAAGCAACTGAAACATCATCTTGCAATATTCTTGTAGGAAGTACATTTAAAATTCAGGTTGTGTTGGGGGTTAACACAGCAATGAATGCCCTGAGACAGGATTGAGACTAGATTTTGGCAAATCAGAAACATTAATCCCAATTCTCACAGTGGATTTAGTTCTTTCCGTGTGAGGTTCAAACCTTACTGCTCCAGAATAACTAACAAGTAGACCACAAACTCAGCATGTGTTACACAAAATAAAAATGGACATTCATTATAAGTCATGATGGGTACAAGAAAAATACTACTCTGAAAACTTAAGGGAACTGTTATAACAGCTTATACCCATTTGGTTATGAGCTCACAGAGAAGAGAATGACTACACAGCTCATGTGGGTTCTGCTCTTTAAAGTTGGGGGCAGTTGCTAACTTGGCTTCCTTCTTCCAACAAAATCTTTACTGCCAACAAGAAATAGACATTTTTTTGTTGAACAGCTTACACCTTTTCTGAGTTGGTTCATGCTGTATGATGCAGTGGGTACTTGTATGCCACAGCTGATGTCTGAAGCATGAAGATGTTGCACCATAAGGGTGTTGTTTTTTGAGCCTTAGGTTACAGATTAAGCAAAGTTTGATTTATTTGTTCTGGATATTTATAGAGATGTATTTACATGAAATTACACTGAATTACTCATAGTAAACAGGCTATTTTCTCCCTGCCTCACCATTACAGAGTCAGATTTACCTAGTGAAGATTGGAGACCTTGGGCTGTGTTGCAGTCAGCAGAGGAAGATCTCTGGAATACAGCTTGGCATGTCTATGTATCTATCTGATGCCTAATTGCCTTAGTCCTCTATATCAACAACATATTTGAAGACTTTTATGATTCATCTTTATGTCTATCTATGGCCATTGAGGTATACTTATATATCTCAGTGTGAGCCATTATAGGTTATAGGCTGCTGTTTGCTTTAGAGAGGACAACACCTGGGAGTGACTTGGGAGCATCTTTTCCTACAGGAATATATGCAGTATTTTCTTCAGTTTCCTACCATGACAAATAAATTTGAAGTAATGGCAAAGAGCTCTTTCAGGTATAGAGTGAAGGGGAGATTAAAAAAGGAAGAATAAATTTTTATAGAAATATGCACTTTTAGTAAACTATTAAATACTATGAAGTGAATTCAGCCTCATGAAGTTAATTCAGCCTCAATTTTAGTCGTGCTAAGGTCAAAGGATGATAATGTGAAGGAAATCCTATTCGAGACATTTCTTCAGGCACTGCAGTTTATTAATTTCTTCTCACTTCTGTGACAGCTTTTGAAGTGTCAGATTCTTCCTTTCTGAAACACTTTGATGTGCTCATCCGTCTGACAGACTGTTTAAGGTCTTGATATTAATTTAACATTTGTAGAATTTTGTTAATGAAGTCTTTAAAATACTAAACAAATGTCTAGTTTTCTTCATGAATAAAGTTTCATACGTGACATTATTTGTCCTTTGGAGTGGTGTTCCTATTTAACTTGTAAAAAGTTTTTATTACTACAAAGCAGCAATGGGCTTTTAGGGCTAGGAATGCAACTGAGAATTTTATATTTCTTTGGCAGGGCCTTTTGTTGAAAGGAGTATGACATAACTGAAAAGGTCTTTTCAATGAAAGAAGCCTTTGCTACCACAGACACATGAGAACAAGTGTTTCCCAACCTCAGATTAGGAGTGCTCCTGTAAATTGTATACTGTTTTCTGGATTGGAGCTGCAGTTTCTCTATTTCAAAATTAGTGTAAGGTAATGAAATTGAGCTAAGGATTGCTCATAAACTGTATTCATTAATTTTGGAGCTACTGACAATGACATCAATCTGAGTTTGTGAGTCTGTAATATGGGACTGATGGGAATAAGTCATTGCAATGTTGTAGCCTGATTTGGCAATTCAGATCTGCAATAAGAGATGCAGTGGCTATAAAAGCCTCCTTGAGGCAAAAAAGGAGACATTTATAAAAGGAAAAAGTTGACATTAAGAGAAAGAAAATGTTTCCAAAAGACCTGTGAAACTAGGGACCCACATCTGCCTTGTTGCTAAGAATATTTGGGGCTATTATGGGAGCCCTGCTGCAATGCTTCAGGACCCATTGCCACCCAGAGTAGAGACCAAACCAAGAGCACAGATGATAGAGGAGCACATCCACACTGGCTTCTTTGCCTTCACTGACATAGGTATATGGAAATTTTTAGTGTTATTGAATGAGAAAACAATTTTAGACTACACAAAGTACTTCTTTGCTATAGTAATGTTTGCATTAATGTTTGCATTAATGTTTGCATTGTCTGTCACAGCAGACAAGCCAAAATGTGATATCTTTTTTGAAAAGCCAAATAAATTTTTTTTCAAGGGGAACTGCAGGGGAAGAAGGTACTTCTGACCCTCCAATCAAAGCAGTGAGATGGATGAAGCTTTCTATAAGCATCTGAGAGAAATCTCATAGTCACTTGCTGTTGTGCTTGTTGGGGACTTTAACCTCCCAGATGTTTGCTGGGAATACAACACAGCAAAGAGAGAACAATCCAAGAGGTTCCTGGAATGTGTGGAGGGGGGCTTTTTCATGCAGCTGATAAATGAGCCAACCAGGGAAGGTGCCCTCCTGGACCTGCTCCTTGTGAACAGGGAAGAACTTGTGGGGGAAGTAAAGGTTGGAGGTCATCTAGGGCATAGTGATCATGAGATGATTGAGTTTTGAATCCTTAGGGAAACAAGGAGAGGGGTTAGCAAAACTGCCAGCTTGGACTTCTGGAGAGCAAACTTTGACTTGTTGAGGAGACTGATTGACAAAGTCCCTTGGGAGGCTGTGCTGAAGGATATAGGAGTCCAGCAAGGCTGGACATACTTCAAGAGAGTAGTCTTAAAGGCGCAGGAGTAGGCTGTCCCTACCTGCCAAAAAACAAGCACGTGGGGAAGGAGTCCAACCTGGCTAAATAGGGACCTTTGGTTAGACCTCGAAAACAGAAGGAGAGTCTATGACCTTTGGAAGAGAGGACAGGTCTCTTACGTAGACTGTAAAGATGATGTGAAGCAATGCAGGGAGAAGATTAGGAGGGCCAAAGCACAGCTAGAGCTCAACCTTGCTAAGGCTATTAAGGATAACAAAAAATGTTTCTATAAATACATTAACAACAGAAGGAGAATTAGGGAAAATCTCCATCATTTCTTGGATGCAGAGGGAAAGGATGTAACAAAGGATGAGGAGAAGGTTGAGCTGCTTAACGCTTACTTTGCCTCAGTCTTCAGTAGTGGAGTGAGCTATACCCTGGACATCCAGCCTCATAAGCTGTGAGACAAGGAGGGAAATCAGAATGAGGTTATCATGATTAAAGAGGAGGTGGACATGGACCTTCTACTCCACTTGGATGCACACAAATCTATGGGACCGGAGGGGTTACACTGCAGGGTGCTGAAAGAGCTGGAGGATTTGCTCGCCAAGCCACTTTCCATTATTTATCTGAAGTCCTGGCTAACTGGGGAGGTCCCAATTGGCTGGAGGTTAGCAAATGTGATGCCCATCTACAAGAAAGGCAGAAAGGAGGATCCAGGTAACTATAGACCTGTCAGTCTGACCTCAGTAACAGGGAAGGTCATGGAGCAGATCATTTTGAGTGCTCTTACAAGTTGTATAGAGGGCAACCAGTGGATCAGGCCCAGTCAGCATGGGTTTCGGAAAGGCAGATCTTGCCTGATGAACCTGATCTCCTTCTATGACAAGATGACTCGACTACTGGATGAGGAAAAGGCTGTGGTTGTGGTTTACCTGGACTTCCGGAAGGCTTTTGACACTGTTCGCCATAGATTTCTAATGGAAAAACTGAGGCTTGTGACCTGGATGAGAATACGATCTGCTGGATCAAGCACTGGCTGGACGGACGGGCCCAGAGAGTAGTGGCCAATGGTACTAAATCCAACTGGCGGCAGGGCACAAGTGGTGTTCCTCAGGGCTCAGTGCTGGGGCCATTTCTATTTAACATCTTTATTGATGATCTTGATGAGGACATAGAGTCTACCATCAGTAAATTCGCAGATGACACCAAGTTAGGCAGGTGTGTCGATCCGTGTGAGGATAGGGAGGCTTTCCAGAGAGACTGGGATAGACTGGATCGCTGGGGCACTGCTAATGGTATGAGTTTCAACAAGGCCAAGTGCCAGGTCCTGCACTGGGGCCGCAGCAACCCCATGCAAAGCTACAGGCTTGGGACAGTGTGGTTGGAGAGCTGTCTGGCGGAGAGGGATCTGGGGGTTATAATAGAGAGGCGAATGAATATGAGCCAGCAGTGTGCCCAGGTGGCAAAGAAGGCCAACAGCATCCTGGCCTGGATTAGAAATAGTGTGAGCAGCAGAAGTAGGGAAGTGATTGTCCCCCTGTACTCAGCACTGGTGAGGCCTCACCTCCAGTACTGTGTCCAGTTTTGGGCACCTCAGTACAAGAGAGATATCGAGGTGCTGGAGTGGGTGCAGAGGAGGGCAACGAAGCTGGTCAAGGGATTGGAGAATAGATCCTATGAGGACCATTTGAAGGAGCTGGGCCTGTTTAGTTTGAGGAAGAGAAGGCTGAGAGGAGACCTTATCACTCTCTACAACTACCTGAGAGGACATTGTAGAGAGGCTGGTGCTGGTCTCTTCTCTCAGGTAATCAGGGATAGAACCAGAGGGAATGGCTTAAAGCTGAAACAAGGTAGGTTTAGACTAGACATTATGAAAAAATTCTTCATGGAAAGAGTAGTGAAATAGTGGAGTAGGCTGCCCAGGCAGGTGTCTGAGTCACCATCCCTGGATGTGTTTAAACATTGCTTAGATGTGGTGTTGGGGGATGTAGTCTAGGGGTGAACTTGTAGAGTAGGGCTAATGGTTGGACATGATGATCCCAAGGGTCTTTTCTAGCCTGAGTGATTCTGTGATTCTGTGAATGTAGAATTTGCTATTGCTTCTAATCGCCCAACAACTGTCAGTGTTTTGGTTGGTTATCTGTGGGTTTTTTTTTCCCCAAGTGTTTTCCCTAACAAATGAAATAATGTAAATAAATTATTTACATTATCTAAAATAATGTAAAGTAATTCCATTTGGCTAATGTGTTGATTCTTCTTACTTCTGAAAAGAAAAATATTTTGCCTCTGGTTTAATTTAAGACTCAGCATGCGCAGCCCTGCCACTAAAATGAAGACTTTTAAATCTTAATGCAGTCTTATTCTTCAGATAAGGACTGAGTGATATTTAAAACTGAGAAAGCCACGTCAAGATATTTGACAAGGTTCATTAAAGTCCAATTAGGAAATTCATTTTAACACTAGGCATCCTGTCCCTTTTATCTCCCAAGCTAAACTAATAAAAGTTTCATCACATACAAGTAAATACATCTTTAAAATATATTATAGAAATAGATAATATTCATGTTTAATTAATCTCCTTGTATAGTAATTGATGTCCATTAGTGATTTTGAGCAGGCAGTAGTTAGGACCAGCTTCTTCATAATGTGCTATAGCACTGGATGTGTGATACTCAATTGTCCATAGTGGGAATTTTATCAAATGAATTGAAATTAAAATTGTTTTCAGAAGAGTTATGAAAGATCTTTTTCAAAGACTTCATCTATTTTCTGAGCAGTGCAGTCTTGGCACACACTCAAAACCACATGACTCAGCACCTTTACCTTGAGGGATTTTTAATGGTTCTTTTAACTACTGCTGTAAGTTTTATTCATTTTAGATTCATATTATTTTCAGTTGCTGGTTCTTAGCCATGGGGAATAACCTTTTCCTTCCTGCTCCCAATATTATAAAAATTGAAATTTCCATTTTGTTGTTTGATTACAGACTATAAGTTTTGTGAGACTTATAATGATGTGGATATTTACAACATCAGAAAATCCAGCTGTAAAAGACAAGCATTAGGCAGCTCCTATGTCCTATGGCTGTTATGGCTGCACTTAATTATTTTTTTGAACCTGCCAAGCATACAGCATTTGTTGTGCCATATTAGATGTCTTGTGGAGCTGCTCCTTTTCCCCAGTACCTGTCCTTTCCCTGGCCCAGTTTCCTACACAGTATTACTGATCTATGCAATGTTGTTCAGCCTTCTGAAATTATGGAAAACCTTTAAATAAACATTGTATTCTGGACTGAATGCAGGTGTAGAGGCTGGGGTGATGGCTTTTCAAAGTGTTGAACTGTGGCTGTTTAAACACTGCTTGAGTGGCCTGTGCTGCATAACAGGTACTATGTGCCTGCCTATTCATTAGAAAAGATTGGGAAAGGTAAATGAGTTCTGTTATACTTTTTTATTGCATTTATCACAATTACATGCAATTCATGTATGAGCAAATCATATGAAAGGCAAAGGCAGGTTTCATGGAAAGAGATGCTTATTGTGCTCTCACTCTGAGTCTTGGTCATAATGAGTTTAGGAGAGTTTTTAATTCACAAATTAGTAATGTTCAAAACTTTGCTGGATGTTGCATCTGGACAGTTCTTAGTCTGGTGGCACAGGTCATTAGGGACTGCAGTGTTTTGGCTGCCCCACAGAAATTTCATTTCCATGAGTTTTAGATATTATTATTGGTACTGAACTTGCAGTAACAGTATTTCTCAGAGGAATCTTGAGTTTTAAGGTCTCAATCATTTTCAAGGTAAATCACTTTGGAGCTGTGCATTAAAGGGGAAAATGTCGCTGTTTATGCCGGGAGCGGAGAGATGCAGCAACATATAAATTCAGCAAGAGCAGGCAAAAGAAGCAACTTTATTAATTTACAACCCCATTTTATATACCATAGCCCCATAGGGCAATTGGTCAGTGATCACCCATCTCCTAGGGTGATTGGCTAAAGTCCTACAACACCTATTTTAAAATATTTTTACAATGTACCGTAAACAGAACATATCAAAACACCATGTGTTAGTCTAGTTTACAAAACCGTCCTACTGTTTCTCATAACACGTGTGAGAAAGGCAGGATTCTCACTGAATATTGTGAGAACCTAGGAAAATCCCTCTGCTAGCAGCTTTTCAGCATCCACAGGAAAACCTTCCTAAGACATTTATTTCACAACTGTAATTAGAAAAGTAATGTTCTAATCTTTAAAAAAAAAGACTAACAAATGGGACAATCTACCAAGAACTCCTTAACATTCAAAACCAAGCCAGCCCAGTGAGTGTTCTTAAAGAACTTTCCCTAACACTGTCCTGAAAGACTAATAACTAAATGAAATAAGCTACACTTTTTCTGTCTCAGGTAGTGGTCTTACAGCTAACAGGACAAAGTGCAGCCTTATAGTCTTTAAACATCAAATAAGGATTTTACAAAGGCAGTGGCTACAACAGAGGCCCTGTACATATTTCTTCACCCCTCTGTGAGATCTCGTCCAATTATTTTGGTGAGTCCCACCTGAAGGGACAGAAATAAGCAGTAGAAATGGCTCAGTAACTTTTAAATAGTGACAAAATTATACTTGTGACTATGAATTTTTGGGGTAAGTACACTTGATCATTCTTAAACAGTTGTCTTAAATTTGACTCAAATGCTTCCTGCTGATAGACATGCCACTTCCTGCATTTTGCAGAATCAGTATGATATTCTGCAGCTTGGACAGTGCGTGCCATTCTGTGAAGAAAAAAGCAAGCTACCACGGAATTTGTTCTTCCCAGTGATGGTGTTTGGAGATTCAGCTCTCTTTTTGCTGCATGTACTACTGTCATCCAGGATTAAAAGCTGTAGGTATCCCAGGGCTGTAGCGAGGGCTTTCAGTGACTTGGATGAGAACTGCAAAGATGCATCAGAACAGTGTGGGCAATGACTTCTGGGAAGATAATGAAAAAATAAAGTATGGCTAATGGACCTGAGTTCATCTCTCTTTCCTTTTGGCAGTCATTCATGGTAACACAAAGTAAGTATAAAGTCTGGTGCCAAGACAAAATGCTAGTGATTTGTGCTTGCTTTAAGAGATCCTAAAGCCAAGAGGGATCTTTAAGGGCTTCCCTGAATTAATTCCTGTTTGAAGTAAAGCTCAAAGCTTAAACCTTGCAGGACTGCAGCTGCCTGCACCATGGCTGTAGTACCAGGGCGCTGAGTGCACAGACTGTCTTTGTCGCAGGGCTTGAGTACAGATGGGCACGTGGGTGAGCCTGCTGGCTGGTGTGTGAGATGGTTTGCATTCTCAGGCCTGAGCAGGGGCAGTGCTTTGCTGGACGAGGCTGTGAAGAGCTCTCTCCTGGCCTGCCTTGCGTTTGCTGGCCTACAGACTCCACTGCCAGACAGAGGGATGACATCCTGGCTGGGGGGGGGGGGTGTGTGTGTGTGTATGATCCTTGCTGAGCATCTGGACACTCCTGAGACCAGCATGGGTTGTGTTTCTGATGCTGAGGAAATCTGATGTGGCAAAATCACCAGGGCAAGTAGCTTGTGGAGACTTTTCCCACTTCGACAAGTGGATCAATGGGATCCAGTGAAAAACAGGCTGAAGGAATGGATGTTTGACCCTGGTAATGAGCTGAGAAGTGCCTGACAACCTGCTTACCCCAGGCTCTGTCTCTTATTTTGATTAAGATCCCTTTGCTCCTATAAATTGGTTATATGGGGGTGCTGGACTACATTTACTGCCCTATCTGCTTTTGTGCTGTTGAGGATTAAGTTTTTAGATCTGCCCTGTGCTTGCTCTTACTGATAGTATCCTTCAGATCAGTTACATCTCCAGGGAGCATGAAGTATCGTGGGGTTTTTGTTGTCTTTTTAACTTAAACCTGATATTTCTATTTGAAATCAAAACATTTGAAATAATCCCCTTTAGAATTAAAATGACACTGTCTGCAAAAATATGCCATTAACTTCAGAAAGTGCAATTACGTAGAAGAGACTTTGCTGAAAAGTAAAATCACTGAACATAACAAATTTTCTTCTAACTCAAACCAGGACACAGCTCATCATTTCTATATTAAGATTTAAACCCATCATAACACCTTAAATTTACATAAAACCAATATTTAAGCATTAGACATTTCCTATGAACATGTAAAGAAAGCTACAACCCAAAAATTCTCTGGCTAAACACATTAAATTATGTTTAATTGCAAACCATTTTAGTTCAGAAGAGCAGCTATCATCAGTCCTTTCTTAGACAAAGGTGTAGGTGAGGTAACGTCTCTTCTAGTCCTTTTTATTATGATCTGCAACAATTGTCTTAAATCACTAATTACGGAGAAAATTTTCTTTATATGATGACTCTCATTTAAATGCAAATCATGTTTGATGTTTTCTCTTGTAGCCAGTGGATGTATTAAAATAGTTCTTTTCTGTATTGCTAATTGAATTCCAGCTTTGATCCAAAAAGAATCAGTCTTTCTTTGGGTGAAGATTAACAGGTAACTAGCGTTATACAACAGAGTTAACATCAATTACTTAAATGAAAATGTTTCGGCTGCAGTCAGTAGCTACGAGGTCAGACTTCTATTTAGATCATAATTCTGCTTTACATCATGTTCCCTCTAATATATTCTGCTATTTAGATGTCCAAGTTTAGTTTAGCATGCATTGCTTTGGAGGTGAAGGGGGAAGCTGATGCCACTCTCATCCTTCCTGACTCCAGGGCAGCTCCCCTTCCCTCCACCCAGCCCAATCCCAGGGCTGGGAGTGTGTGTGGTACATGGGCTGAGGTATTGGGATAAGTATTTGGTCTAGGGGAAGGGAGAAATCAACCCTGGCAGTGCAGCAATGCAAAATGCCACTAGATTTAGCTTATCTTTTCAAGGGACAATTTTTTGCACCATTACAGAAAAGTATCTAGACTAAAGACATTTAGGCCACTTCTCTGTTGGCCACAGGGTACTTGTGTCAGAGGCAGAAGGTGACTTCTGACCTTATAAAATGGGCAGTCTAGTTGAACCTCACTGGTGAAGAAGGAATGTCTTCTTCTCTAAGGCATTTCAGAAAAGGAATGTTGTCCAGTTATTTCAGAAATCTATTCCCTTTCTCATGCAAAGCATATAGTAACAGCAACAGAAATCATCATTAACCTTCTTCATTTGTGGAGGAACTGGTTGATTGCACTAAAATTATTATGAGTGATGTATTAGATAGCAAACAGGAATGCTAACTGGAGACAATGCCAGAGAATTGTCTGAGGGACAGAGAGAAAGGCAACGCTTGCATCTGTCTAGTTCCCTGTGCACTGACAAAGCTGAAGCTATGTAGAATTGCTGTGGTTTTAAAGTGTTTGCTGTACCCTATCTTGGTGGCAGAGAACCTGCCACTTTGCACACATTTAATTTCATTCCAGAGACAACTTCCATGGGATGAAATTCAAGTGAGGTAGAGAAAATTCAAGTGTGGTGGTAATAACCTGCTCTGTAGTAATTCTGATTAGGTGGGGGCAAACCCATGGCAAAGGCAGGCTGAGGGTGGCAATTAATCACAGTGAGGTGCTGGTAATTGCCACAAGGCACCGTTTAATGTCTCGAAGGCACCAGAATGATCTTTGTCAGGTCTCTGGCAAGTCCTGCCTTTTATTACATTTTTGTCGGAGGGGTTGCACCTGCCACAATCCAGTCCATGGCCACAGCGCACATTCACTAGGGTAAAAACGAAGCCCCACTGTGATCTGATTTTGAGTTGTTTCCCTCAGAGCAAGTAGACCTTGCAGTTGGACCTTCCCCTTGGATATACAAGGCACCATCCAAGGATACTTCCACTGACTGAGTGAGCCTCACCCCTGCTTTGGTGAGTGACTATGTCTTTTGGATATATCCTTGAGTGAGCCCTCACCCCCTTGGAGAGACCCCCTATGGGTACCCTTGTATGGGAGGTTTTCCCTTTATGAGTGTGTGAACATTTTGGTTCATCTTTCTAGAAAAACTATTCCTTAAAGGTTAGGAATTAGTTGTGTAGTAGTAAATTCCCAACTGATACACAAATTTGTAATTAGATTTTGTTAAAAGGAGTGCAGAATAATTTTGGTTACATTAAATCCACATTTTGGGTAGCTGCTGCTGTCTGTTTTTTGTGTGCCTCCAGGACATGGACTAAGAAAGAAACAGACTTGCAGTTGAATCTGTGATCTATGTGTTTTAGCCACATGCAGTAACACACAGGAGTTGCCCAGAGTGTATTCAGTTTGACTACGCTGTTCTGCAGAGTTGCCTTTTGTAGTGTGAACTGCTGCTTGCTGGCTTCACTGCATGTCTCATGTGATTGCATTTCCCACAAACAGCCTGTAGCTCACAGTGCCCTCCGGTGAAGACTGATTCTGTTCCTATGGACATTTCTGCCTCCTGCACACATATGTAGCTTGAGGAGGATGTTCTGAAACCCAGTGTCCTTGGCATGGGTTCCACTTGCTGGGGACATGTTCTTGAGGTGGATGGTCTACCCTTTGGTCCTCTTGGATTTACTTAGTACCAGGGGAGTCCATTTGTAGGATTCAGATATCATACCCTCATGCAAGGAACAAATATTTGTCTTAAACAAATATTGTAACTTGCTTGTTTTAAAACAATAGTGTGAAGTCAGCATAGTGATTTTTCTTCCTAAAGCTTTATAAATCTCATTGATGCTCCTTTGTCAGACCCAGAACAAATCCAGTGCACTCAAAGCTATAGGCTCAGAGTTTTGCCTGTGGAAGGAAGGCCTGGAGAAACTGGGCTTAAGTAGAAATAAAAATGGATAAAAAAACCTGAGTAAACCCCTGCTTTACGTCTTGTCACAGCAGTTTAAAACTGAGTTAAGTTTTCAAAACTTTCTGGTGACTTTTTGTAGTTTCTCCATTGTTCTTTTTAAAGATTATTCTGAGTAGTGGTTCAACTACAGCACTAAACTTAATATACAGGAAAATGTATTAATAATGATACAGAATCTTAAATACCCTGACATTATCCTGCTACTGCACTGGCTTTAAACGTTCACATATTTTGGTGGAACAGCAACTTAATTCTTAATTAAAATCACTAAGCAAATGCAGATTATATTCAATTTAAGTATTTATAGAATTTGTATAATCTTTCAAGATAGATTAGGGCTTGAACAGCAAAACTGCTAACATCTGAATAATAATTTTACTTCTGAGCTCAATTAAGAAACTAGTCAGGAATATGGCTAACAGGTTTGAGGGAATATTTTATAATGTTATACATACAGAGGGCCTTTAAACATGGGTGCTCTCACACAAAAAGGGTTAGTTTAGAAAAAAAGTTGTTATTTCTGATAATATTTTAAAATCTTGCTTCATGTCCTCACTTTCTGGGAGTTGCAGTTCTGCCTGTTATCCTGAATATAACAGCAAAAAATACATAGTGAACCAAAGTGAGATGGAAACATAACAACATGGCATTCCACTTGATTTTTGTAATGCTAAAATGTTGAATTGAAGCACATGATTATCCCAGTTGATGTTAATTAGTCAACACATGTAAAGTTAAACATGTATGTATTTTCAGAGTAGAAGTCTGTATAAAGAACATTTTTATAAGGTTATATTTGTATTTGAAGAAAATTCTTCATGTTGAAATCTATCACAATATTCCCCCAGCAACATTATTTTGGTAATCTTTTACATCTTTTGACATAGCATTTTCTCTACTATGGTTCAGTCACAAGTGACAGACCTCCAAGGCTTTTTCAGCAACAACAAACAAACTCTAGGCTTCTCACTCCTCTTTTCCTCAAGGCTGGTTTCACTCCCTGCTATGCCTTTTCATTTTGGGAGACATCTTCCCTAGTACATTTGTCTGTCACATGCATAAAGGTGATCAGATCCTAGTACGATGTAATGTAACTGTAGGTTTCTTTTTGCCCAGATAACCTGATATATATGAAATCTTTCAGGATTGGGTTTGAACCTTCTCAAAGTCTGTTTAGCAGTGTCTCACATTTTTCAGTGTGGCTACAAGTGCTCCTGAGATTGAAAGGTTCCTTATGCCTTTCATACAGGTGTTTCTAAAGTACCTCTTAACTTGCCTTATGTTGTTCTATTGGTTCTTACTCTGTATTACGAAGCCCATGAGAGCTGCGAGGTCTTTTCTGGATTTCCTTCATAATAGTATGTGAATGTTATGTGAATTGATTTAGGCTGTATTTGTTGTCTATTTCTAGACTGCTGTTTAGGCTGGAAAATAGCATATGTTTTGTTTTGTTTTTTTCTTGGCCTCATTACATTTCATTCCTTGCTTCACTGCATCATCTCTCTTATTAGTCCATAATCTGATCTATTCTAATCACTGTAAATTCTCTGTTTGTCCCAGCTGTGTGTCACCAGCAAGACACTAGTCACTTTGGAAATTGCATTCCTGAAAGGTCATTTTAGAAAAGATACAAGAGGAGGCATTGTGCAATGCTGATGCTTGAGGCTGGGGACTTGACACTTTTCTTAGCTTCAAAGCAGCTGCTGCAGTTTGTTCTCTGTTCATAGGCTGATCTTGGCATCTACTGGATGCTGAGGTGGTCACCAAGGTGAGTGCCTTTGATCTGAAACTAGCAGCACAGCAAAGTCTTCACTGAGATTTGTGATCTGTATACAGTATAAATTATGTCATATATAAATTATGTCCTCCAGAGAAGGAGGCTCCACAACCTCCCTGAGCAGCCCGTTCCAGTGTTCTGTCACCCTCACCATGAAAAAGTTTCTCCTTACATTTACATGGAATTCCCTATGTTCCAGCTTGCACCCATTAACCCTTGTCCTATGATTGGACATCGCTGAGAAGAGCCTGTCTCCATCCACCTGACACTCCCTCTTTACATATTTATAAACATTAATGAGGTTCCCCCACAGTCCCCTCTTCTCTGAGCTACAGCAACCCTTTCCTCATAAGGGAGATGCTCCATTCCCTTAATCATTTTTGTGTCTCTGTGCTGGACTCTTTCAAATGGTCCCCTGTCCTTCTTGAACTGAGGGGCACAGAACTGGACACAATATTCCAGATTCAGCCTCACCAGGGCAGAGTAGAAGGGGAAGAGAACCTCTCTTGACCTACTAACCACATGCCTTCTAATACACCCCAGGATGCCATTGGCCTTCTTGGCCACAAGGGCCCATTGCTGGCTCATGGTCATCCTTCTGTCCACCAGGACCCCCAGGTCCCTTTCCCCTCCACTGCTTTCCAGCAAGGCGGTCCCCAACCTATATTGGCACATGGGGTTGTTCTTTCTCAGATGCAAGACTCTACACTTGCCCTTGTTATGTTTCATTCAATTTCTCCCTGCCCAGCTCTCCAGCCTGCCCATGTCTCACTGGATGGCAGCACAGCCTGCTGGGGTGTCAGCCACTCCTCCCAGTTCTGTGTCATCAGCAAACATGCTGACAATGCACGCTGTTCCCTCATCCAGGTCGCTGATGAATATATTGAACAATACTGGTCCCAGTACTCACCCTCAAGGGACTCCACTAGATACAGGCCTCCAACTAGACTCTGTCCCATTGATCACAACTCTCTGACTTCTGTCCTTCAAGCAGTTCACAATCCACCTCACTACCCTATCATCCAGACCACACTTCCTCAGTTTAGCTGCGAGGATGCTGTGAGGGATGGTGTCAAATGCTTTACTGAAATCAAGATAAACCACATCCACTGCCATCCATACATCCATCCATCTATTCACCCATCCATCATTTATCCAACTGGTTATGTCTTCGTAAAAAGCTATCAGGTTGGTCAAACATGACTTCCTCTTGGTATACCATGCTGACTGCTCCTAATGACTCTCTGATTCTTGATATGCTTAGAGACAGTGCCCAGGATGAGTTGTTCCTCCACCTTTCCAGGGATGGAGGTGAGGCTGACCGGTCTGTGGTTACTCAGGTCCTCCTTCTTAACCTTTTTGAAGACTGGAGTGACATTTGCTTTCCTCCAGTCCTCAGGCACCACTCCTGTTCTCCATGACTTACCGAATATGATGGAGAGTGGCCTAGCAATGACCTCTGCCAGCTCCCTCAGCACCTGTGGGTGAACCTCATCAGGACCCGTGGATTTATGGGTGTCCAGATTACTTAATTGTTCCCTAACCCACTTGTCATCAAGTGAGGCAAACTCCTCCTTTATCCTGACTTCCTCTGGGCCCTCAGGGGTGATACTTAGAAACAGTCAGTGATGCAGAACTGAAAACATGGAATGGCTGTTCCACCACAAGATCTTCATATGAAGAATACACTGTACAACTCTCCTGTGCCTCATGTTTGGCTTTCTTTCCTCTTCCAAGAGCAGTGATGGATTGGTACTTGACAGTAGATCTGTGGTTTAGCTGAGAGGAGTTACATTCAGTAACTTTCCTGTTTTCCATAGTTATAGATGCCCTCACTATTTCTCTAGTGTTAGCTATCTGCAGGAAACTTTTGGGCAGAGGTTTCCATCTTTCTTGGATGCCCGTACAGGTTCTAGCAGAATGAGTCCTTCCTTGTGCTGCTTCAAGGCTCTAACGTCTGTGAGAGTGTATAGGGTGCACTGTTGAGTTTTGTCATTTTATTTTCTTAGGCTGTACAGCAGTGCTGTTTTGGAGCAAGAGCTATTCAGTTCCTCAAACTATCATGTTCTTACGTGGCCTGTGCTCTCTTGCTGGACTGATTTCTCTTGCTAGCCATGCTGTGTTCCATGATATGTGTAGTGGCTCATGGCCATAATTCATGCTTGCAAAAGGGTACTATTCAGTCTCTTGGATAAATGAATTTGAGACTTGTGAATGAAAAGAACAGGATGAAAGCTAGATGCTAGTATTTATTTTCCTGTAATCTCTCCATCCTGTTTTTAATTTCTTTCTAATATTTCAGACAGGTGTCTGATGATGCTGTAACCAGAGAGAATAAGCAGAAATGGAAACAAGCCAAGTTTTGGTTGAATTACTAAAGGGCAGTTTCCAAAGCCATGTGATACTATTACAGAAAAATTCAACTGTGCGGTTCCATAAAGGTTTTCATTAATTACTGTTTTGTTTTGTTTTTTAATTTTGTGAGATTTAGTAGCTTTTAATTGACCATTTGAATTTGTTTCCATTTTTGGGTGACTCATTACTTACTCTTCTAGCCTGAGGATGCTGCAACATCACATGTCATGCTATACTGGCTTGATAGTCCACTAGTGAATGTAGAAGGTAGAAATTCTCCCTGTTGCACAGAGATATGCTGTTATGTTCCCTTCTACTAATTTTTCAGATGTGTGACTTTACCAAAATTAATGCTTAGGGTTCTGATTGCTGAAAGATTTTGGTGACAGATTAAAGCTTCCTGGCTAGAGCTGGTTTGTGATGTTTGCAGAGGAGCAATTCAAATGAATGCAAGCTTATGTCGGTTGAATATGGAGAAGAAATTCAGATGTAAACCAAACTGAATAATCAAGTAAAATGAAGTGGAGAATGATGCAAGCTCTTGCTGGCATTTGAGTGACGAAAGCTGCTTATATTTGAAGTTGTTAATTATTGACAATTTTTCCGTGGTGTTGTGAGGGTTGAATTACCCAGAACTATATTTGGTGATAAAATACTAAAACCACAACAAATTCTGAGTAAGCCACAGCTGACCAAATTATCCAATTTATAGGATTGTATCTAATGGACTAATTTGAACGGGATGTTTAAAATGTACTGTGCAGAAGCCACGGATATATTTAAGTTTCAAGGATGAATGTTGTTCTTCATTTCTTTCTCCCCACAAAGGTCTCCCTGGAGTATACGAGTCTTCTCCTCAGTGAGCAGTTCAGCTTGGTGCCATCCACAAATGCAGAGTGCTTTGAAAAGATACCACTGAAGGCATGCTAGCAAGACCTTGAATCACAGCCAGAGCAAACTTTCCTAGCTTGTTACCATATACTGGCCTCACATCCCTTTGGAGCAGCTACCAGAGGGTCTGAACTTTGCCATTTCTTGTTGCGCTGCCGAGGATCTTTCCTGTGTCTAGGTGGTACCACGTGAAAGTGAGATACTTGCCTTGCTCCCTGACGGACTCTTCCCTGCTTCACTCCCTGCCAGCAGTGCTGTGTCACCACACACCAGATGTGCAAGAGGCTGCAAAGAGATACCCTCCCTGAGTGCAGGTGCTTTCATTCAAGAAAAAAGTAAGTGCTGGTCAGTAAATGCTGGGCAAATGTGTTACTGTATGTTTGGATAAAGGCAATGCTGATCCTTGAGGGTAGCAAGGGGGAGAGGGCAGTCCAGAGCCTGACATTGTCTGGGTTGGCTGATGTGGGAAAGTGGCAATGCCAACCCACTGTCCTTAATTTACCTGTCAAGGGAGCTCTCCCAGATGAGGTGATGTGATGAACCCAACATTCTGTTTGGGAATATTTTCTTAGTTTAAAATGCTTTGTTAGCAAATACTGTTTCTGACTTGTAACTTTTACTTTGCACCAGTTCATTTCTGTCTTTATTTTAAATTGAAAGGTACTTTACCTAAAATGTTCTTATCAGCCAAACCACTGCTGGATTCATATACAAAATAATTTAGTGTTAATCTGTCTCATTTTTTTTATTGTCCAAAGTAAGTCTCAGGGGACTAAAGCTCTGAACCATGTGGCTTCAGGCTATTTGTCTGGTAAACAGAGCCACTTAGACCTTTGTAAAGAAAATACTTAAAATACTTCAATAATCAGTACAAGAGAACCGTCTGTAAACCAACCCTTTTTGAAATAATGCCAATGTAGTAATTACAAACACTTTATCACAACAATACTGATGATGCCTTTCCATCATTGCCAGCATTTCTTTTTCCCTACAGCTGCAGGACTGAGCTGGTTTTGCATTCTCTTCCATGATCCTGCGTTAGAAATGTTTTGTAATTTGAGATTGACACTGCAGAGCTCGACATTGAGCAGAGACATTTTTCTGAGCATTTCCCTGCAGACCAATGCAACTAAGACCACTGGGAAGTGAGGAAGGCACTGCTGACACCCTGCTGGCAGGGTAGCAAGTGTTGTCTTCACAGCTCTGTACATTGCCTTTCTGGAGCAGGGAAAGACTCAGGTCTCTGCTCCCTTATATGAAGGGGAAGAAGGGGCTAGATAAGTATTTGTTTGCCTGCACCCTTCTGCCTGCCAGTCCATGTAATCAGCAGGACACACCAAGTTGCCTCTGGAAACACACCAGTGCCAATGGGATGGTACTGGTCTCCTATCCTGCCCTCCATATGTCTTGATTCTAGGCAATCTCACCAAAACATAGAAGTTTGTCACTCGTAAAGTACCAGTGGATCAGTGTTTCTGTGTATTCTGGTAATTAGATATGTATAGTGACTCTTAGAACTTTTATATATTTTCAAACTTCATGCACTTGTGGTTTATCCTCATTCTTTTTACAAATGAGAAAATACTTATTTCTGTTCATTGAACACATACTTAACAGTGCAGTTTCTGTACCTTCCAACTAGCAAAGTCCTATAATAGTTTCTGGTTTGGAAAGTACTGGCAAACATAAAATCTGGGGCAAAATGCTCCATAAAAGCAAAGTGAAGGGTAGGTTGGTGTATAGTTACAATGTTAATCACAAGGTTTTGGCTGTGTGGTTTTTAGCTTTGCTTTTGATTTTTATTATCAGTTGTTTAAAATATTTTGAAAGCATAAGTATTAGGGTAAGGATTGAATTCCTGTATCTGTGCTGGTGAGCTACTCAGCAACAGTTACATCTTATTTAGGGCAAACTTCTAAAGGGGTTTTTCTCACCTGACTTGGTGGCTGTGGGCAGCTATGGTGAAAACAAGATGTGGGGAAAAGGTTCTCTTGAAGCTATGACCAGGGGGACAATTAACATGGGTTCTCCCATTTCAAATTTGGGCAATCTAAAGGCATCACTTTTTCCTGGAGTTCACAGCCAGTCAGTCCAGGCCCAGTACACGTATGAAATCTAATGTTTTGCCATATTGTTTTCATGCAATAAAAGTTACTGCCTATTTAAATTAAAACAATGGAAAATACATCAAGAAGCAGAAATGATGTGCCTTGACAAGCTGTGCTGTTACTTGTAGGGATAGAAGCCTTTTCAGTGCCTTTCACAGGCTGGATTACATTGCTGGCAACCATTTTCAGCGTCAATTTTTGAGCAATATTAGTGATGTGGAAGAAAGAAAGAAAATATTTTTAAATTGATGACCCCACAGGGTTCATCAAGAAGATTTTCACTAGCTTCATAAAAACTCCTGTAGACATAATCTAAAATACTATAGCAAAGATGGTTTATCTCCTCTTCATAGTCTTGTCTTTAAGCCTCTTTATTTTCAATGTTACTACCCTTGTCCCTTAAAGTCCAGAAAAATGTTTTGAAGTTTACAGACTACAAAACTGATAGGTTCCAAATTCACAGGATGTTTTGAGCAACACTGTAGTAGGTAGCAGGGAGGCAGAGATCTGTATATAAGACCCCAGGGGGGTCTCATTGGTGATGGGAGACTTCTGAAGTCTGACTGCTGCAGCACATCCTCTTCAGATGCAGGTAGAGATGGGATAGTTTTTGTCCCAGTGTTCTGCATGTTGCTATTTTTGTCCTTGATTTTGTAGAGATTTGGGGAGCAGCAGATTCAAGTGGCCAGAGTTTACTTTGAAAGAGACTTCTCAGGAACAGGCAGGACAAGAATCAGTGATGAATGGGGGTGGCATTGGCAGCAGGGGTAACCAGTAAGTGTTTCAAAAGGTAGACTCATCTTGTTCTTTGAGAAATTCCTTGTATTTGGACAAGTCCATCAAAGAACAAACTTTAAAAAGATGCCTATTCCAGAAATGGCATTAAAGAGGATTTGGAAGCTGTTACACAAGTTCTGCTCAAGGAAAACATTTGGTTTTCCTCTCCTGGAAGGAGTGGGAATCATTTGTTAGAATTTGTCTAAAAATTCATGAGAAAATAACTTTCTGGTGGAGAAACAAACAAACCAAAAGCCTTAACAGCATTATTGTTTGTAAATTTTGGTAGTGAAGATCTGTAATTTTGGAGAGGGTTTCAGTGAAAAATCCATGGCTGCTGTCTAGCAGTAAAAGCACTATGAAGAACCACACAGGTTGGTTCTATAAGAGGATTTCTCCCTGTGATGGCTGCAGTAGAGTTGCTTTGTGCTTCTTTCAGAATAAAAAAAGCCTTCCAAGTGTGCTCCATGTGATCATCTACAGGATTTACCAACTGGCAGTGGGCGTAGGATGGTTAGGATGTCCTGACGTCAGTGTTCAGAGACAGAGAGGAGGGGAAGCCACCTCCAGCTGAATTTTATGCAGAGCTATTTGTCTCTGAAAGTACCAGCAGATTTAAATTACTACTGCTGTTTTCAACAAGTTCCTCCTGCACATTCTGTAACGATTAAGGTACTTGGAGGTTTTGGATCACTTATGTTTTTCAGAGTAGCTATAGACTGTGAACTTAAGAGTAGCATCAAGTGTATTAAATAATGAATTGAAAGGCAGAGAATCCTTTCCTTCTGTGTACTTTGGGTAGCAAAATTCCTTCTGTCTACACATTTCTTGTGACTGAAAAAAATAACCTGGTCAGGTAGCTAAATGTTAACTTGAAGCTTGACAGTTTTTTTACTTGACATACAATTGCTCTTAGAAACAGCTGCTGCCTTACTGCTACTGGTGCCAGAGTGTGTTTTGTTTGATGACATCATGTGTTATATTATCAGGAACCATTTGTGGATTCAAATACAGATGTAAGATGGTAATTTTTGGAGAAAATATACACTCCCATCACAAAAGACCTCATGCTCTGTTTCTGATATGCTGTGAAGCCAAGTCTAAGCAGGTTATGCACCTAATCTGAACTATGTAGGGCAGTGAGTATGCTCATTATTTGCAGAAAATTTTCTTAGAACATGACAGCTAAATCAAAAATGAGTCCACCTTTTTTTTTTTTTTTGTAAATGTTAAAATTCTATCCGTATCTCTTTGCAGTTTATTCTTCATTGTCTGATTACTTTCTATACAGACTGAACCATGTGGCAGCACCTTGAGGCTCACCTTTTAAAAACTTGGAAGTTAAAATTAATTGCCAAAGCCTTAGACTGTGCTAATATGGACAACCCATAGTGTCTTCTGATCACTTCTAATTAGAGCTCCTTAGTTCTATCCTAAAAAAGAAGAAATAAAATAAAAAAGAATATATATAAGCTCTTGGACTGTTCTAAAGCAATTGCAGCTGAAGGAGTATCTATGTGGAAATTGGATGGGGAGACTTCTTGCAGAGTTACAATTTTGGAATTATGTGGAACAGGAGCAAAAACCTGTGAACAATGGGTCCTGTCCTTGTAGCTCAGTGGACTGATGATGAAATCTTTTAGCTAGTGTGTAAATTGTTCATTAAACCTAAGGGAAAATGATAGACGGAGTTTTCCAGGCAACAGTGTGGATTAATGTAAAGAAAAACCCAGAAAACAATAATATTTATTGCTTCTTTGTCTACACAACCAGTTTCTGCTGCTTCTGAAATTAATCTGAGATTCCTTATCTGTACCCATCCTATTCTCAGGCTACACATATTTTTGACCCATCATTAGTTTCTTCATTACATGAAGTTTCCTGTGTTCTGCCAAGCAATTGTGGAAAGAAACCAGTGTTTCTAGGGAACAGAAGCAAAATGGAAATACCCTTTTCCTCCATATAACACCTACAGGATTAACCAGTTTCCTTTTTATCACCAGGTATGTGGAATGAGCCACCAGGGAGCAGAACAAAGAAAGTATAGGCCCTGCCTTCAAATCATGAAACATTTGGGTTTAAGTTTCCAGGGCATCTGGGCAGTGCTGTGCTTTACCAAATTGCAGATCCTAAGTATGATAAGCCCATTACCAGAGAAATCATGTCCTTCTGGCTTGTACTTGGCTTAATAAATGGTGCTTGAAACAAGCAGTCAGATCCCATTACTCTCCCTTGATTTGTGTCTGCTCAGCAGTGCAGATGAGAGTTTCTCTCGTCTTTAAAAAGTGTTTGTGGACTGAAAGGTAACATGAAAGCAGATGAGCTAAACATTTACCATTGGCTTTTTTAATACCAAGGGGAGTCCCTGGAAATGGGCTAAAGAGTTTAGGTTTGTGTTTTGCCCTTCCTTTGTTCCATCTCCCTACCGACACTGAGGACAAATCAATCAGCACATTGAGAGGGTTCAGATTACTAATGTGCTCAGCATTTACAGAGCTTTATTTCTTTTTAAAAGAGAGAAGAGGATGAGTCTTTCTGATCCATTACAAAGACCATTGCTTTTTATACTGAGCAGAGGTTTGCTGGCTTTCTTTCCCCTGTAAATAAATTCAATTGAAACTCTTTTCTGCTGCATTGAAATAACAGCTTCTTTTACCTATAGCCTTTTGATAACATTGCAAGAAGCCAATATCTGATGACTTCCAGAAGAGACCTTTTAATCCAAATTTGTCTTCTGCTGTTCTTAATTCTAGCTGGTATTACACTCTTCGATAGATCCAATATATTCAGTGATTTGGGGACAATGTAGAAAGGTACAATTAATATTATTGACCTTTAATTTGGGATAGCATGTGGGTTAGATTACATGTTTACAATTTCTTTTGAAAAGTGTTGCAAATTTTTCCTTTTGCAAAAATTCAGATGTAACAAAGTGAAGGTCAGCTTTTAATTTGATATGACTCTTCATTACCTGGGCTTGCTTCTCACTCTCTCAGTTTTTGTAGTGGTGCAATTCCGTTGTGCTTAGAGTAAGTGGGACCAAACCCAGAACTACTGTGTTTATCCTGAAGACCTTAATAGCAAGCTTGTTTTGCATGTCTCTGCTGAGTTAACAGTTCTTTTTGAATCCTGATGTGTATGTACAGTTTAAGTATTAATTTATCTGCTAGACAGCCCCAAAGCTTCAGCATTAATTCAGCAGATAACCAGTAATCCTGGCTTTCACAAACTTTCATAAGTTTACAGAATTATAGAGCTTCCTTTTACAAGGAAATACCTTGATCTTATTAACAAGAAAAACTAAAGCTTAAAGCTGGCATTTATTTTTTAAATTTCCAGCATCTGATCATAACATGATTACTCAGTTTGCAAGCAAGGACATGAAATGCATCTCATTCACAACAGCAAAATATTTGTTCCAGCTGCTGCTGGAGAGACCAGTAGTCCTTACACAGTCATGTTTTTTCTCTACCTTTTTTTTTTTCTTCTCTCCACCTGTTTTTTTTCTTCTCTCCTTTCTTTTCTCCCTAGTATCTTCCTGACTAGGAGTACCTAATTTGTGGATGCTGAAAAGCTGCTAGCAGAGGAATTTTCCTAGGTTCTCACAATATCCTGTGAGATCCCTGCCTTTCTCACACGTGTTATGAGAAACAGTAGGACGGTTTTGTAAACTAGACTAGCACATGGTGTTTCGATAAGTTCTGTTTATGGTACATTGGAAAAATATTTTGAAATAGGTGCTGTAGGACTTTAACCAATCACCCTAGGAGATGTGTGATTGCTGACCAATCGCCCTATGGGGCTGGGGTATAAAAATGGGGTTGTAAATTAATAAAGTAGCTTCTTTTGCCTGCTCTTGCTGAACTTATATGTTGCTGCGTCTCTCCGCTCCCGGCATAAACAGCGACACTAATTATGTCCTAATCAGCTTCTTTCTTTTTATTGACCAGCTCTCCTTCTGAATGGAAGTCAATGCTGACCTTCTTTCTCTGCTGGATATGCTTGCATATTTTTGCAGCTCTTTTGGACAAGCTATCTAAAAAAAAAAAAAAAGTTCTGATATTTTCAGCTTGTAGATAACCAGGATTTAAAATACTGCAATTTGCTTCATAACTCCCTGTAATGGAGAGGGTACCTACTTATTTTCTTAAACTTAGCAATTCTAGCTCATCCCTATAAGAACAGGGATGTAACAGTTGTTCCTAACATACTTTCTTCTGCTTGTTTTAACAATTCCTGGATAAGTTAATCAGTAATTTTAACTGTAATATGTGATTATGACCTGCAGTCATCTAGTAGAGGTTGCATAAGGATGTCTTTTAAGATAAAATGAGGGTATGCACACTGTACCTTGAGAGATATTTCTTTCAGCTCTCTTCTTAGCAGACCTTTCTGGAGGCTTTTCCTGGTTTATTCTTAGCTTCCTCTGACACCCACAAATGACTACTGAAATATGGGTTATCTCCATTGCATAATGACTCTCAACAAGCAGGACTCCTTCACTTCTTTGGGCCAATAACAGGAGGAAAAGGGCTAACTGTAACTCAATTTTATTCCGAGCAATGACTCTTATTCATGGTCCTTTACAACCTTGTGGGGGATTCTTTCATAAAAGCAGTGATGTACTAAGAGAGGTAGATGGCATCAAAGAAAATAGCTTCAGCTGCTGTGAGTTATTTGTGTCCATTTGGCAATCTGCTCTTATCCTCAATTAAACACCATATTGGCTTGGTGTTCCAGCATGTGCATTGCTACCCAAAACAGGTATGAAGTAAACCCCACCATAGTAAAGGACATTTGTGACCACACAATAAGACTACTAGGTGCTTAGGGAGATGACCACTGCAAGCTATTCTTAAATATGCTGATTTTGTAACTGGTAATTTGTACAGACTCAGGAAACTGGGAACATATTCTCCCTGTCTGACTTTTTTCTGTGTTTGGGAGAATCTGTTTTACACTGAGTGTCATCAGGGTTCATGCCTTGCCATTTCCACATGAAAGGAGGAGACATTAGGAGATCCTACCTCATGCCAAAGCAGCTGGTAGCTACATAAGGTATGATATTAGAAAGCAGCTTGCTATTATCATGGGAAAATGCTAAAGGTCCTATCTACAGACCTTGTAAAATGTCCTTATTTTGGCATTGTGAAAATATGAGGTGATATTTCTAGTTGTTCTCAAATAATTATTTTGGCTTTGTTTTACCACGCAGCAGGAAAGTTTTGAGGGCACCAAGCCAGCTCATGCTTATCTTCACTGTGGCCTGGTGGAGTGCCTCATAAGGACAATCACAAACAAGAGATCTGGCTGAAATCCTGCAGCCGAAGTAGCAGCTACTTATGCAACTATTCATCACCCACCACCATTCTTTGGCTCTTCAGCAGGCCAGTGATGTTTTCTTATGAAAATGAATGTTATTATTGTTGTGTTTTAATAAGAAGTGGAAGAAGATTCCTGGGCTAGAGACAGACAACACCCTATGATTGCCCTGAGAAGGATACCTGTGCTGGAAGTGAAGAGTGCTCATTGCTCAAGGCTACATTTAATATCCTGTCTAGTGATGTCTTGAAAGAAGAGAATTAAGAGTGCTAATGCCCAAAGTAGTCTGTGAAAGGATATGTGCTTTTAGTTAGCTTCCCAATAGAAGGATAATAAAAGCAATAATCCTTTTAGTATTCTGCTTCTATTATCTCTATCCATGTTTCCAAGGTCACTAAAGCAGTAAGCAATGGGGATGATAAGCTTCCAAGGAGCTGAACTGTAGAGCTGTGAAAAACGTCGCATCCAGCAGTATGAGTTGTTCTGTTTCCAGTTTGTGGTGAAGGAGTCAAACAATGTAAAGAACAGATTGAGTGGTTTCTGAGGACACGGGTCACAACAGATTTTCAATATAGCATGAGTTTCATCTTATGGTCTCTAAGCATCATTTGTTACATTCAGACTGAGAATTTGGACCTTTTCCTCTTACCAAGAGACCAAGCTATTTGGCCTGGAGGCAGAAGAGAAATTATTTTTATAGCTGAGGGCTCTGATTTGGTTTGGCTTCACTGAGTTTATTTAGTATCTTTAAAAAACAAAAACCACCCTACCTGCCCCAAGAGAATTGTCATCCACTGCATGTCACCGTTGGTGACATTTTTAGCATAATATGTTGGATTCTGTAGCAAAAAGAACATATTTAAATATCCAGAGTGTGCTTCTGTTTACAGCTGTGGTGAACTCCCCCCGTAGGTATCAGGCACGCATTTTCCCTTGACTTCATTGGACTCTGTGTACAAGAACCAAATCTAGCTGTTTGCATATTAAAGTGGCATAATACTGAGTTGCCCATCTCTTGTGAGATCTTGAGTGTCTCTACTGGATCATCCCAAAGGTCCATCCTGTCCAGTATCCTGTTTCCAACAGTGACCAATAGAAACTGTCTAGGGAGGAGTGCTGAGCCAAGGGCGAGTACACGGTCCTCTGCCCAGTGGTTTCCCAGGCTCCATTAGTTTCTGGTATTATTATTCAGATCTGGTATTATCACATTTAATATCTCCAAATGATTTTTTTTTACTCCTATTTTTTTATTAATTGCTTTTTGAATTAATCTAAAATATAATACTCATTGCATTCTGTGCAATGAGTCCACTAATTTAACACATCATTTTTTGAAGAAGTATGGGAGGATTTCTATAGCTTACTAAAGGATTTATCTAGTTTACCACCATGTCACTGGTATTAGCTACTCTTAGCTTTTCATGGGAAGATATAAAACCTTTGAGATGAGCACTTATTTATTAATTTCATAGAAAGAAATGTATTCTTTGGGCAGGCAGTAGTATACTGCTGTCGTGAACTTAACAGTTCACATTCCATGTAACTTGTGGCTGTTTTAACTATGGATGATGTAACTTCTGCCTATATAGATGTCTTCTGAATGTATGTCTTACCTCTAATTTTGTAGTAGTCATCTGTCATTGAGCAGCAAATTTTATTGTCCTGTATTGAAAATGCACTGCATTTTTATCTAGGCCTTGATTTGTTCTTTCCTTGATGTTGCTTTAAGTAAAACAAGTGAGTTTTGTCCTGGAATACTAAATAACTATTTTGTTATAGATGTTTGGGTTAATGAAAAGACGTAGCCAAACACCAGTTTGTAGTACAAGATTTATTTTGATTGCCAAAGCCTTGAGCTGCCCTTACAGCAGAGCTCTTGTCCATACACAAGTTCTATTTCTTACACTGTTCACATGGAGCTCAGCAGGCAGTTCTGGCTCCACTGGCCAAAGAACTCCCTATGGTGGATGAGGGGGTGTATGAAGATGGCATTATAACGTACATATTGTGTGTGTACATAGGTGATGGAGAAACAAAGAAAAGTGGCAATATATATAAGCAGCAGGATCAAAAGTACTTTTTCATGCTAGAAGAAACCTTGTGTTCTAATCTGAGCTTTTTGCATCACATAAACTATAGAACTGAGAATATGGTTCTGGCCATGTACCTGTCCTCTCTATAACGCTGCTGTCAGTGTTAAAGCCCAGTTTTACTGAACACTGTGTCACAGTAAGGATTTTATTTTGTGTACCATGCTGGAAACATCCAAGCCAACTTGTTGACAGCCTTAATGTGTTTTGGAGCAAATGCATTTCCTGAAATACAATGTGTTACCCTTTAGTTAATATATCACTTTTTATGCTTCAGGCAGAGATGGTTAGGCTTATGTCTCTTGGTTGTTGCTTTTAATCTGAGCTCAGTTACAAACATTGAAGAAACTGTCTCAAAAATTACAATTGCTTTAAGTTTACAACAGAAATGTTCCATGAAACATCACATCTCTTTCAGAAATTCACGCTGTTGAAATTCAGGCATCTAGCCTAGGCTGTGCCAGGCAGCTGTAGAGAATATCTTTCCATGTCAGCTGCATAGGGCAGCAGTGATATTCAGGTTACATTGAAGCTATTTAAGATTAGTTGAACTCTTGTGCTCCTCTGGTCAGCTAACTGCTGAGCATTTAACTGTTTTTGAAAGAGTGGTCCTGCTCAGGTTTCCATAATCTGTCTTCCCTTGGGACTCTATGTTCCCACCACTTGTCTTGCATTAGTTCTTGCCTTTACTGAACCCATTAATGAACTAATTCAGCTTGCAAATTAGTGAATATGGGAAGGGAAGGGAAGGGAAGGGAAGGGAAGGGAAGGGAAGGGAAGGGAAGGGAAGGGAAGGGAAGGGAAGGGAAGGGAGTTTGACTGGCAAACTGATACAGCATGCTTCCAAGCGATGAATTTCAAGAATGATGAACAGGCAGCCCAAAACATGCCCAAAAGTCATGCTTTCCCTCAGGTATCTGACAGAACAAGCATGGAAGTTCTGTGAAATACATTCCTGACTATCTTAATTTTATCATCTCCCTCTATTTTATGCCTTTCTGTTACTGCTTCTAGTCTGGCAAGCAGAGTGGTTATCAGAGTTCCAGTTTATATAGAGGGGTGTGCTTTGCTCTCACAACTGAGTGAAAAGCTTGAAAACTTCTAGTGTGTGCAGTCCAGGCTTTCTGTAGTGAGAAACCAGGGATGAACCCAGCTCGGGTACGTTGTTTGCTCTCCTGCTGCTTTCAGATTTTATTTCCAAGATAGTAGGTCTTTATATTGAATATGTGTGTTTACCAGTGTTGTACAGACATTGTGTGTCTGAAAGGCTGTCTGAGAGTCCATGAATAATTGAGTTTCTGTGTTAGCACTTGTAATGATGAGTCCTGTTAAATTAGCTGTCAGTCTTTCTGTAGAATCTTTCCTGTGAAGATATACCAACATATCAGTGTCTTAAGGATGCTTTGATATATGATCTGGTGAACTAGTTAAACTAAAGAAAGAACATAACTAAATTGTAGTCCCATTTCTCTCTGTAACTGACACAAGCTGGTTTCTAAACCAGACTGCGAAGCCCGAAGAAACCCAGGCTGTGTTTTTCTCCATCTTGCTCTTTCTTCCCCTCCCATTTTGGCAGCTTGCATGGTTTGTGCCACTGGCCAGGTATGCAAGTGGAAAGTTGTCAGTATTCACCACAGGGCACCTTTAAGCTTTACTTGAAGCAAGACCTGTGAAGGATCTTGTGGGGATGCTTCTCCAACATGACTCTCCGCCCTGCTGTGCAGTTCAGCAGTATTGCCTTGGATCAAACCAACCCATCGGTCCCAATGGAAAAACATCAGAGTGTCTTTAAGATGCAGAGATGAGCTGATTAGTCATGTTGATTTACAGCAATGACTAACTGATTGGTGAACTTCTGGGTACAACCTGAATTTCGGGTAAGGCTGTTTGCTCTGTGACAGTTCCCTGGTTTTGTTTATGATTAAAATGGAATGACCTTTTATCTCAGTGTTTGGCAGTAGGTGAAGCAATTGTACTATTTTGGCTGCCCTCTGACAGCTTCTCAAAAGGATGCTGGGACTTGAGACAAGCATGAATCAATTGGCTTCTCAGAAAAAATCTGCAGACTGGCTCTCTGCCACTCTGCCTGGAAATGGGACAAAAATAATGTAATTGCTCCATGCTTTTCTGCTTTTTGCTGAAATACCCCCAAATCCTGAGGCTGGACAACCAGTCCACAAAACCAAAATGCTGCAGTTTGTTTCTGTGGTTAATAGCGATGGGATTTAGGGTTACTGAAAGACCCAATGTACTTGTTTTTGCTTGGAGAACTGAAGCGGAGAAATATGGATTAAACAGTCAAATGCTAATCTGCAAAGAGCAAGTAGTGTGATTTCACCTCAGGAAGAAATTGTCCTTGAATACGAGTTATGCATAGCAGGGGAGCAAGGCTGGAAACTGCTGAATGAACAGCAGGAGCTGTTCCTTATTGAGCCAAGGAACTTCACTTCCCAGATGCACACCATACCTGCTCATTCTCTGTTCAGCTGCCTCAGATTTGGGAAACCTGTAATGATGGAATGATGTTGCTTCAAAGACGTGGTATCAGAAGATGTTATTGGGGTTATTTAATCTGCCTTCCCATATGTAGAAGATTGGAAAATGTAAGGGCAAGTGATAAATACAGCAGGAGTAATTTGGGAAAAGGCTAGGAGCACATCTGTGAAGAGCTGGTGTCCTATATTATTTGTCACAGAGGAACATAATTTTTTTTTCCCTAATGCAAGCATACTTTTAAAAAAAACAATGTTTTAAGGGTCTCAGGGTCTGATTAAAGAAGTGTGTACAATAAACAACAGAGCTGTCCCCTTCCTGAAGCTGGTGTGACCACATGGGTGCAATGTCCCCTCTGGCAGGCTCTGAGGCCAATGCTGTTTTTTGATACCTGCAACATTCCCATCTCTGGAGCTAACCTCAGGCAGCTGAAAGTCTATGCATCTTTAATCCTTCATCTTCTGTCTCATCTGTTGAGAAGATTAGTATGTTGATATTTCATAGCATTATAGAAGATGCAAAATGAGGCTTGTCTCAGTATTTTCTCTGGAAGGTTAAAATGCTTTCCTGTGATTTTGCTGGGTCTGTTATACTCAATAATAGAAATTACTTTTTCCAATCTTATTTAATTAATTTTGAATTACAAGCATATTTCTACAATTTATCATTTTCTTGCCAGTAATCTATTTAGACCTTGAAAAGAGTTAAAAATTCAGTATATTAGTTACTTTTAGGCATCTTAATATTTTTAATAGAAAAATCTGTCTTATGTAAGTAAGCCTCTAATTCTAAATGTAACTGATTTAGTTGATCTAATAAATAATTTGTGAAATTGGAAACTAGATAAATTCTGATTCATTAGCATCTGGTTTTAGAATGTGATTATAAGGAAACATTAATGGGAAAAGGATGCTGTAAGTGTATCTGCTGGTAAAGTAATAAGTATAGAGAATAAAAGTAATTTAGTAAAAATTTAAGACTGCCATAACTGACATTACTCTTTTTTTCCCATAATGAAACAGAAAACAATGCTAAAGATTTCTCCATTGTTATAAAATTGAAATTAAAGTGAGGGTCATTAAAAACCCTGTGAGAACCATGAACACATTGAATAAACTTAGGTGAATCAGTAGCTTATGTTGAGTAAGAAGTAATAAATTTATCTAATTGATTGTTCTCTGGAGTTTCATCTGGGTTTTATATCATTTTGGGGTAGAACTGGTGAGAGCAGAGTGGGTCAAATGAACTGAAACACAGCAAAAGCTGGAGGAAAAGTTTATCCCGCACATTGCAGAGAAGAAACCTCAGAACTGAGCATTAATTTGTCTTAGTTTGATATATCTAGTACAACACACTGTAGTTACATAGCCATTTAATATGAGCTGTTGTTAGATGGTTGTAACAATTAGTCCATGTGCAGGATTTTCTTTGTCTTGTTTGTGGACAGTTGGTGGTCTGTGAAAAACTGGCTGTTGATCCAGCCTCTGTTCCTCATTTCTAATCCCCGAAGTACTTTAAGTAATTTCTTCATCTTACTCTTCCATGCAGCAGAATTGCCCCAAGACTAACAGTGCATCTGTGAAGTGTAGGAATGACAGGATCCACAAAACAAGGTGCCTAGTAAGGGTCAGTCTGTGCTAGGGAAACGTCTGGGAATCTTGTATGAAACACCAGAAGGAGTCTGGTTGCTTTAAAGATTTTTTAAGAGTTCTGGATCCACAAGAGACTGTTATTCCCTGAAAACCAGCATCCCTGTCTGTTTGAAAATACTGTTTTTTCAGTGTCTGTTTCCCACACATCACTGCCTTATGTAACAGAGAAGCACATTGCTCTCATCTGTTTGGAAATGTCTTTCTTGCTGGTGGTGGGGTAGGTCCCTAGGTATTAAGCATGGGTCCTCCCTACACTCTCTGTGCCCCACCTGCATGGTGGTTATTCCATTTTCTGACATGTGTTTTGGTGAGCAGCAATTGGTTGTGTGCATGTGGAATAACAGATCTTCAGGTATGAAAACAGACTTTCCACATGCCAAGATGGTTGCACTGGATTATTGGAGTCTTTATGTCCCAGAAGGATTGCACGATGGTGGGCTGAAAACTCAGTAAGGCATTCTGAAAGTCCTTGAAAAAGAGGGGTGAGAGATACCATTGACTTAAGATCTGTGAGAAGCTGGTTTTACCTCTTGCTTATGGTGTTCGCGTAAGTTATAGATGGATGAATTTCTTGTCCTCTGCTTTGTATCTAGTATGCAAGCAGTAGTTTTCTCAGTCTGTAGTGACAGTGTCACAGCAGTGATTCATTACCTCACTATCATTCTGTACACAATTTATCAATTCAAAACTAACTTTTAGAAAATGCCTGGCATGTTTACAGTATGAAAAAATACTCAATAAAAGAACTAACTCTGTGGATAATTAGAGGTTGGGGTCAGAGTCATAGATAATGCATTCTTGAAATGGCCAGCTCTGTAAATAAGTTGGTAAAATTCAGAAGTACTGGAAAGCAAATTAACAAAGAATAAAGGCCCAACTGTTCAACTGGACCAATGTAGCTCCTGAATCTGTGTGAACAGATGTTTATGAGCAGAATTAGTCCATTTGGCTTACAATCTGTGCATTGTGTACTTGTTATCATTTGCACTAACAAAAAACTTTATATTCCAGTGTTATGTGTGCACATTGAAGCCTTGGCTTCAAAATATGTTTGGTCACATATACTGTACATTGGTGCAGAGGCCAAACTTTAAACCAGTTGTTGAAAAGACGACAAAACAGGTGAACTATAAAACTGTGCTCAAGGTCCACAGTTCTGGTTTCAAAAAACAAAATCAGAAGGACACTTAGCTTTCTCCTTCTGAGACCTACTTACTATTTTCAGCACCCCATTGCAGAACTGCAAACATTAGGAAAGAATGAGACTGAATGTGCTTTTAAGAATAATAAACTATAAAATAATTGTCTTTTAATAGCCCACTGACAGATTTGTTTGGGTTTTTTTTTCCCCTTTCTTGCAATGTAGGTGGGTTTTATAATTTTTTGCAACACAATAAAGAAAAAAACATTCACAAAGTTTTCAAAATAGGTGTTGTGGTTTGTAATTGACAAGTTAGCCAACCAAATTAAGGTTCATTCACAATAATATTTTAATGTGGGCGTAACACTTTGTTCAAATTCAACCTACTCTGCCAAGTTCAATTGCATAGGTGTGCAAAAATCCAGGAGATTCTTGAGTCTTCCTCAGATGGAAATCTGAGACAGTGGGGGTTTTCATGTTTCTACAGTGTCTGTTTCCCTCTGAAAATCAAGAAAGAGATTAAAAGGGTACACTTTCAAATTTCAGAAGAACACCAGCTTGGATTTGTACATGGCGCAAGGGTAAAAGGGTTGAGCATTTTCTAACTAGGACTTTTGTTCTTTAGTGTACAGTGCTAACATTGACTTGCTTCATATAAAAAGAATGTAATAAATTTTATTTTGTAGGTACGAGAAAATACTCAGAAAAGTGACCATACTGGATCATGATTTTCTGCCAGTGATTCACACAAGTTGGTCCCCTGGCTGATTGTTCTTGAGGATAATCTTTCTGTGAGACAGAATAATCTCAGTTATTGTTTTTATCAGAAGTTAAACAAGCTGCCAACTTGATCAGTTTGGAAGTAATAAACAGAGTGTGGCTCCAGGCATGCATCTAAGCAAAGCTCTGGCCCTAGATGCATATTCAAACTACTAGCTGTATTCTTATGCTCCAGGGACTGTTAAGTTAAAAAATATTGCCCTTTGTACAAAAACTGTGTAAGTGATATATGCCAAAATGACACATGGATTATCACATATTTGTGTTTAATATGTTCTGTTTTACAAAGAAAGTATCAGTTACAGGTAGATTGACAGACAATGCACCTTGGGCACTAATGTCTGCAATCCCAGTGCTGCCACAGAATCAGTCTTGCAAAAAGGCAGCCCAAAATCAACACAATTTAAATAAACTTCTGAAAAGTTCTGAGGACTCTTACTTAGTTGAACCATAACAGCAACACATTTAAAAAAATAATGATCAGGTAATTATTAAGGAACAATAACATTGTTAGGTTGACTGGGCTATATACCAAGGAGCTGTCAATCATGGTTGTTATGAAGAGCAGAGCATTTAGAGGCTGTCAGTCATACCTGTTTGTAAAAGCCAAAGGACTTCAGGAATTATTATGCTTGAATTTACCAAATGCAGAAATAACAAAAGCACCCGAGTCTCATGCAGACTGATATTAGAATTTATGTAGAAGTTCTTGTGCAAGGTTATGCCTTTGTTAATCTGAAAATACCTTATGACACAGGGAACATGGAAGGATTTATTTTTTAGCTAGCTTATTTATATCAAAAGGGGTTAACCTGCCCAAAGTCATCCAGTGAGTTGATGGCAGACCCAGAGGTAGAAGCTACCTCTCTTATATACAGAGGAGTTTCTCAGATGGACACAGACCACACCTCCTTCCTTGGTGGCATGCCCACGTACTGCAGCCTTAAGCAGCATCTAGCCAAAGTAGTAACTGCACTCAGTTGGTAGTTAATCCAGTGAATTTTTAAAGCAAGTGTTAATAATTAAATTCAAGTGTTTAATCAATTTCCAGAGAAAAGATCAAATTAAGTTCTCAATTACGAGTTAGATTTTTGTCTAATTAGAAGAAATATGTTTTTCCCATGAGGGCAGTTGCTGAAGTGACAGTTTGGAGACTGTTGTGACAGCATTTGCAGAGATGGGTGCCAGCCAAAGAACAGAGATTTTTTAGTATCTTTGGTAGTGTAGTAGTTTCTTTTGAAAGCATAATTATGTTGCATTCTTTGCACTGTTCATTAGAAAAACAAAGGACTTGTATTCCATGTGGTAAATGTTCACACATTTTTATCTTACCATGATAGAAGTTGATAGATCAGAGAGTAACATGGTGTCTCTTGTGTCTCTTTTTCACTGCAAGCCTAGTAACATGACTAGTGCTAGCTGGTAAACAGTTTTTCTAACCCACAACTGTTACTCAGAAGTTGTTTTTTCTTTTCCTGTGTAAAGTCTCAGAAAGTGTAAAAATGTCACAAGGCCTGTCTAAACCAAAATCTCAACAAGAAATAAATTTGAGTCAATTTGGGTCATTCTGACATCCTGAAATCTTTGATTTCTAATCAATTTTCAATATTACTTTTTTTTTTTTTCTGCTACTTTGTTAAATATATAAAAATTATACAGGATTATTTTGAGGTTCAAACTGTAAAAATGGAATTTTCCTAACATTTTTTTCCCAGTACTTTCTGTGGAGAAGTACATCAAAACTGATTCCTTGCAAAAAGTTTCTATGTTGACTTAACACTTTTTTTTTTTCAAGAAAAAGAAGTTTAGTGGAACTATTCCCAACCAGCTCTAGTAATAAATGTTCTGTTCATTACATCTTAATTCTTACCATTTGCAAGCAAAACAAGTAAACAGGATTGCTACAGAGCCAGAATTTATCAGAGGTGTCAAGATAAAGCAGATTCAGTTTCTTCAAGCATACGTAAGGCAGTCTTTATGGCACAAGAGCATGTGAGAGAATAAATAATATTTACTAGTCATTAAACAGACACAGGAGAACTAAAACTTCTCATACTTGCAGAAGCTAGCAATTGCTTTTTCATACCTCTGGTTTAATCCCTTTATACAAAGGAGAAGACCTAATAAATATATCCCATTATCTATAACCTACCTGATACCAACAGAACCTTTTGAACCGCTTATAAATGGCTTAAATCCCATTTCTGTTTTTAGTGACCTGAACCCCTGATACAGTGGGAAATCAGCTCCATATCCTAAGACATCCAAATTTCATTGTGGAGACTGTTAAGCGGTGATGCCTGATCTCCTCAGGTGGAGAGAAGGGTATTTTTAATGTCAGAAGGAATAAGAGTCTACAGTAACGTTTCATGCACTTGCTAGCCTTAGTTTCTGCAGTTGGAAGAACTCCAAATTCTGCAAGTAAGAAGACATGGAACACTAATGTAACCACTAAGTAACTACTACTAAAATTGGAAGCACACTAGCAGACTTACAGAAGGGTCTTTTATCTGCAATTCCTTGTCTTGTTTGTCTGCAATGAAATTGTTCTGGGTTGGGCATATTAGGACTGATCTCCTCTCCAACATAGGTGTCGCCTCTGTGACAATGCAAGAACTGAGATGGGCAGGAATGGAGGATCTCTGATGCTGCTCTGCAGAGCAAAATCCTCAAGCAGGGCTGGCACACACACTACTCACAGCCCAGGCTGTGCTACGTGCAAAAGCTACTGCTTTACTGACTCTTGTTTTATGAAAGCTTGTGTACCCAAGACTGCAGGGATTTTAGGAATTTTATAGGGTAATTTAGAAAAAAAAGAATAACAATCTTTTCCTGCAATTCTCTGTCAGTTTATTCATGCTTGCAGAAGCCTTTTTCTCTCCTTAGGGCAAAGGGAGACTTTTCTTGCTGCAGAAGCTGGAGAACTCACCAAAACCAATGATAATCCCCCTAAATTTGTAATGTGGGGATAGTTGCTTAGGGATGCTGTTTCAACCTTTTCAGGCAATTTACAGCATCCTCCTCGCAGCTGAGGGAACTATTCCAGCATGCAGGAACATACAGGGGAGATTTTACCTTGTTACATGTATTTTCTGTCTGTAACTCTAAGCTATGAAGATAAATCATAGCAGCTGTGCCACATTCAGTTTGGAAAAAAAAAACCTAGTGGTACCTGAGTATACAGCTGTCTCTGGGAAAAGGAAAGGTGGAAGATACTATTTTCAGTCACATAAGAAGATGGTGAGCTGAGCTCTGATTTCTGTCCAAAGTCTCTTTCAGGAAGGAAGGTCCTTTAAAAGATCACAGGGAACTGAACAGTGATTGTGACAGGGGAAATGCCCAAAACCCAACAGTCTGGTACTATTGTCTTTCCTCCCCCCTTCAATAATTTGTTAAGAAAAAAAAAAAACCCACAGTATTATCAAGTTATTTGATACTGACAAATAGATTGATTTTATATATATATATACACACACACATACACGCACAGAGAAAGCTTATTACCTTCCAGCCTGAGCTGGATGGTGGTAAATTGGGAAGAAATCCTGGTTTTCAATGGCAAGCCATTCTGGTAGGGCCCAGTCAGTGTCCATTCTTAGATACAAAACAGTGCAGATCTTGGTATTCTCTGTAAAATCTCACAAGCACCAAAACAAAGGTCCCCTAAAACAAAAGGCATTCCTGACATGAAGGAATTCTCTAATGGTTTGTTGCTATCACTGTATCATCTCTGCAAGTGAGGCATTTGAAGTATAAGGGGAAGAGAGGAAAAGGCTTTAAGTGCACAGCTGCTGTTCCTCAAAAATCAGGCTAAAGCTCATAAAAATCATCACACCAGGCACACCTGGGGCTCTATAGCTTTGGTTTTGATAGCTGTGGGAAGTACATTGAAGCAAACATGCTTTGTGCTATTTGCATTGATAAAGAGATCTTTTAAATAACTTTCATCCAAGCAAGGTAAGAGGATGTTGATGAAAGTCTTTTACATCCTTGTCACATCCAGAAGAATTGTTTAGGATTATAGCTTTGCTCATGTATTGTTTGTGTGCACTCTGTACCTTTAAGAGCATCTATTTTCTGTCTTCACAAAAAGGTAGGAAAAAAATTATAGTCAGCTGCTCATCTCTGGGGAAATTATGATCAGGCACCATAGCCTGTTGGGTTGAAATAGTGTAATCTTATCTACTTATTTTGTCAGCCCTTGGGTGTCAGTGCAGTAAGCTGTTCTTGGTGGGCCTAAAGGACAGAAGGTTAGAATGTGTGGGTTTGTCTTTTTTTGTGTGAGCATATAGCATATTTCTTTTCTGGCTTTTCACTTAAATTTCTGTTATCATGCTGGCAGCAGAGATTAATTCCCTCTCCAAAATGGTTCCAGTCTGGGGTCTGACTGCTAACACAGTATCTGTAAGCAAAAGGCTTGTGAACATCAAAAACATTCCTATTTTTGGATATTTGTCATACAAGCTGTGCATATATGAAGTGTGTATGGACTTTGGCTCCTGTTAAGTTTCTGTGATGCTCTGTAGATGTTACCAAAAAAAAAAAAAAAAAAAAATTTTCTGGTGCAAATGGAGTCTCTCAGCACTAGCAGCTCTCTCAGGCCAGAATGTCCTCCTGTGCCCATCTGGCCAGCTGCAGACTCTGCTGTGAATCATCCTCTCTGCCCAAGAGCAATTAGTCACCATCTTACAGTAGTAAAAACTTGTATGATACCTGTCTGAGCAAATATCCATAGTGTTAGAGGAGAAATTTGCCCTGATCTAGTTCATCTTGGAGAATAATTTGTCCTAGATGGTAGATTCCACTTGCATTGTGTTGGAAAGTGATAAGGTACCACAGCTTGCTCACAACACAATGTACGGGAGCATCAGGGTCTCAGCCCCTGTTGCCCAGCCTCTCCGTAGGCTTGGCCCAGCTGAGATGTGCAGGTTTGGCTTGGAAAAGAGTTTGTAGAACCCTGCAAGTTTAAATGTTAATTTTGGGAAATACAGTGTGTTATTCTGGGAACAGCAATGTTGTGCTGGAAAGACAGTGTCAAATATAAAGTTTGAAGAATCTCTCATTTAAGTTTTTGAGTGAAAAGTCATAGGCCTTGAGAGCCATGAGTGAAGTGCATAAGATCAGAAAATTCAGAAGGTAATACACTCTGCTTTTATATATAGTCTGCTTATATTTTGCTTTCTGGTTTTGAAGCCTTTAGGAGAAGTATTTTTCATCTTTGTCTGCAGCTGTGAGCCCCACTGTCACAAAGGGCTAGGATTTCAAAACCCAAGACTCGAGATATTAAAAGACTTGTGAGGAAAACCTATGAGAGCTGGCAACACCAGCCTAGTTTTATATTTCCCCAAATGGTATGAAAGCAGGAATCTGAGTAACTCACAGTGCTCTTACCTCTCATAACTGGACTGTGGTTTTGTGGTTTAAAAGAAAAAAGAGCAAAAATAATTAATTTGTTATTAAATAGTAACAAGTTGGAGCAAGAAGCATTTTATCAGAATTCTTTATAATGTTTAAAAATATAACTTTGAGATTGAAATTACAGCTTTGTCCTGTATTTCAGTCATTCCTTAAAAGAAGATTATTCTGCAATTTCCCAGTTATATGTTAAGATTCAAACCTGTGAGGTGCTCTGTTTCTCTCCAGGGAGCAAACTGCTGAAGCTCTCACTTCTCCTCGATCTTGTGTTTCTTGTTATGTTTTAAATATGCACATTATTATAGTGAACAAGCCACAAAAAATATCTCTAGTTCTTAAATGCTAAGCCCTGTTCTTCCAGCCTTTTCTACCTTCCCCTGCCAACTGCACTCCTAAGTGTTGTCACTGAAGCTTCACAGTTCTTCTGGAGCTCAGTGAGAAATGACCCTTTCTATAAGCTGTTGAACAAAATGGCTTTATATCACTTGCCACAAGTAGAAAAACTTACTTCATCCTCAGTGGGCTGCAGTGGCATGATCAAGGGGAGAAGTGCAGCAGCCCCTGTGTTTCAGAATGAATCAGCTGCTTTGATTCAGGGCTGGATCTCCTGTTTCAGAGCTTCTGTGCTGCAGCATGGTGCTGATATTTTTGGCAGAATATAGCCTTTCTACATCTCAATTACTGTAATAGTGCTTTTATCTAGAAAGTGTGAAGTATTATGTTTTTCAGTGTACTAAATTAATTTAATGCTATAGAAACTTCAAATATAAAAATAATTACTTGGGCCTGTTCTGCTTTATGAATCCTCAGTGAAGTTGCAATCTCTAGTTTTTGTCTGTTAGGATTTTTGTTGTTTTGTTGGTTATTTTTTTTTGCTTTCCTTCTTGGTTCTGTGCTTGAGCAATGTCTTTCCTTCCACATGGCTTTGCTGGGGAAGAAAAAGCAGGATTATGTTTGTTTCCCTGCTTTCAGACCTCTTCTCTCTTGTGCCCAGGACAGAGTTTTGTGGGGCTCAGGTCCCCACATTTAGTGAAGTTTCTGTGCCTTAGGTCAGTGTATGGCATAGTAATAATACGTACACCATCCATTGGTCCTTAGCAAATGTGAAGTCATACAACTTGGCAGGTAATGAAAGAGTTTTTAAGAATATGTGCCTTGCTTTGCACTTGTCATTGGCTATGGGACCCTCTTTGCATTCAATGCTGGGGTTTTTTGTTTGTTTGTTTGTTTTTTTAATTGATACAAACTCCTGGAAGAAGATTCCTTGGGTTGCATCAGCTGTGCTTAGGTGAATTTATCCAGTTTCACCAAACCAGAGGTGTTTGGTTTCTGATATTTTGCATCTCAATGGATTCTCACAGCTGTACATAAACACTGAGACTGCATCTAGATTCAAAATCCTCAGTTTTACTCAGGAGGTGTAAATTGATATTTCTACTGATTATGTTTAATGACTGCTAGTTGTCTGTTTCATCACTAAGGTTTCTAACAGCTTGTATGGTATTCCCCACTTTGCCAACATGTCTGCCTTCTTTCAGTCCTCCTTTCCGGTGCAGTATCACTGATGGGTGTTCCCAGGTGTGTGTTTTGGTAACTGGTCTGGAATAATGCTCAGACACCTGTTTTACCAGATCTCCTAGCTTTGCCAGAAGCTCTTGCAAAGTGTTGCTGCAGTAGCACATCACCACCAGCACAGCTTTTTGCTATCTACCACCTATTGATGTTCTTCTTGCTCAAAGGGATTTTCCATCAGAGAACATCATCCTGTTTTGTGCCAGTATCTGTTGTGAACTCGTCTCATTGTCTGACAGTTCAGATTTGCACAACAAAGTGCTTGAGTAAGGTATTTCTATGACACTAAGAGGTCTGTTAATTTTGGAGTAGAGCATAAAACCTAGTTCTGCCTAGGGCAATCTCATAGAAACTTTTGTGTTGTAAGTGGAAACAAAGCTTGGGTCATGTTCCACATGGGAATTTCTGCTCTGTAAGGTTCAGATATTCATGGCTTCTGCATCCTGCCTTCCTCATCTTTACAGAAAGATCACATATCAACAGGAGTGAATTAATTTTTACTTTGGGGAGTTAGATCATTAAAGGGTCTGCGTGCTAAAGTTGTGACTTCTAAACTGTATGCCTCACAGATCAGACAGAGTGACTTGCCCAGTGGCTTTTCCCCCAGATATTAAGGAGATAGTGAGTAGTGGTGACAGCAGAGGTTCATGCCATGACCCCCAGTATAAAGGTCACAATTTCAGCCCTGCAGATTGATTCCCACCAGCAAGGCACTGTGGCTTATTGAAGCATCAACAGGGTGGGCTGTGCTCATGTTGACCCGTGGGGTTGAAGCTGATTTCAGTCTTCCTGAGAAGTTAGTATTTCTAATTGCTGTTTATGCTGCTTTAGTGTAATAAGCTTGGGAACTAAGAAATGTGCTTGCGAGTTCTTTGACCTTTATATGCAGATTTTCCTTGAGGGTGAGATGTGTGCAAGAGCAAAATGACGTTAGTGCAATTTAACAATTATATGATGACATTCTTTAACTCATCTGCACATGAAAGTCTACCATTGCCTGTTAATTAATGGAAACTAATATAACTGTTTCATTTTTAGGGTGCTGCCATTTATGGAAACATGTTTGTAATGGTTATACTGTCCTTGTGGAAAGTTGCTTAAAATATTAGAGTACCTGTCATGATGCTGCGTGTTCTTAAATATTTCCATGATCATTTCTTTGTATTAGTTGGTGGTGGGTTTAGAAAATGAAAGTATAAGATGCACTTTTGCTGTCACAAAGCTTAAAAGGTGATAGTATTGTTGCACAAATTTATCTCCATTTCTGTGGCTGTTCCAAATGCCAACCTTCATTTGGGATGTCCAGGAAACATCATCATATAAATGGGAATGATATAGGAGTTGGAGTTTTGGGTCTCTGCTACTTGGCTTTCCTGTTTGCTAATAGGTCAAGAGGCCTTTATAACTAATTAATCCACCCTACACAGAAGTTGTATGTACTTGGTACAATACATGCATGTATTGGGAATCCAAAATGACAGCTGATGGAGCAGGACTGCCTGCGTGATGCAGGAAATGCTGTCCAAAGACAGAACTGACTCCTACCTGCATCCTGGTCGTGGTTGTGTTGCGCTCATCTCCATTCTCATAAGCAGCCATGTGCCCAAAGAGATGTCACTACCACTGGCTCCCCAACCTTAGTTCATGTCTCTCCCTCCCCATGCAGTGCTTGCTGTGTGCAGTAATTGTACTTAAAAAGTAATTTCTGCCTCAAACTCTTTGTTTGAACTTCTTCTCTATCAAGTGACCCACTCTTTACTCAACGACTTCAGATCTCAGAAAAGGTATCATACACAGTGCCTTCAAACATACTTTTTGCTCCTTATGAGACTAAACATAAAAGAATTAAATACCAGGTTAACTGGAGTTGGTGGCAAAACTCTTATTTGCTTATATGCACCCAGATTAGCTTAGTTTGTGGTGATACTGAAATTGTTAGGGATCAGAGGCCAGGAGTGATGGACCTGCCCTGTTGGTTGTGATGGAGTGGGCTGAAGGGCTTGTTGCTACCAGAGGCACAGAAGTGTCTCACTTTCAAATGCATTGTACCGCAGAGGAGGGTGGGATAGGGGGATAGTTTTTCCACTTGACAACTGACAGTTTACTTCCTTAACTCTGAGCTGTTAGATATTACCTTGCCAACAGTTGCAAGTGATTACTAAATTGCTTCCAGAGAAAATTGAATCCATTAGAGTTCAGTTGCCTTTGTTCCAGTCATTAAAATGAAGATGCTAACTGATTCATATATAAATTGTTTTGATAGTTTCATTATTTTTCCTTATTTGACTTTATTGGAAGTGTATTTGGCAATCTCCCTCTGAGATACTCATGCTTGTGTGACCAGTATAATGAGAAGCTGGTCTTCTGTCTCACACTGCTTATGTGGGGACAGCTCTCTTTGGGTCTCTGACCCCAATACAGTAGTCATCCACAGCCCAGCTGGAAAACACTGCTAATTCATCTGACAAATTTCACCTCCATTTTAAGTAAATGTAAGAAAAATGTTCCTTAAAAAAAATGAAATGTTTGCTTTGTGTTGTGTTTGAATGATACCACTTCTAAATACCAGTTTTCCTTCACTTCTAAATGCTAGCTTTCTTTTGTAGGCTGTTACTGAGACCAGTGATTGTCTTTACATTACAGTGTCTGTTGCTTTGTTGTAAGTTAATTAAATATTTAATCTTCATATTTTCTCCATTGTTATGGTCCTGGTTTTGTCTATAGCTTCTATTTTCATTTTCTTTGCAATGGTCTTAATCATTTTGTTAAATGCAGCCAAGCATCTGTGTTCTTTTTGCAGCACCAGCCATCTCAGGACTGCTTCTCTTGCTGCAATTTCGGCATGTCTCATGCTCTATTTTTGATAGAATCTGAATTTTATAAAATACTTCTTTTATGTGTATGCTTCTAAAGAGAACTAGATTAATTGAAATTGCATCAGCTTTTATAGACGTCCTTGGCTTTTCATGTCATGCTGGAGACTGAAGCATTTTCCATTGCATTTCATCTCCTTCATTTTGTTTTTTCTGACTCATTTACTGATGCCATAGATGACAGCTTATGTCATTGCAATTTGCTCCCATGGAAGGTACTCCCGCACATGTGTGAGTGGCATCTGACTCTTCACTCTTCACTTCTTGCATAATTTGGGAGCTGTCAGAGCTCTACCCTAATGTGCCTATCTGTTTATTCTCTCAAAGTTAATGAGCATTTTTCTTGCTTCAGGCATATTACACACCCTGACTTATTCATAGATGATATCTATTAAAATTATCAAATGCTTTGAAAATTAAATTATTTTTCTAAATGAAGAGTGTGCTTCTAATCTCATTGAAGATGTAGTTGTCCTATTTACTAGTACAAATAAAGAGTGACTATACTGAGGTCTGTCTGTCCAGAGAACCAACTGGGCCTTCTTGTTTAATTGAAGATTTTTGTGATTTACTACAATACAAGATTTCAGAATCTGCCTCTGGCTTAGCCTGGGAGCAGCAGTACAACACAGAATTTACCTGGAGTAAGGCATCCAGTTTAAAGTGACCTTTCATGACATGAAGTTCATGTGGGGTGCTTTTAGAGTAGTGGAACATACAGAAAAATATTTTATGTTAAATATTACTCAAATTATTTCTCAAAAGAGTGAAAGGAAATGTAGGGAAAAAAATACAGTTCATAAAAGAGTTGTTATATCAGTCTAAGGTGAATTAACAGTCCATTTTGTGTATGAATTAGTAGGGCATTAACTGAAGTTAGATAACGACAAGCAAAGTAGGGAAAAAAGCTTAACTTTATATCACTGTATTAAGAAAGTCAGTAGTGAATTTATTTCATACTGGAGTGTGTTTTCCCCAGAACAATTTTGGGGAAAAATGTAATTTAAGATTTCAATTTTTTGTAATAGTCAATCTTTTTTTCATTCTTTGTTACTAAACCTGAATCTGATCAAACATTTTGATTACTGATCTCTTTTTTTTTCTTTCAGCTGTAAGGCCTATGAAAGGAAAGAAGCTACAGTTAAAGAAGTGAAACAAAATAACTGGTTTTAATCGACCTAATAAGATTTTTTTCTTAAAGTCTAGATAATAATATATAATCAAAAAGCCATGCTGTTAGAACAAATTTTAAGAAGTATTCAGCTGTCCCTATTCAATAATGAAAAGGGAAAAAAGCTTGCAAGGTGCCTGTGTACATGTGCAAGGATGCATCTGATAAGAGAGAGAAGGAAGAGAAAATGGAAAATGGGTGAAACTTGGTATCTTTGATGTTTTGTTTTAGCATCATTAAAAGAAATCAGAATGAAATTACTATCAATCTCAAACCTTGTGTCCTGGGTTTGGCTGGGATAGAGTTAATTTCCTTTACAGTAGCTAGAATGGGACTATATTTTGGATTTCTGCTGGAAGCATCGTTGATAATATGTGGATGTTTTAGTTCTGCTGAGTGATGCTTACACAGAGTCAAGGTCTCTTCTGCTACTCACCCTACCCCACCAGCAAGTAGGCTGGGGGTGGACAAGAAGTTGAGAGGAGACACAGCCAGGGAAGCTGCCCAAAGGGATATTCCATACCATGTGACATCATCCTCGGCATATAAAGCTGAGAAAATGCGGTGGAAGGGGGGGAACACATTCAGAGTGATGATGTTTTTTTGTCTTTCCAAGTAACTACTACACATGATGGAGCCCTGCTTTCCTGGAGATGGCTGAGCACCTGCCTGACAATGGGAAGTGGGGAATTAATTCCTTATTTTGCGTTGCTTGTGTGCACAGCTTTTGGTTTACCTATTAAACTGCTTTAATCTCAACCCATGAGTTTCCTCATTTTTACCTTTCCAATTCTCTTCCCCATCCTACTGTGAGGGGAGTGAGTGAGTGGCTGTGTAGAGCTTAGTTGCTGGCTGGGGTTAAACCATGACACCTAGCCAACCCCAACAAGCAGCTTATTTCCAGACCAGGGTTTGAATTTTCAGTCCAATCTATTTTCATCTGCTCTGCAACCCATTTCATGCCAATTTCTTAATTGCTCTGTTTGTCGTTTTCTCTGGAGTTTACCTAACAATTTCCCTGGTGACACAATATCAAATGATGTAATGAAGTCCATGTAAATTAGAACCACTGATTTTTGTTTTGTTTTGTTTTTTTTTTCTTTTCTTTTTCTTCCTGTGTGTGTATAGAGAATAGGCTGTTAAATAACAAGCAAAATCCCAAGACTCCAAGTCAAGACTTTCACAATGTACGTCTGGGGAAACATGTCCCATTTATAGCACTTTCTATGCATCTTCATGTCTTAAATTTTCATTTTAAAACTTGTTCTGAAATTTTGCCTAATTAAGGTCAAACTAAGAGGTTTCTAATTGTGTGAATCATTCTATACCTTTAAATGCAGGCATTGCACATACCAGTTCTTTTAACCATGTCAGTCTGATGTGGTTCTTTGTCTTTTTTTAATATCTGTTGTTAAGAGTTTTGTACCTACTTTTGTCTTTGGGACTTCCCTTAGTACTGACTTACCAAAATATCCAGTTGTGATATATTTAGATGTGAGAAGTGCTGGCTTCTTGAATTTATACTGTCAGTCATCCCCTTTCAGGTCCATATGTATCAGTTTTCCAAGGAAAAGAAAAAAAACCCACAACCAACCAACAAACCAAAAAAACCCCAACCAAACACACACACACACACACACACACACACACCCCGCCCAAAAAAAAAAAAAAAAGAAAAGGAAAAATAACCCCATCTTGCATTTTTGCAGTGTTCTTTGAGTGCATGTTTATTTGGTGTGTTTTATCTTGTGGTGGTGGTGTTTGGGTTTTTTGTTTCCTTTTTTTTTTTTCCTCAGGCATACTGGCAGCACACAGGACAGTCTCTGGTGTATATTAATAATGCACCACCACATTTGGTAGGAGGCCTCTATTAAGCATCTTAGAATTCAAAATATAAATCTCACTGTGCTTTGAGTGAGAGAGTTCTGCTGGTTCTGGTGCTTACTGGAAGTTAACTTAAGGGAGAAGCAATTTCAGCTGCGTGAACCCCATGGTGAACATTAGGCTGTGCACAAGCACAACAGCTCAAGCTGTCTGAGCACAGTGTCCATGCACAAAGTGGAGAGGAGCGTCTTTCTGCATCACATGTGTCCCCACATCACTGCATAATAAATCCCAGTTTCCTCATTAGAGAATGAGTGACGTTACCAAACCAGTGTGATTTCGGAAGACATAGAGCTGGAGTGAGAAGAAAGCTACAAATGCAACTTCAAATGATTTCTTGCTTAAGAAATGTGCCTTACTAATGGCTGAGTCACCACTGTTCCCCTAAAAATGGGCACATGTGTTTTATGTAATTGCGTGTGTATGTTCGTGCTGTGATTCATGATCAGACCTGGTGAATATTCATGTTCTTCCTTTCCAGATGGACTGCTGCTCTCTGTTACTATTGCAAAATATGCACAGTAACCTAAGAGTGTCAGGTTCATTTATATTGAATGTGGCATTTCCCAAAAAAACATAATTTGAAAATAAATCACTTCATGATTGCTTGTTATTTAGATGCATGTATATATTTAGGTTTGTTTTCCTACAAGTGCATGCATACTGGTAATATGGTAAATTAAAATTATGAAGACACTCAGCCACACATGGGATAGAGAACTGTGCTGCAAAAACTGCTGAAAATTATGGAGTGAGTTTATGGAGTGAGTTTATGGAGTTTTTATTATGGAGCTTTTTAAGTATGTGTGCCTTTAAAACCTGCAAAAAGTTGGATACAGAAAGTCAGACAAGTGTGTTTTGCTCTGTTTTATTGTGTTTTATTTTGGGAGAAAACATTGCAAGTGCTTACTTCCAGACCTTAATGCTGTAAACAAAGAGCTGTGATGCAAAGCATTTAAGAGAGAAGAGTAGGAAAGAATTAAATAGTACTTTACTACAACCACCTGGAAAAGCCAAGGGTATAATACCTACCACATAAGATGTTCCACCAATGATACTTTTGATGTTGTCAAAGGTTAGGGCTGGGCTCGCCCTTAGGTCAAGGACAGACACTTTCTATCAACCTTTCTCCCTTCCTGGAAGGGGAAGAGAAAGGGAATAAGGGAGAGATTGGAAAAGAAAACTAATGTGGCTTTAATGAAAAAATAACAATAAAATTAAATATATATACACATGTGTATATATGTATACGATATATATGAAAATCCCAATGTCAAATTCAACCCCTTGATGGTAATTATGTCACAGTCACCACTGGTGTCACAGGGCAGGCACTGGCGGCTGGACTCAGTGGCATATGGGAACTGGATTCAGGAATGTACATGTTGGGATCGAAGGCAGTACAATGGATGGAGTCCTGGCCATTGACGAAAATTGCTTAACCCTTGTGGTCCCTCAGCTTTATACTGAGTATGACATATACAAATAGAATACCTTGTTGGCCAGGTTTGGGTCACCTTTCCTGTCTGCTTCTCCCTATAGCTGTGACCTCTTGCTTTACAGCATCCCAATGTATTACACAAAATTTAGCAGTGACCTTGGTCTGCACAGGAACAGGTGTAAGTAAGAGCCTGTCTACACACCAATCCTTGGTCGTGACTATAAACAACAAACATTACCACTTCTTGAAGCCAAAACTGTCTTCAAAAATTGTCCATTACTTCAGAAAGTGCAGTTACTTAGAGATTTAGCTAAAAAATGAAATCACTGAGCAGAATTAGTTCTGGTCTAGCTCAAATCAAGACAAATGTTTACCACATTGTGTGGCTGAATTAAAAAGGGACGGAGGGAATGTCACAATAGTGGTGGCAGAAGGGCATCTTTACAGCCGCAAGAGCTGCCTTGGGTGATTATGCAGACTCTCAAACCTTGGTGTGCCAGGGAGCAAATACACACAATGCCTATAGCAAGTACTGACTTTTTAATGCTGATATTGAATGCTTTCAGTTATTTATCAAAAATGACGAAGAAAATTTTAATTTTTAATTCACAACTCCATGTGTAGTGGCACGTAAACATCCCACACAATAGCAGGAATCCCAAAATATACCTGCCAAGGGGGCTGAGGGATGCTTACATGTTCTTTTTCACAAAGGTGAATTTCAGCCACAGCACATTTAAAAAAAAAAAAGAAAAATTAAAAAAAAGGAGTGATACCTACACATAGAGAATATGAACAACTATGATGTAAACTATGATGTAACCATTCCAAGAAGTGAGGACAGTACGTGTTGAGACTCAGATTTATTTTGTTATATGTACTATAGTATATAGTAGTGGCTTTGCTGTTAGAGCAAGTTTATCATTGCAAGGAGTAGCAGAGTACCTACATCTTCTTGTGAGATTCCCAGGTGCTTTTCTACCAAGGGAAAATGAAAAATAAGGATGCTAGTCTTACTGCCAGAAGGTAGACTAAGATCTCTTCTGTGTGCTGGTATGACCTTGAAATGTTCGGAAATTAAATTAATGTCTTTCTGGTTCAGTATGAGGGAAGATACAGAGAGGGAAACTAATTTTATTTGGTTTTGGACAGAACGGTAGTGATTCATTATTATTACCATACAAAATATCATTACTTGAGCTTGTATCTGAGAAAATCCATTTTCCTCTTGCTGTGAAAAAGTGAAATGTTCTTTTTTTTAGTTTGCAGGTAATTAAATAGTTATTTTCTGTGTTGGAATTAAAAAGTGGTGATAGAAAGCTGTGTTTGGGGACATTTTCCTAAGGCCTTAAGTGTTTTTTAGACATCTCTAGTACCTGCTGGGAAAAAATCCAGAATTTCTTGCAAAACTGAAGAGGAAATATTAAATGCTTTTTTGGAAAGCAAGTCCCTAATCAAGGTGCTGGTAATATGGTTCCCAGTTCAAAAGTAACTCTGGAAAGTATTTAAAAGTAAGCTTAAGCACTTCTCTGGACTGCATCTTCAGTTCATTTTGAAGTGGGTATCTACAGAAAAATCGTTAGATTTTGAGTTTTTTTTCTTTTCCTGATGAAATGATTGTGAAAAGGTGCCTCTGTGTTGATAGTGCATGTATTGCTTTCAAAAGACAGGAAGATTTCCTGATGCTATGAAGTCAGTAAAACAAATTGGGGTTTTCTAAAAGTGCCACTTTTCAGAATATACTTTTCAAAATGTACTTTAAAAATTCCTCAGGCATCTGTAACCACAAAATGTGACCAGTGGTGAGGACTTGGCATCACTGTGTGCATCTCCAAAGTGTAATGAGCATGTGTTCATGCAGCTGTAGCACCCTGGTCCCCACATCATATAGACTCGGGTCCTCATGGTTATGCTCTCCCACCTGGGCATGCAGTTTTATTTCTGGCCTTTAAGAGGGAACATGATGTGTTGGTCCTATCCTAAGTTTGAGTAGTAGGGTCAAGCATAGGATGCATACCTGGGGATGGGTGCTCAATACTCCCCCTGTTGGACAGCTTTGCTCAGAAGCACATTCCTGATCCAATCGTGGAATAATATAGGCTGGAACAACCCCATGCTCAAGGCAGGATTAACTTCAGAGTTAGATCGGGTGTCTGAGGGTAATCGTGTTTTGAGAATCTCCAAGGACGGAGATACTGTAGTCTCTCTGTGACCCACTTCTCTTGCCTGACCACCCTTACTGTGATTTCTTTTATCTGGTTTGGGTTTTTTTTTCCTATTTTATAGATTATTTCCTTAGATCTATCACTGTGACAGTTGTTTCTTCTTGTTTGGCTGTGCAGCTCCTGGAAGATCTCACTGTCTTCCCTGTAAGCACCATCATGTAGATGTAGACAGCAGATATAACCCCATTCAATGACATTTTTCTGGGCTGAAGCAAATCCAGTACTTCATGTGGTTCAGCCCTAATCACGTGATGGTCCCTGTTAGACTTGCTGCATACTCACCATTTAAAAATAGGTCTGCACAGAAATAAGGATGTGTCTTAGTGCTGCAGAACAAAAAGGAGAATGCTGAGTTGCACGTGCCTCAAATACAGAATTCCATTAATATAATTTGTTCATTCACTAAAACAAAAGGGACCCTTGCAAGGGTGCTATGAAAAGATATATATATTTTTAAACAACTTTCTGTTTCAAAGAAAGTTGAAAATTTATCTGATAATGAATTAAAAAAAATAAATTAGTAAAGATGCAAATAGTAGAAAATATTGATTTTAGAATAATGAACGAATCCATAAATCTGCCTTCAGCCTCAATTGTATATCCTATTATATAATCTAAAATAATTTAACATTTTGTAAAGTATTTCATGGTTCATAACAATTTACATCAGCTGACTATTGTGCTCAGATAGTTGTGAACTATCTGCAACTGATTTCCTGTCAAAAATTGCAGTACTTGCTGTTCAGTTCACTCAAATTCAGGTTTATTTCTAGCCTTCTGAAGGTCTACCATCAAACCCAAAGCTGAAGGAAAAACTTTTGATTTAAAAATACGTTTGATCTTTAAGACCTTGTTGGCTTTCATCTGCTTATGTATGAAATGTGTATGCGACTCAGAGAACTGAATATTGCTGAATTTATGACTTATATGTGGTCTTTGTGCCTTTGACGATGCATTGGATGTTGCTTGTTTTATTGCAGGGAGGGAATTGCTGAAAGTTATTGCTTTTAATCATTAAGTACTTCTGTTTGTTTATAACAAGACTTACCATCAATTAACATATTGCTCTCATTTCTGAATTTGCTTGAGACTCAGGTTCTTTTTATGGGCTAAATTGATAATCCATGGTTTCTTAACCAATTTCTAATGCATATTGTTAGCATTCAGGCTATGAGTCCCAGAGAGTTATGAACTGATTTAGAAGAGCACAGGAGCTCTGCAATCCGTCCAGGAGAGGCAGGATCCTAACTGTGGGCTGGGGAGCATCTCAAGTTCTCAGCAGTTGGCTCCAGTAAAAAGTGTTCTGAGCTTTGAGGATAAAACAACTAAGGATGAATGCATTTAATTCAAATGAAAAAATAATTGTATTTATTCCAAGAAAGGTAGAGGAATTTTTCTTCCTTTCAGAAAGAGTAATGATGGTGAATACTCCCAGAGGTATCAAAAAGTAAGTGGCATAGACGAGAACTTGGCTTTGGTGAATGTTTAAATTATAATTTTACAGACTGTCAGTAGTAGGTTGAACTGGAATTGATGATTGACCACAAAATACAATATGTGTGCTTTGAAGTTAGCTATTGGGGGAAAATTTGTGTAAGGCACAGGTTTTATTTTAAAATTATGGAGATATTTCTTAAATATATGCAGAAATAATGAATAAAATTTAATGTTTTTTCTGGTACAGTGATGTGCTTAGAAGGCTAGCTGAAGGAATAAAGCTTTACCTTGTGGTTACTGAGGGATGCAGTGAATAATAAAGCTGATGACTTCAAGGCAGAATCCATGTTAAAAAACAACAAAAAAAGTACTAACAAACCAATAGAATGTTTCGTTCTGATGGTGGAGCCCAATCTTAAACATTGCTTTACTCAAATTCTCATGTATTGTTTTTCAAAATGAATACACAAATGCTACCTTTATTGATTTTAAGGCAATTGAGATGAAGGAGTTTTAATTTTTTTTTTTTTTTTTTTTTTTTTTACCATTATAACCTTGGATAAAATCTGTATCACTTTTGAAAAACCCTTTTACACTGATGTCCTTACCCTTATTGTCATGTGAGATTCTCTGAGGAAATCTATCCTGCCAACTGTGTGTGTGATGAGGGTGACGATACTTGCACGTGCAGGGCAATAGTCCTGGGCAGCAGGCTGGTGAGAATGGGCTTTACTGGCCCAGCTGTGTGCTGAGAATCAGCACAGAGGCACAGTGGCACAAAAATGGATGAAGCAGAGCAGAAATAACTGCTCAGCTTTCAAAACAGTTTTCCTTACTCTTAACTCATTGCTGTCTGTTGATTTGGAGAGATTGATAACATAGCATTGGATGATGTTACCTATTATATGTCGTGTCTTATCCAGCATTCATTTCCCAATAAAAACAAATGGTAGCCTTCATTATTATAGGGGAGTTAATCATTAGCATCTGAGGACCATTTAATTCAAAGAAAATTGTGAGTGGTATAATTGTGAAGCCCCTTGTTTTGCGGAACATCAGTAGACAAAGAACATACATTTTATTTTTAACAATAAAACTGATGAATAAGCAAGTGATAATTCTGCCTACTGATATTTCCAGCTACATACTCCTGTGCAACATCATTTATGGATGAAAATTTTATTGCAAATACATTTGTGAAATTCACAAACCCTACTGACCAGTTCAGAATTCAGTTTTGAGCAGTTATAAAATTAGACATTTTTAGTGCAGAAATCTTTCAGTTAAGTTGTTTTGTTTGGTTGGGTTTTTTTATGAATCACAGTTGAGGCATCTCCCTGCCCATGTTCCTTTGGCTACCTCAATTAGCATATTCCAGGAACATCAAGCACATTCAGCTCTGTAGCAAGATTGGTGGTAGTGTCATCTTTTCCAAAACCTCCACGATTTAAGACCTGGGAAGAAGTAAGAACTGAACATCCCACTGTCTGACCATGTCTTCATTTTTGGGCATGAACTTTCCGCTCATTCTGACGAAGTATTACTGTGGCACAATCAGGAGTGCCCAAGTCACAGGGCCAAAGACAGAGTTTCTGGAGACCCAGAAATTCCCACTGGATTTAATGGGGGTGTCCTGAACAGCAAAGCCACAAAGTTGCCTAGTGTCTCCTTCACTGTGGAAAGGTGATTTGGTGAAATGGTTAATTTTGTTCACAGCTTTTACTTTAAAGCTGTGTTTTGAAAAAAAAAATACTCTGAAGTATTTTTAAACTTTCTAGAGACTTATTTTTCAGACCAGCTAAGTTGGAAAAATAAATGGTCCAGTGACTGCTAGCTAAATCATCTGCATGTGCAGATGCAAAATTATTTTCTGTGCACATAGTGCAAAACTTCTGCCTAAATATGAGGTTTAGAGACCCTTTGGGAGTAATTAACTATAAAGCAGAAGCAAATCTGGATTCATTGTATGCACTGCTCATTTAAGAAACATTTTTGTGCACAAAGCCCATTAGTAAGTTTCCAAAATCCCCATGAATGTTAAACATTTTATTATAGGACTCTGAATGCTTATTTTACGTAAAATCTAATGTAATCCCATGAATTACATTTAGCTTTTGATGCCTGCATAGCAAATTGCTGTGTCACATGTGTGCCACAATGTATTCAAGGGCTAAAATCTGACTTTTATATAGTTAATTATTTAACGGTGATAGAGCAGCTCTTTTCCTGTGGACTACCCAGAAAGTTGAGAATATGCTCAAAATAGTTACATGCATACTTGCTGGTTCATGTCCATGCAATGTGTGGCACTTTTTCTGTTGCTCTTCTAACTGGTTTCCTTCTGTGCTTTTAGCCCTATGCTGTACATGGGTGTTAGGATCCTGACTTTGATGCAATGGAAATATAAAGCAAAGCTGCTGTTTTCATGAGTTGTACAGGATTGTCAGTCAAAGCAATTGAGTTCCTGAGGATGTCATTTAGCCAGGATTGGGAATACATGCCCTTGGCCTCAGTGAGTGTAGCCATGTGACTGAAGTTAAGAGTATGTTTAATTTGCTGAGTTAGGTCAATGTGTGAGACTAATGGACTCCTGAGGCAGCAGCGTGATGCTTTCTGGCCTGTATATGTAATATACAGGGCAGTCAAGGGATGTAATCTGACCTGCCCTTACTGTCATGTGAGATTCTCTGAGGAAATCTATCCTGCCAACTGTGTGTGTGATGAGGGTGACGATACTTGCACGTGCAGGGCAATAGTCCTGGGCAGCAGGCTGGTGAGAATGGGCTTACTGGCCCAGCTGTGTGCTGAGAATCAGCACGGAGGCACAGTGGCACAAAAATGGATGAAGCAGAGCAGAAATAACTGCTCAGCTTTCAAAACAGTTTTTCTTACTCTTCTCTTAACTCTTTGCTATCTGTTGATTTGGAGAGATTGATAACATAGCATTGGATGATGTTACCTATTATATGTTGTGTCTTATCCAGCATTCATTTCCCAATAAAAACTAATGGCAACCTTTATTGTTATAGGGGAGTTACTCATTAACATCTGAGGGTCTTTACAACACCTGTGCTTTATTTCAGAATATGCAAAATATATTCAAACACTTCCATTTAAGGTATTGGTTTACACTGCTTTGGCTGTGCAGTCTGGATTGGTTGGAATTTCATCCAATTACTATTTTACACAGTGGCAGAAGTATCTGTGAAGTGGCTATCAATTGAAACATATTTTGCTTTTCAGATTTGCCTTTGCAGGTTTCACAAAACATTTAATTAGTGATAATCAGCTTTCAACCAGCCAGAGCACGCTGATGCTATTTTCTCCCTCTCTCCCCATAATTGTAGGCATGGTCTGTACCCATAAGATAAATTACTTGTAGTCTGGAGAACAACCTAGCCAGCAGGAAGGAAGAGAATAGGCATGTCATTTCATGGCGGTAAAGGTTTTATGTATATTGTGATGTCAGTGAAGAATATACTTTTTCTTTCCTTTTCAGAATGGTGTACCTGGAAACCAGCTGGAGATTGCAAAATCTCCTTTCCCTCGAGGCTGCTGGTCAGTTGTTGTCTTCCACCATACCCAAGGAAACTAGAAGAGTTCCACGCTAACTTCTGTAAGGCTTTTTTCACTATGGAAGATCAAATTATTTTCTGGCTCAGGTTTTATGAAGTTCGGCATCTGCCTTGGACCTGCAATTTAGATAAGGGATCATCTCTGAGTCACGGTTAAGAAACAGAAAAACCAGTCCCAGACGATGAGCACTTTAAGTAGCATTGGAATATTACTCAGCTTAACAGCAGTGTCTGTTACACTGGATTTTAGTTTGCATGGTGGTCTAATGGCTTGGTCCTTAAGCAGCAATTTGACTCTGAATCAGAGTTTGCCTACATCTGACCCTCTTAATGTCTCTGAGAAGGGGGAAGTCTCTCGGATGTCCATGAGGGAGAAGAACTGGCCAGCTCTCCTGATCTTGGTTGTGATCCTGCTAACCATTGGGGGGAACATATTGGTAATTATGGCTGTGTCTTTGGAGAAGAAATTGCAGAATGCTACAAACTTCTTTCTGATGTCCTTGGCGGTAGCAGACATGCTGGTGGGTATCCTGGTCATGCCCGTGTCACTCATTACAGTCCTGTATGGTAAGTAGCTTCCTTTCTTCTTTGACTATATGCTTTTGCAGTGAATCCCATGAGGTTGCAGCAATCTGCTTTGCCCGGTTTTCTGTGTGTTAGTACTACTAACACAGGAGGAGGGATCGGCGTGGATTTGGACGTGATTCTGTGCGGAAGGTCATGCCCTGCTAGGTGAGGGTGATGCTCTGCTGGGAGCAGATCTTGTTTCCATGCTTCTGGGAATTACCCATGAATGGTGTTGGCATAGTTATTTTTTTTATTGTTGAAGCCACCCAGAGAAACTGCAAGAGTCAGATTTTTACCTTTCAGTTGGACTGCCCCAAAATTATCTAGGACAGAAGTCCTTACGAAAAATCTTAGTAGTATGCCTGTGACTCACCCAACTCTAAGCCAGGTCAGAATCAGTCATTGAGGTCCCACTGATATCACTGGGATTTGAGCAATAATGTGGTTAAGAAAGGAGTTTTACACTAGTAGATTTGGCATTCAAATAGAAGTCTTCACTGTTGGCATTTATACTTGAATTTGTCTTGTATTTATCAGGGGGATCATTTTGTCTTTCTATGCCTCAGTTTCGCTATCTCTAGCCTGAGAAAATGTCCTCTGTTTTAAAGCATTTTGAGATCTACATGTACAGGTATTTATTATTTATTTCCCCCCTACCATAGTAGAATTGATGCATTAGTGCTGGAATGGGGTACTGCTGCTGCACTCTAGTGTAAAATCACTTTTAGCACTTGAAAGGAGTAAATTATCAAACACACCCAACTTTTTTGTCTGTATGAGACTCTGAATCTGATTTTTTTCAGTATGATGCTAAGACTGTCCATCCCTGGGTATTACAAAAGGGTATCGTGTTCCCTTCTGAATCTCTGATCGTGTTTGTATACCCACATATCAACATAATGTGTGTGTTTAATAGGTAATTTTGAAGTCTGTTTTCAGATTTTATTTGAAAAGTATTTCAATATGATTTCTTGGAAACAATGCTATTTACTTTCAAATTTTATTAGAAATTGGTTTACTGTCCTATAAAGTAAAATGTACAGATATATATGTGACTTCTTCACTTTTCTAAAAGATTAAGTCAGACAGAAATTAATTTCTAAAGCACATTAATCAAGCATACATCATTCCAAGGCTTGTATATCTTGTCTACAGTGAGTTGAATCAATACATAATTTAGGTACAGACCTAGCCATTGAGTTCTTATGCATAAAGCTTTTTATTTTAGTCTGTCAGAATTGTTTCATCTCTAGATCTTCTGTGTATTACAACATGCGTATTTTATTTTTAACATTTAACTCCAGTTCTCTGGAGCTTGGAAGGGAGCATATAAATACAGAATAATTTGATTGACCTGCACTTGCATAAATTCTAGGTTACCCAGTGATCCTAAAAGGGTGAATTTATGTAAGTAATCTTCCTACAAACATACTTTCTGAGTATTTGCAAACTAATGGAAATGGATTTTCTGTTCTGCCTAGAAAATAGTTACTTAAGGTCATTTAAAGGTGTAAAGCATGCTGCATACTTAGAGACAAGTAAATACCATTGATCTGAAGGGGAATTAGAGAAGAAGAACAATTACATCAGAGCACCAGTAATAGCTGTTCATGGCCCAAACACTTCTCCACAGGCAAACAGCACTAAATAGATTTTCTGACAAAAGTTGTAATTTCAGAACAGGCATAGAAGATTTGTGGGATTACTGTGAGAAATGAGAATAGATGCTGTTACATCAGGGAAACCAGGAGACCACTGGATCCATATGTTGAGTGCTGGCACTGCTCCCTTCGGCCAACTCAGTAACCCTTGCTAGGCTGGTCCAAAGCAAGCATGTTGTCTTCAGGCTTTTTGATGGAAGGAGAAAAAGCTCCATTTGGGGAAAACAGAGAATCAGAGGAACTAGTTAGTGGACTGATTTGAACAGGACTGCTGTGAAATCACTTTTCTGTACTATTCAAGCTACTGATTGTGGAAGTAAGCAGCCAGGGCTGTGCCACTCCAACAGCAAGGGGGGAAGGGCTGACGGACAGAGTACAGAAAGTCTGTCCTCCCTCCCATTTGATAATTCATCCTGAACATAAACACTTGTTTTGATACCTAGAAGCTCAAGAGCATGGACTGACTAGATATGTTTGAGAGAACCAAAGGAAAAAGACTGAGATTGTGTCAAAGGTATCGGTCCTCATTAAATCCACCATAACATGTGGATGTCATTTTCTGGGCATCTAGAAAAATCATTTAGGATATAAGACTAACAGAGCACATTAACAACCTCATCATTTGATGGTTTGTGTAAATTAAACGTATGTGCAAGAGCACAGAGGAAAGGCAGGTTAAATCTGTCATTCATGACTACATACCACTTTGACCAAATACAGATGTGTCTTCCTCAGCTTCACATGTGCTTCAGTCATCAAGCTGTTCAGAGTCCTACACCTATTTCTAGCTGTGACAGGGAGGGGAGGTAGGTATCTTGTATATTAGACACGTCTCAGTTCTTATGGCAACATGAGACAGCAGCTGGAAAAGCTCTTGACACAGTTGCAACATTAGCAAATGCTGTTATAACTGACAGCCTCTAGAGATCCATCCCTTATTCCTGAGTCTGTTTTTTACCCGTCCCTTATTCCTGAGTCTGTTTTTTTCTGGTGTCATAAGTAGTGTCTCTGCACCGCTACACACACTGGTTCTGAGGACAAAATCTGGCTCCTTGCGTAAGATGGGATTTTTTGTCTTAGTTTTCTTTGAGCTGTAGTCTTTGAAAAATGGTTCTTGACAGCAGCCTGCAAGCACTCTGGATGTCACAGTGGCCAGTAGGACAGTGGGCTTTATCTTGTTTTCTGAGAGCTAGACATCAGGAAATCCAAACACATACAAATGCTTTAGTAGGTTTTGTATTCTGTTTAACATGGTAGCACATGAACTAGTATCAGTGATTAAGAGAGCAAATATTCACATATCAGCAGAATTCCTCTGACAGTAACTGAGTTTCATGGCTATGGACTGAGAAGGGAAAGTATTACAGCTTGGAGATGTAATTATAGAATCATAGAATTGTCAGGGTTGGAAGGGACCTTAAAGATCATCTAGTTCCAAGCCCCCTGCCAGGGGCAGGGACACCTCCCACTAGAGCAGGTTGCTCAGAGCCCCATCCAGCCTGGGCTTAAAAACTTCCAAGGATGGGGCTTCCACCACCTCTCTGGGCAACTTGTTCCAGTGTCTCACCACCCTCGTGGGGAAGAAATTCTTCCTAATGTCCAACCTGAATCAACCTATTTCTAGCTTTAATCCATTCCCTCCAGTCCTATCACTGCCCAACAGCCTAAAAAGTCCCTCCTCAGCTTTCTTGTAGGCCCCCTTCAGATACTGGAAGGCCACCATAAGGCCTCCCCGTAGCCTTCTTTTTTTCTAGACTGAACAAATTCTGAATATTGAGTCACTTTTTATGTGTTCTGTGCATTCTATATAGTCTACATATTATGACACTAGGCTATTTCAAAGGCTGCTACATGCTGTATGGAGAAATGTATGCAGCATATCTCTTCCAGGTTTCTTGAAGTTACTTTTAATTTATGTAATCAGAAAGGAATCTTAAAAAATACATATAATAAATAGAAGAGCGATGAAGTTGCTTTTTAAGTTTCCATATCACCTCTCTCAGACCCAGTGTTATATTCTAGTTTGCAGAGTAGGTTCATTGCCTTATTTTTCAACTAATGAGGTAGATGAAGTAGATTTCACTTCAAGCATAACCATAAAATTGAGTAGACACCCTCCACAAAGGCTTCTGGTTTTCAGTGGTTTTCTTAATTAAAAGAAGGAATAAACAAGTTGTCAGTTAATTCAAGAATCTTATACAAAGGAAGGAATGGCAGGATGCATCATGCTGGATTTTTCACCAATTGGTCATTTCTCTGATATATTTGTCAATTAGTCTTTCTTAAATGTCTTGGACTAATCAATGAGTTGCATTTGAGAACTTGGAATGTTTTCCACTGTGTGCAGTTCCTAAAGAACTAAACAAATTAGTATGCTAATTAATAACCATGTATTGGGGAGAGTAAATGTGAAGTCAACATCATATTTAATCTTAATGAAGGAACTTCTGGTTAGTTAAAAATACTGGTGTGATAGCATCAGGTATTCTGCATGTAATGGAGCACCTGAGAACACATGGAGATTGTCTTGGAGCACTTTAGGGACAAACAGTGGTGGATTTGCATTGTGTCTAGCATTTATGGGCAAGAAGGAGAGGTCTGCTCTCTGTCTATTAGAACTATTGAAGGAATGCCTAGAAGGGCAAAGCAGGGTGAGGCAAAATGAGACTGCAGAATAGACTGCTTCTTCATTCTAGTAAGACGGATTCACAGCTGCTAACAAGTTGCCAGAGTGTGGCCAACAGGTAGCCAGCACACTCATCTGTGACTCCACATTCCCAAGCTTCTCTCTCCTCTTTGCATTTTAAAACATTGTAATGCCAGTGGCCTGATACAGCTTCCAGGAAAGTGGGTATTAGATATGGCATTCATTAACCCAAACTGCTGGAGCAGCTTTACATCCAGATTATTGTTATTACAGATAATTATCATCATTACATAGTAACGGAAGATAAGGAAAAGGCTGAGGTGCTTAACACTCTCTTTGCATGGTTCTTTAACAAAAAGACTAGATATCCTTAGGACAACTGGGCTCCTGAGTTGGTAGACAGGGATGGGGAGCAGAATACCCCTCCTGTAATTCAGGAGGAAGTAGTTAGTGACCTGCTGTGCCACTTAGATCCCAACAAGTCCATAGGTCCAGATGGGATTCATCCTAGGGTGCTGCGGGAGCTGGCGGAAGAACTGGCTAAGCCACTCTCCATCATTTATCACCAGTCCTGGCTGACCAGGCAGGTCCCAGATGACTGGAGGTTGGCCAGTGTGACTCCCATCCACAAGAAGGGCTGGAAGGAGGATTCAGGGAGCTATAGGCCTGTAAAGCCTGACCTCAGTGCCTGGCAAGGTTATGGAGCGGTTCATCCTGAGCACCGTCATGCAACATATAGAAGATAATGAGGCGATCAAGCCTAGTCAACATGACTTTGGGAAAGGAAGATTCTGTCTGACCAATCTCATATACTTCTATGACTGGGTGACCTGCCTAGCGGATGAGGAGAAGGCTGTGGATGTGGTTTACCTCGACTTCAGCAAAGCCTTTAACACAGTCTCCCACAGCATTGTCCTCGAAAAGCTGTCAGTCCACAGCTTGGACAGGTGCACCCTTCGCTGGGTTAAAAACTGGTTGGATGGCCAGACCCAGAGAGTGGTGGTGAACGGTGCTGCATCCCGTTGGCGTCCGGTGACCAGTGGTGTACCCCAGGGATCAGTACTGGGATCAGACCAGTCCTATTCAACATCTTTATTGATGACATGGATGTGGGGATTGAGTCTACCCTCAGTAAATTTGCAGATGACACCAAACTGGGAGGCAGTGTTGATCTGATGGAGGGTAGGAAGATGCTGCAGTGGGACTTGGACAGGCTGGGTTGATGGGCCTTGGCCAACAGTTTAAAGTTCAACAAGACCAAGTGCAAGGTCCTGCACTTTGACCACAATAACCCCATGCAGCACTATAGCCTGGGGGAGGAGTGGCTGGAGAGCAGGCCAGTGGAGAGAGACCTGGGAGTGCTGGTTGACAACCAGTTGAACATGAGCCAGCAGTGTGCTCAGGTGGCCCCTGGCTTGTATTAAGAATAGTGTGGCCAGCAGGACTAGGGATGTGATTCTCCCCCTGTACTCAGCACTGGTGAGGCCTCACCTCGAATACTGTGTATGGTTCTGGGCCCCTCACTTCAGGAAGGATGTTGAGGTGCTGGAACCAGTCCAGAGGAGAGGAACGAGGCTGGAGAAGGGACTAGAAGGAAAGTCTTATGAGGAGAGGCTGAGGGAGCTGGGATTGTTTAGCCTGGAGGAGACTCAGGGGGGACTTTATCACTCTCTACAACTATGTGAAGCGAGGTTGTAGCCATGTGGGGGTTGGGCTCTTCTCCCAGGCCACTACTGACAGGATGAGAGGCCATGGCCTGAAGCTGCTCCACGGGAGGTTTAGGTTGGATATCAGGCAGCACTTCCTGACAGAGAGGGTGATCACACATTGGAATGAGCTGCCCAGGGAGGTGGTGGAGTTACCATCCCTAGATGTGTTTCAAGAAAGGCTGGATGTGTCATGGTCTAGCCCATGTAGCGGTGTTGGGTCATTGGCTGGACTTGATGATCTCAGAGGTCTTTTTCAGACTCAGTAATTCTGTGATTCTGTGATTATTATGTGGTGACAGAGATTAGTTGAACACTTGCAGCAGACTTTGCTGTCTATTCCTCCTGCAGAGGGAAGAGGGAAGCAGAAGGAGGTGTCAGTCAGACAGTCTATTCTGCAGTCTCATTTTGCCTGACCCTGCTTTGCCCTTCTAGGTTAGCTTTTGCTATCAGCAGTGAACATCTTGCAGAGAGACCTGATCAGGTTAGACAAGGACAAGGTGCTGATGAGTAAATTCCTGGCCTCAGTCAATACCTCAAAGGACAGACTAGAGTGTTTGTAATGCACATCTCAGCAGTGGCAGGGCATACTACACACCTTGATGATGCAGGGTATTTTCTGAAGCTGCAGCAAGGAGCAATGTGGTCCTTCAACAGCTGAGGCTTCTACTCTGTCATTTTATTTTTTTTTTCCCACTGCTGCTTTCTAGTAATGACTCTTGAGGTACAGGTTAGTATTTACTGCTGCAAACCAGCTACATGTGACTGCACTACATAGGAGGAGTTGTTTTGACCCTTCATTCTCAAAAAAGAAAGAAAAACAAAGAAAAAAGCTAGTGTTTCCTCAGCTCTTTTAATGTATTTGTGGTTCTGAGTTAAATGGCTGCAGTCATGTATATGTGCAGCTCTGTCAGTCCACTTGGATTACTTACCAGTATTCCCCTTTTGAGAAAATTCTGTCTTAGCTAGCTATTATATAAAGTAGTCATTAGGTTATGACTGACATAGTGAACTGGTGAGATGACACTGTATTTTTTTTTTACATAAATTGTACTTAAAATTCATCAGTGGTCTGGAAGAATGATAAGTTCAAAATCTATGATCTGGCAGCGGACATTTTTTCTGTGACCTGTGGCCCATCATACTGTTTTTGCATTGTCTTTCCTGTGCAACATTACCCTGATTGCTCCCCTATTCCAGAGCAGCATTGTTCCACTGGTTCAGGGTTGCTGGATATGAGTTTGCATGCATCAAGGAGGATGCAAGAAGTCCCTTTCCTCTCTTGGCTGGTTTGACTGCCTGTGTTGGCTAGAGAGCTGGGCAGGGAGAAATCTAATGAAATTCAATAAGGGCAAGTGTAAAGTGTTGTATCTGAGGGATAACAACCCCAGGATGGAGGCTAATCTGTTGGAAGGCAGCTCGGGGTGAAAGGACCTGGGGAGTCCAAGTGGACAACAGGATGACCATGAGCCAACAGTGTGCCCCCTCAGTCAAGAAGGCCAATGGCATCCTGGGATGCATTAGGGGTGCATCCTGGGATGCATCCTGCTGCACGGCCAGCAGGTTGAGGGGGGTGATGCTCAGAGTGCAGGATCTGCTCTGTGGTGGCTAGGGGTGCTCTGAAGATCATCCAGGAGCTGTAGGGATGGCTGCAGGCTTGGAAGGAGGTGCTAGTGAGATGCACTTCCCTTCAGAAGATACAACAAAGAAAGGGGAAGAGGAATTATCTAAAATTTCAGAAAAAAAAACCCCAGATTACATAGTTACAGTGACCTTAAGCCTACCACCAGCTGCAATGAAAATAAGAGGAAATAGAAAATATAAACAGTTGCTGTTATCTAAAATATAGACAAAGGCCTTAATGGAAAACCCTGGAGAATGAGTCTGGAGTATAACTCCCAGACGATATCAGACTGAAGGTCCAACTAGACTAATATTTGCCTCTGACAGGGGCGTGAGCAAAGTAATGAATTTTCCTGTGCCAGACTGTTAAAAAAAAAAAAGCTGCTATGTATATGTGCTCATCCAGCAGCATTTATTCTCTTTTTTTCTAGTCTCTATAGCTTTCTTGTAACCTCAGCTAACATAAATAATTCTTTGAGATCTAAAAACATTCTACATCATTGTTCACCCTCAGATTATCAGATACACAGAAAATTTTAATTCATTATTGAGTGCCCTGCTACTGAATTTTCTCCACATGAGCAACCATCTGTTTACATAATGTTACAAACGGGATTAAGTTGTGGCATATCTATATTGCTGTTGGGAAAAGCAAGCTCTGTATGGTGTGCCTTGAATCCAGGTGTGCTTCTCTTCTGCTACCCAAGGTTTATATTGTGCTTAGAGTGAGGGGAGCCGGGGGGCATAATAAATAGCCCCTTGGACACACTCTGTATCCTGTTGAATACAGTACCATGGTTGTGAAATATTTTGAGGCAGCTAAATGTTAACTTGCAGGATTTTCCAGAACCCGTGAAAATACTGTGCCCTATGATGACACTCTACTTGATCATGTTTGGAAAACACATTAGGACCTTACATAGCTTTATCTTGTGTTGGTAAAAAACTGATGGCTTCTGGTTGAGTGAGAGTCAAAGGCTGAATAGCTGAAATTGGCACAGGAGCTCAGGCCTGTTGAGAGTGAGAGTACTAGGCAAGAGGAAACAGTGATGCTACATGCCCTTTCTCAGCAGTGATTGAATTTTGTCACTTGTATTAGCATCAGCCTCTTCCAAAATGCTTTGAGTGGGAGCCTTTAGGTTTTAATTGTTATGTTGAAAGCTGGCTTTGCTCCATACACATACATTTATTTCATTTCTGATCTCATCTGAGATCATCCATACCTTGGTTTAGGTTTTTTATCATGGTTTGTTTTTTTTTTTTTTTTTTGTTAAAATTTAATGTTGGACTTTGCACAATAAAGACTGGAAGACAGACTAGTAGGGAAAGTGTAATCATCTGAGCAGTGCAAAGCACTTTGAAGTAAAGACTATAGTGCTCCATGGTACTTCAGAGTCATCATAGAATCATAGAATGCCTTGGATTGGAAGGGATCTCTAAAGGTCATCTAGTCCAAGGCCCCTGTAGTAAGGAGTGACATCCTGAACTAGATCAGGTTGCTCAGAGCCTCATCAAGCCTGACCTTGCATGTCTCCAGAGATGGGGCCTCAACTATCTCCATGGGCAACTTGTTCCAGTGTTCCACTACCCTCATAGTAAAGAACTTCTTCCTAATGTCTAATCTAAATCTACCCTTCTCTAGGTTAAAACCATTGCCCCTCATCCTATCTCTACATGCCCTTGTAAACATGCCCTCTTCAGCTTTCTTGGAGGCCTCCTTCAGGTACTGGAAAACTGCTATAAGGTCTCCCCAGAGCCTTCACTTCTCCAGGCTGAGCAAACCCAACTCCCTCAGCCTGTCCTTGTAGGAGAGGTGTTCCAGCCCTCTGATCATCTTCGTGGCCTTCTTCTGGACCTGCTCCATCAGGTCCATGTCCTTCCTATGTTGAGGGCTCCAGATTTGGATGCAGTACTCCAGGTGGGGTGTCACCAGATTAGAGTGGCAGAATTACCTCTCTTGATCTGCTAGCCACACTTCTTTTGATACAGCCCAGGATGCGATTGGCCTTTTGGGCTGCAAGTGTGCATTGTTGGTTCATTGTTGGTTGCTTCTCATCTACCAGAACCCCCAAATCCTTTTCCACAGGGCTGCATTCTGTCATCTCATCCCCCACCCTGTAAGATAATGAGGACTTTCTGACACAAGTGCAGGACCCGGTACTTGGTCTTATTGAACCCCATGAGGTTCACCTGGGCCCACTTCTCCGGGTCCCTCTGTCATCTTGTTACTCTTAATAAGACAGAACTGTTCTTAAAAATTGTCACGGGAATTTAACTTATTCTAGACTTCTGTTATTCTTTCTCATTATCTTTGACATTGTCTAACTGATGAAATTCCACTTGTTCAACCAAGAAGCTGCCCCATTCCCACGACTTTCTCAACAGGCAGGTTGTGCATGACTCTAGTGCAACATTCTCCATTGAGATAAGGCACACATGCTAATTTAAAATAAAGTATTTCTCTTTCTTTCTGTGTCTTTCATTTTCTCAATTTAATATAAAAAATTGATGGACACTCTTCTGGAAGGCATGTTGTAGTCTTGTAGTAGCTATGCAAAATGAAAATTTGTTTTAAAAAAATAAAACGCTTAACCCATGGTGAAGGTGGGTTCAGGTTGTTTTTTTGTTTTCGTGGTTGTCTTCCTCTCCAAGAGGTCATGCAAAAATCCAAACAGATTTCATTCCTGGTCCACCCAATATTCTTAAAAGGAAGCACAAAATGATGTGAAACCACAGATGCAGTTAAGTGACAAAAGGTGTACATCTACGCCCTGATAGACACAGTGGTTAATCTTGTTTTTGTTTTCAATGAAATAACACCCTTTATTGGATACATGGGGAAACACAGGGATGAGAAAAAGGCTGAGGTGCTTAATGCCATCTTTGCCTCAGTCTTTAGTGGTAGAACTAGTTGTTTCCTAGACAACCAGACACCTGCACTGGGAGACCAGGAGGGGGGACAGAATGAGACCTTCACAGTCAAAAGGGAATAGTCAGTGACCTGCTATACCACTTAAACATACACAAGTCTATAGGGCCAGATGGGTTACATCCAAGAGCATTGAAGGAGTTGGAACTCACCAAGCCTCTCTCCATCATTTACCAGCAGTCCTGGCTAACTAGGGAGATCCCAGTGGACTGGACAGTAGCAAATGTGACTCCCATCTAAAGGAGGAACTGGGGAACTACAGGCCTGTCAATCTGACCTTGTTGCCAGGAAAGGTCATGGAGCAGATCATCTTGAGTGCCATTATGCAGCATATACAGGACAACCAGGTGATTAGGCCCAGTCAGCCCATGGGCTTTTGAAAGGCAGGTCCTGCTTGACGAACCTGATCTTCTATGACAATATGACTCAGATAATGAAGGAAAGGCTGTGGATGTCGTCTACCTCGACTTCCGTGAAGCCTTCAACACAGTTTTCCACAGTATTCTCATGATAAAACAGGCTGGCCTAGACCTGGATGGGTATAAGCTCCATTGGGTAAAACACTGACCAAGTGCCAAGTCCTGAACTTGTGTCATAACAACCCCAGGTGACACACCAAGCTTGGGGAGGGGTGGCTGGAATGCTCGGTACAAGAAAGATGTTGAGGTGCTGGAGCAGGTCCGGAGAAGAGCAGCTAAGCTGGTGAGGGGCGTGGAGAACAAGTCCTGTGAGGAGTGGCTGCAGGAACTGGGGTTATGTAGTCTGAAGAAAAGGAGGCTGAGGGGAGAATTTATTACTCTCTACAACTACCTGAAAGTCTATCTTAGAGAGGTAGGTACTATTTTCTTCTCACAAGTAATTAATGATAGAACAAGAGGGAACAGCCTGAAGCTGCACCAGGGGAGGTTTAAACTTGACATTAGGAGAAATTTTTTTCACTGAAAAGGTTGTCAGGCATTGGACCATGCTGCCCAGGGAGGTGGTGGAGTCACCATCCCTGGATGCATTTAAAAGTCATACAGATGTGGTGCTTTGCGGATATGGCTTAGTGATGGACTTGGTAGAGCAGGGTTAATGGTTGAATTCAATAATCTTAAAGGTCTTTTTGAACCTGGATGGTTCTATGAATGTGCCTCTGGTAATATCTTTACTGATTGTTCCTATCATCTGTGAACATCCATTTGACTGAAGTGGCTTGATGTTTTAGTCTTATCAAGTTGAATAAGAGAAAGTTCAAAAATGAGCAGCCCATAAAACTGGAGAAGAGTTGTCTCCACCTCTTGAGTGATGAGCTGCTGCTGTGCTATGTAAAACAATACACACAGATGGAGTAGTTCTGGTCTAGGAAGGAGGTAGTGAAAAATTTTTGGTCAAACTTATATCTTGTCGTGTTTTCTGTGGAATTTCGCCTTTTGAGACGATGCATGGAATTTGGTTTCAACACTTGCAAGCAAGGGAACAACCCATAAATAAATTACATAAATTCAAGGAAACAAGTCAGAAAAGCCTCTGCTGCCTGCAGAAAGACTGTTGTCAATTAAGTGGTTTGTTAATTATGTTAAAGCATTGATTTGAGTTGGATTTGACTTCAGAATAGTATTTCAACCTAAAGTTGGGCAGAGCAAGAAGTGCTACAGAGCGCACTTAGTTCCTCTGGAAAGTAGTTTTGCATCAGTTCTAACATCTGCAGGATATTTCTTTCTTCTAATAGGCTAAATTATAACAGTATTCAGCATTTGACCTGCCAGCGCTTATTTGGGAGATGGTAATGTCCTTTACTAGTAAGTGAGCTTTTCTTTTCTGTGTGTGCTGCAGCTGCATGGACAGATTTAGAAAGCTTGTTGCTTCAGTATAATAGGAACCAGCCCCATAAATATTCATATTTTAGTAAAACCTTGGCTTTTATTGTAAGTTCCTCTTTAACAATTCCATGGGACCTACTGTTTCTCTCCCTCAGGACAAATTTGTCCCTTCCTTATCAGGTCTCTGTGTGGCAATAGCAGCTGATAAATTTGCAACATTATTATGGCAAGTGGGATGCAACAACCAGGAATATATTTTAGAATATTAGGAAGGAGAGGAGCAGGCACAGCTAGCTGGTAATGCACCCCAGGTATTGTTTGAATTGCATCCTTGGAGATCCTTGTGTGCCCCACAAGAAAGAATTGCAGTCTTTTCCTTGTGTTAGGGATTCTCTCTGTGTTTGTGTGACAGGACGATTCAAGTCTTTCATTCAACCTGTGTGAGTGAACAGCCACACCAGACCCACATCATGCTATTTGTTGGGTGTGATGTGTAGAGGCCACAGTCAGAGCAAGTATTGTGGGGCAATGATGCATAGTTGCAACCAACTGTAACTGTCACCTCTGTGATATTTTGATATCCATCTTACTTGCACTGCCATCTGTTACCTGAGGTAGGACAAGTGAACTGGGCATTAGTAACTGTCTATAATGAATGCACAAGTTCCCTCCTGGGCTTTCAACAAGGCTTCGATAACTTTGGTTATGGACGTGAAGGCCAGGTTCCATAAGGTATATTGCTCTGGGCTTTTCTTCTGAAACTGAATGCTGTTATTTTTCATTATGCACTCTGGAAGAGAATGCTTTATGCAGTGAAGCTCCCTCTGCTGTAGCTTATGGAAGCCTGGACTCTGTTGTGCTACGTGCCCCTTCATGCCTTATGTCTCAGAAAAACAGGGAACAAGGGCTTCACTCTGGCCACTGCTTTGGAGACATGTAGCCTCCTAAGTGAGAGTGTCATGGCAAATAAAACTGCTCAGAATGCTTTTGTCTAATTACATTTTTGATTAAAATATGGTGCATTGACAAAATCAGAAACTCTGTAGAAGTGTATCCATGTCTACAGCACTTCTGGGAGGCTGGAAGAGGAATGGCATTTTTCTTGTTGCTGGTGAAGTATTTTTGCAGCATGTGGGAGTCTGAGTCCCCATTCTGCCAGCTTCTTGATGATCTGTTGGGCAAAAATTAAAAATTTAGCCAGCAACATAATAATCACTAGGGCGTATTGAACTATATTTCAAGACAAAAAGTAGAACTTCTGCCTTGAAAATGTGTATTTTTTAACATAACTCTATTCTTGCAAAAGTAATCAGAAATTCTCATGTTTATTCTAACACTGAATGATAACAAATCTCCAACACTGTAACACTACTGAGAAACAAAAATGCTGTCCTTCAGCATACTCAAACAGCAAAAGCCACTCCAGGGTCATGAAGCTGCAAGATTTAATCTGCAGTTTGCAGGTGTGTGCTGTGAACTGGGCAGCTCTCTGGAGCCTCTGGGAAACAGGAGCAAGTTTCTGTGGTCAGCAAACACCTTCCTGCAAGGAAGTAGCTCAGTACATCCATTTCTGAGAGCAATGAAGACAGCTATGCCTAAGCTTACAGGATGTGCTGGCTCAAGTATTATCTGTTCCCTACACAATTCTTGCGCTTCACTTCAGTATTGCTTAGGTTCGTTTACATGTGTCAAGAATTTTCTCTCAGAGGGAGAGCAGAGGACCCCTTGCCTTAGGTCTTTAATCTTGCTTCTCATACCGCTGGGATGCAGCAAAGGGTTTGCTGTTGCAAATAGGATTTTCCCCAGAGTAAATCAATGCCAGCCTTGGTTTGAATGGTACCTTTCTTACCTGCTGTGGGTAGGGCCTGGCAGTTTTGTGCTAGATCCTTATGACTAATTTGAGCTCAGCAGAAATTGGTCTTCAGTGTCCCATAAATTGATGCTCCACAATATGGATTATAGCTGTCAGATACAGAGGCAGAACAGTTACTATTCAATTTTTTACCACCTACCTCTTTCTTGTTATTTCTTCACTCTGTATATATCATCCATCTCCAGCTTTAGCCTGCTTCTCTGTGTAGGCCAAAAGATTCTTTATTACCCTTCCTGTGTTCATTCCCATTGACAAAAGGATCTCGTCAATATGCCAGAATTAGGAAAAAACACCAGAGAACAATAAACATTTCACCTTTGTAAACATGCTTTTTTGTTCCTCCTAACCTCATGCTGTTAAGCAACCAGCTACTTTGCCTGCTGTGTGTTAATGGAGCCTTTAGCCTGTGATCTGCTGGAGATGGTGTTGTCACATATGGGGCTAAGGCTGCTCAGTCCGGCATGGACAAACACAGCACAAACTCTTCCAACAGCTTGTTTCTGGTAGCTTCCATTATGAGGGCTGGTCATGGGGAAGGTTGTATGTGTGCTTTCTGTTGGCTGCTACAACATTGATTGATTGCATACCCTTTAAATCAGCTTGTGTTAGATTTAGATAAACAATACCCCTCCAGAAAGGCTGAGGGTATCACAAAGCCCCTGGGTATGTATTCAAGAGCAGGGTGCACATCAGCAGGTCAGGGAGCTGTGCCAGCATCCCAGCCTGGCAGTGATGGATGTCAGGTGTGAGCAAGCCATGCATTCACTGTTTGATAGTCTCTGCACATTACATCACTGCCAGGCTAAGAGTTAATCCTGGCCTTTGTCAGGAAAATGTTCTTGTGGCCCCAATTTTCACAGATTGTGAGGAATGCTGCAGAGACTAAGTGTTTGCCAGTGGGTTCAACAGGCTTCTTTTTTGTGGACTTTTTTTTCTTTCTTGCAGAAAGGCCTGAACAAAATTGGTTGTGCTAGTCTGGAAAATGCTGCATGAACCCATATTTCTGAATTAAAAGTGATCTGTCAAGTAGAAAAGATAAGTCTTTTGTTTGTTTGTTTTTGTTTTTCTTTTCTCAAAATGTAGAAAAAATAAAAGTAGAAATGCTGAAAAACACCCTAGATTTTATTTTCTAAATGTGTTACTGCCTTCTTTGCTTTGATCAGTGGCAGCAGCCTGCAGGTGGGTAACATACTGTGACTTTTCCCCTGTGCTTACAGGTGGACCTAGGGAATGGATTCCTACAAAATATACAAGGAGCGATCCTGATGGCGCTAAAGTCAGTGAGAACATTGGCAACAAGTTCAGAGAAGCTAGGGCTTCTACTAGAGCACTTCTTTGTTTCCTCTTACTCTTTTTACACTCCTGTGTGGTCATGACTGTAGCTGTTGGCACAATTATGGCAGTATCTTTCATCTAGAAGGATCCCATATTTTCTGCTGCTCTCCTCTGAGTCTAAGGAAATCTATTCTGCCACTGCAATGCAGTGCCCTTTGTGAAACTGCTGCTTATTAAGTTTCAGCACCATCAAAGCACCAGCCTCTCTCCTGTTAGAAGTTTATAGTACACGTAGGTAAAAAGAAATGAGCTGGCATTTGTCGAAGTGAGATGACCTAATCCTGTGCAGTATGAAACATTCAGCTAAGTGTTGAAATGTGCTCTCAGCCTGTGCAGGGCCTGATCCTAAAGTGTGTTTCAGTGAACACTCAATTGCTTACTGTTTTTTGGGATGAAAACCTTCTTCTGATTGCCTTTTCATGGGTTTTGTGAGGCTGGTTCTCTCTAAGGCGCTTCTCCTTTTTCTACATATTTCCTGCTGGAAAAGGAATGAACTCTCTTCTGAGTTGGCTGGGACTGTTGAGGTTTTTTTTTTATTATTGTTTTGGGGTTTTTTTATTAATTTTGGTTGAAAAATAAAGACTTTAAAAAGGCAGAGGAAGAAAATTCACCTTAGAGAAAGAAATCATATTTTACTGATCCAAATAGGAAAATGAAATCACAAAAAGGTTCTGAGGAGAGTTTCTTGATGCCACAGGAATACAGGAGTGAAAAGGACTTTCTGACCTGCTATGTCCTTCTGCTTGCTACCAAGTATTAGTAACACAATGAGCTACTGCATTCATATCTCACATCCTGAGAGACTTCTCCCTTTCAGGTCTGTCTGCCGTTGGGATGCTGAAGCCAGTATATGTCAGTACAGCAACAGAAAGCAAAGACAAATATCTGAGCACCTTATTACAAAATCAAAGATTCATCTCTTTGTCAACCTCAACTTTCTTGCAAGAAGCAGTTTTTAAGTAGAAAATCCTAACGCTGCATTATGAAAAAAAGCCAAGCCTTCACGTACCTTTTTAAGAAGTAAATGTGCTTTGCAACTTTGCTTCAAAAGTTGATAAACTTGGCTGATTCCCTTCTGTAGTTTTATCCAGGGAAACCTGTTACCAGTATTTCTTCTCACAGCCCTTCCAGGGGACAAGAAATCATCACAAGGTCAGTTAGGCCCATTTACAGGACAATGAGGTGATCAGGCCCAGTCAGCACGGATTCATAAAGTACAGGTCCTGCTTAACAAACCTCATCTCCTTTTATGACAATGTGAGAAAGGCTGTGGACATTGTTTAACTGGACTCCAGCAAAGCCTTCGACACTGTTCCCCAGAGCATCCTCATGATAAAACTGGCTGCCCTTGGCCTGGACAGGTGTATGCTCTGCTGGATCACACACTGTCTGGATAGCTGGGCCCAGGGAGTGGTGGTGAATGGAGTTAAATCCAGCTGGCAACTGGTCACACATAGTGCTTCTCAGGGTTCAGTGATGGGACCATTCCTATTTAATATCTTTATCAATGTTTTTCATGAGGATATTGAGAACACTCTCAGTAAGTTTGCAGATGACACCAAGTTGGGTGGGAGTGCTGATCTGCTTGAGGGCAGGAAGGCTCTTCAGAGGGACCTGGTTAGGCTGGATCAATGGGCTGAGGCCAAGTGTATGGCCTTCAACAAGGCCAAGTGCCAAGTCTTGCACTTGGGCCACAACAACCCCAGGCAACGCTACAGGCTGGGGCTGAGTGGCTGGAAAGCTTCTTGGCAGAAAGGCACCTGGGGGTGCTGATTGACAGCCAGCTGAACATGAGCCAGCAGTGTGCCCAGGTAGCCAAGGAAGCCAATACCACCCTGGACTGTATCAGGAACAGTGTGGTGAGAAGGACTGGAGAAGTGATTGTTCCACTATACTCAGCACTGGTTGTAGAGTCGTACTGGCACCTTGAGTACCGTGTTCAGTTTTGGGCACCACAGTATAAGAAAGACATTGAGGTGCTGAAGTAGGTCCAAAGAAAGGCAATGAAGCTGGTGAAGGGTCCTGAGAATAAGTCTTATGAGGAGTGGCTGAGGGATCTGGCATTGTTTAGTCTGAAGAAAAAGGAGGCTGAGTGAAGACCTTATCACTCTCTACAACTACCTGAAAGGAGGTTGTAGAGAAGTGGGTGTTGGTCTCTTCTCACAAGTCACAACTGACAGGACAAGAGGAAAAGGCATCAAGTCGCACCAGGGGAGGTTTAGTTTGGATGTTAGGAAAAACTGCTGTACTGAAAGGGTTATCAAAGATTGGAACAGACTACCCAGGATTGAATTGCCATCCCTGGATATATTTAAAAGCCATCTAGATATGGTGTAGTAGTGGCCCTGTTAGAGTTAGATAATGCTTGGACTTGATCTTAAAGGTCTTTTCCAACCATAGTGATTCTGTGTAATCATCTCTAAACCATTTAAGTCTGGGTCTGAAATAAAGCCAGAAGCTAATTGGTAATGATAGCACGTTGCAGAGAAGGATTCTGTAACAAAGCCTTGGTGGGCCCTTGCCAAGTTAAGGTGGGATTTTTGCAACGATTGCGCCTCCACAGCTCAACTTGACATTGTGGGCCCACCCTAAAACACACTATGGAAGCAGTTCTAAGGAAACATGAACCCTGTAAAGAATCATCCTGGCATCTCAGTGAAGGTGTTTCCTTGGATGCAGTCTCTACAAATGTGACAGAAAAAAATGGCAGAATCCACTTTTATTCTCCTCCCAAGTTCCCGAGAGGTGAATTAAAATACTCTAGTTTATTTAATTCTATTAACTCCTGCTTACACTAATTGAACACATGGCCTTTAGTTAGTTATTTATATTATTTATTAGTTTTCTAATTTACCCACAGCATGTATGCTCCATCCTATCAGGGAACTATTTTTCATATATTTGACACTAAAGTGGACAAGCATGTCTTGCTTGCCCAGTGTAATTGAGAATTGCTCATCCAAATTAAATCTTTTATGTTCAAGTGTGACTCATTAGAATGATTTTGAATGGCACACATTTAAGTGCTGTTATTTAATACAAATAAATATTTAGATACCATTATTTTTTATTTAATGCTTATGCTACAAATTTTTGGAACATGCAATGGTGTTTTAAACTCAGAAGAGTGTAAAGTGCCAAAAACCTGGAGTATGTATAGTTGCATTTCCGTTTCACAGGAGTACTGATGTCAGTTTAAATATAGAAACAGTTTTAATGCTGTCAGTGCAATCTTCACATGCCCAGTTTGCTTCTAGATCAGTGAAGCTAAATGTGCTTTAAAATGCATGAGTCTTTGTTTACTTTTTATGACAGTAGCCTGTTAGTTCTAGTAGTAGCTTTGTAAATACTAATGTGTATCAGGAAGCACTTCCTGACAGAGAAGGTGATCAGGCGTTGAAATGAACTGCCCAGGGAGGTGGTGGAGTCACTGTCCCTTGAGGTGTTTAAAGAAAGGCTGGATGTGGCACTTAGTGCCATGGTCCAGCCGATGTGGCAGGATGGGGTCATAGGCTGGACTTGATCTCAGAGGTCTTTTGCAGCCTCAGTAATTCTCTGATTCTGTGTTTCTCACAGACATTTAACCTTATTTGAAACAAAGAACTGCACCACATCTGTGTTCCAGGGCCTTGTGAGACACGGCCACCCACAGTCTTCTTTAAGTACATTTAATCCTCTAGTCTTAAACTTAAATTTTAAAATAAAGACAAAGGATTTAACCAGAATTGTAGACATTTCACCAAGATTGAGTTCATGTTAGTCTATGTCATTGCACATATGTATTTACCTGTGATAGCTTCTTACAGGAACTTTATCTTAGTTGTGGATGCTTAGGTGCCCCTTTGCAAAACTCACCTGTTCAGCTTTTGCTGTAGCTTGGGCCACCCTCATTCTCACCATCTGTTAGTCATCTGGAGAAAGAACCTCTTAAAATGTGTACTGCCTTTCCAACCGCACCATAAAGCCTGGTGCTCAAGCAGCATGTCATCAGTGAGCAAGGGAGCTATCTGTGATCTGACATTTGCTTCTACTGATTTTTGTAAACAGTGCAATTTTTATTCTGTTAAAAAATAAATAAATAAATAAATAAAAGGGGGTAGGGGGGGAGAGAGTGGAATAATAAATACCATGGAATAGTAGAGAGAAATATAGCAACTCCTCCTTATCTTTACCCAAGCATTCAATTCACTTAGGAAAGGGGGAAATAAAATGTTCTCCATTTAGAAGCATCATGTGTGACCTGGAGTGTAAAGCACAGATATAACCACAGCAGCCTGGTCTGAGCTGTGACAGAGGAGTACATCTCAATGGTTTCATCCGTTCTGTCCATCCTGAACATCCTGTATGAATTATTACTTTTACTTCTGTTTTCTCTAACCCATAAAAGACCTTGCTTCCACTCCTAGACTGTGTCTGCAGATAAATCTAGCAACACTTTCACACCCCAAATATCTAGGACATACTATCTCATGGTGAGAATTTGCTATCTTTTTTCACTCACCCCAGCAAAGTGAAATTGGGATGAGGAACTAGTTAGTGGCATGTGTTTCTCAGCACTTGCCAAAAAGCAGTTATAATTATCAGGAATGGTCCTACTTGCAGCCTGTTGTGAAGATTAACATATGGCTTTTTTTCCTGTGCTGGCTGCAGCTGCAGAGACTGGAGAACGTAAGGGGAAATACAGAGGACTCCAAGAATGGTTAGCTTTATTTCTGTACCCTGTCTTGACTTAAACCGCAAATAAAAACTCTTTCACCCCTGTTGTTTGGAAATTATGTCCTGTATTCCCTTGGGAAGTCTGTTGTTGCATACAGATAGATGCCTCATGTCAGCATTTTGCTGTTTATTATATTTATGTACATCCTGTGATATCTGTTGCTTTTAGCAGTAGATATTGTCTAACTTAACAGCAAGGCTTTTGACACTGTCTCCCATAACATCCTCGTGCATAAGCTCAGGAACTGTGGGTTGGAAGAGTGGAGAGTGAGATGAATTGAGAACTGGATAAACAATAGAGCTCAGAGGGTCATGAACAGTGGTGCAGATTTCAGGGTGAACATTGGACAGCAATGTGCCCTTGTGGCCAAGAAGACCAATGGTCTCCTTGGGTGCATTAAGAAGAGTGCATCCAGCAGGTCAAGGGAGGTTCTCCTCCCCCTCTACTCTGCACTAGTAAGACCACATCTGGAGTATTGTGTTCAGTTCTGGTTTCCCCAGTTTAAGAGGGACAGGGAAATACTAGAGAGAGTGTAACAGAGGACTACAAGGATGATTAATGGACTGAAACATCTCTTTTATGAGGAAAGGCTGAGAAACTTGGGCTGTTTAGTCTGGAGAAGAGAAGGCTGAGAGGGGATCTTATTAACGTTTACAAATATCTGAAGGGTGGGTGTCAAGTAGAAAGGACTAGTCTCTTTTCAGTGGTGCCCTATGATGGGACAAGAGGCAATGGTCACAAACTGGAACACAGGAAGTTCCACCTCAACATGAGAGGTTCTTTATTGTGAGGGTGACAGAGCCTGGAACAGGCTGCCCAGGGAGGTTGTGGAGTCTCCTTCTTTAGAGACTTTCAACAGCTGCCTAGATCTGTTCCTGTGTGGCCTGTCCTGGGTGATCCCGCTTTGGCAGAGGGGTTGGACTCAATGATTTCCAGAGTGCCTTCCAACCCCTACCGTTCTATGATTCTGTGATTCTATACAGTATTGTGTTATGAGTGGTTATGTGAAAATAAGTATGACTTTTCAGCATATGGTAACAGTAATGTTCTTTATGTGATTAATACAATAATATTGTAATTTCTTGCCTAAGGGCTCATCTTGAATGATGGTGACATGCCAAGACCCTGAGGAACAGACTACTACATTTTTAGAAGAGATGAATGTAATGGGTCAACCCAGCCTTTGAACTCAAAAGTATGGAAAAATTACTGCCAATATGCAGGCCAATGCATGTGCAGACAGCTGCTTTACACAAGATGGAAAGAAATACAAAGCAAGGTGAAAACTCTGAAAAGCACTTAGATATATTGCAAGCCGGTTATACCAATGTAATACATTTGTTTGAATTATAAATGTTTCCAGGATTGGGTCAATTAACTCAGAATTAACTCAGATTTTTCTTCTGCTTCCTTTCATATCTGTTTCATTGATATAAAATTCTACTCAGCAAATTATGATTATACTGCCTCTCTCTAATTCACATGACATATCCCTTGTAATTCTGGTCCTAGAGTTTTCTGATATTCATTAAAATAGGCACAAATGCCTTCATAGGTTAGTTCACTTCCCTGAGATGTAATGGTAAGAGTAGCATTAAGTTCCCACAAGGTGTTTTATCATCACATGCTGGGAAGGAGGCTCTGAAGTGATTCATTTGTTTGCATGATGATTAAAGAAAATTACATTGATGGAAGAGGTGCCTTATGACAATTACTCTGCCTTGCACTAATCTGCACACTGCCTCATTGATGCAGTGCAACCCTTTTCTGAATGGGTAACTCACAAGAGAAACAGAATGGATCCTCACTAGCTTTTCTTCCAAAATTGTTCTTAAAGATGCTAATGAGATGTTGAGGGTTTGTGTATGAGCCTATCATGGAGTCTACGCTGTGATTACCAATATGTTCTATAACAACATTTTGGTTTCATGCATTAGTTTCACATATATATTGCATTTTCCCAGCCTCTTTCATGTTTTCTGGTTGCAGTAAGTCTCGCTTGGAAACTTTACTATTCTTGCAGGAACTCTGATAAACACAGTGACAGCAGCGGGTTTAGTGAATTAATCTCTTCTCTGAGATGAACTGTCTTAGTTCCTAGAAGAAAAAGGTTCAGGACTACAAAGTTCAACACGTAATTCACAAACATTAAATACCTAGTTTCTCTATCAACTCTTAGGTACAAGATCTTATGGTCAAGGCAGGACGGTCGGTAAGGTTCTGTTGATTCTCTGTTATTTTTCGGGCAATTTGATTTCCATTCCTATTGACATGCTGGCAGCAGGATGTCTTCTTCAGCTATGCTGGAGTTATCGGAACGAACCAGTTGTTACCCTGACCAATCCATTTCCACCTTCTGATGTTTTTGGGTTTGTTTTTTTTTTTTTTTTTTTTTTTGCAATGTGTTTAATCTAGGTAAATTTTGGTTGTTTTGCTTGTTTTTATACACATCTATTTCCATTCCAAATCAGATGCAGCAGCTGTAGGAAAAGGTCTTGGTGTTGTTGAGATATGGAAATTGTATGACAGTCTTTTACCGTACATATTTGGCACCCACTGGGATGCAGAAGACTGTAAATGTCTGTCTGACACCTATGAATATTGATGGCTGGTTTCAGGATGCAGCAAAGCTCTGTCCTCATGTCTGCACATTTGTTCTGAATGGTAACTACTTCTTACACTGCTATTTAAATTTTGAATTTATTGGGTAAAATTTTGAATTTGCCAGTTAAGCCTTTGTTGATTCCTTCTTATCAGCTGATCTGAGATGAACAGGAAGAGGTTGCATTTTAACACGACACAAGCCAAAAGTCATGAGTCTACTTGACTGTTAAAAGCTAGCTAGCTGTCACCATCCAAGATGCACAACAGCAGAACAAGATTATTTGTTTGATATAACATGTCAAGTTGCTTTTGGCAAGCATAAACATGAAAAACGACTTCCAAGATTAAGTCCTTTAAATATACCCTTTACATCTTTATCTACTTTGCATAATGATTTTTTCCAAGCTTTTTCTAGTCCCTATTGTGATAAGCACCTTTTGTATCTTGGGAGTAACTAGTTCTTCTACAGCACCCATATTACTCATTTATATTTGTTAACTCTATGACAACATTTACCTTATAATGTTTAGCTAAATTATTATGTTAATGTATTATTTTATTATCATAGTTAGCACTGGTTTTGACTTGTAATCAAATTCAAGATTACACTGTAATAATATTATAACATAAAATAACATTGCGCTTGATTACAAAGCAAAACTAAGTCAACCAAAATCTCAGTGGTGTAACTTAACTAAATATCATTTCTTTAGTTTCCTTTTCCACCTTAGGAGACCAATATAATTTTCTGGGTAATAGTATTTTTTGATATATCGGTATGGACACATTTATCCATATTAAATTAAACAACTGCTTCGTGTTAATGGAACTTACAATAGGCCTACAATTTCTGGAAAACTCAAAAGTAAAAGAGTGCAACTGTACCCAGATGGTGGTTGTATGTGAAATTTCACTTTGCCTCTGATGTTACCCACCTGGAATACATGCCACATGCCGCATTGTTACAGAAAATGGGATCATCTCTTTCTGCATTGCCATTTTCAACACAGACCTTCACAGGATTTAAAACTGTGTATTTGCTGAGGGATGTCACCTGAATTCCAGGATGTGAGGATACAGGTACATGTATTGGCATAGTCTGAGGTGTTTCTAAATCTTTGTATCTGTAAATAAAGCTGTGCTGACTTGAATCTTATGTCCCCTGACACACATAAGGCTGTAAATAGTGCACTATGAAAGCATCATAATCTAAGATTAAATCTGATTCCAACTTCAAGTCTTTTATAGTGGACTCTCTTAGTAGTGAGCAGTTTTAATTAGTGACAAGTTGTGTACAAAATGCTTATAATTATGCAAATCCTTAACATCATATTATGTGGTTTCACAATAACCGAATGACAACTTGGTTGCTTGGAGTAAAGAGCTTATTTAAAATCACTCTACATTAGACTAGTTGGGGATGTCTCAACTCTGCCAGGTGGGAATGGGGTGAGCAGAGGAACAGAATCCCCATGTTTCTATAGAGGGACAGTGCAGCTCTGGCCACATTCAGCCTTCCCAGATCCCTGCTTTCCCAGGTTTGCTTTGGATGCTCAAATGCTGGTGACAGGTTGACCTGCCCTGTTCATAGCAAGGGGACTTGGGATGTGTCAGTCTTCTCTGAGTATCATACTCAGATGGGATGCTGGTTCCTAGCTAGGCTGAATTAATCAAATTTTATGGAAAGGCCAGAAGTAGAAGCTCTCAGCCATTGCACTGTCTGCTCCTGGGCTGGAGACAGATCTAGCCTGTAGGCCTTTCCAGATGACAAAGGAAGAATTAATGAAACATGCCAAGGTGAAGTCTGTAATCCTTTTTCCTTCCAGGGCTTAATGTAGAGACATCACCAGGCCCCAGTTCTGTCCGTACTTCCCTGCAGCAAGGTTTGATTAAACATGAGCCTTGAATTTTCATACTTTCTTGTGGCAATAGAAGTGGAACAGATCATGACAGGGGCTCTTCACTCACATGTCCTTGTCCTGCAGGTGTCTGGGCTGTCTAGGAATGCCTTCTGTGCCCCTGACAGAGAAACAGGCACCACGTTCCCTGGCTTATCTACTGATGAGACTTCCAGACCTAGTACTGCTGAGGAAAATTATTTTCCAGGCCTGTGAAAGGAGCCTCCAGGGTTCCTATGGTCAGGCAAAATGGAAAAATATCTAAGTATTGTAGGGTAACAGGAAGAAGTGGGGAAGGACAGGTAGGTAATTAAGATTGAAACATGGAGGAAAGGGGACTCCAGACTTTGAAATGTTGTACTGGAAGATAAAAGCTACTGAAATGTTATTTTTCAAGTATTATGCAAGATTTGCAAAGAGCAGTTAAGTAACTTGGCCTGATTTAGCTGCATTTGTTTGCTTCATATCATTTCTACATCTTATCCCTCAAGTTGAAAGAAGAATTTCCAGAAAGTATAAGTCTAGATCATACCACTGCAAGAATACTGGTAGGTAACTGTACATTCCTGGGTGTTGTTTGCACATTCATATGGTTCGGTAGGTTATTCCTATAGAATTGATAAGCAATACATGCATTTTCTAGTTTGCTATTAGAATTATTTAATGAAATATTTGAATGTTGTTTATCTACTGGATGAGTTCTTTTCTACTCTTGTTTAAGGGAAGGATAGTGATTCTTCATTGCATTGCCTTTTCATTGAGGGAGATTGCATGTCCACAGACTGCTATGCTGAATTGGCACATGGTGGCTACTAAACTAGAAAACAGTGGTGCTTGTTCACAGATTTCCTTGGGATTACTGTATATGTAGTAGTGTTAATTATCAAATTATTTCCTAGAGAAAGCCACTGAAAATGCTGTTCTGTCACCTTTCAGACTCCCACAGTGAAAGTTTTCAGTATGATCAACTCCAGCCTGACATTTCTCCTACAATGAAAGATGCATTGGTTCTTAGTCAGAAGAAGCTTGGGCACAGTGGCAGAAATGCTTTGCAAGTTGAACATTTACATCTAAGGTATTCAGTGACAGGAGGACAGTAGATGGCACTCAAGGATATGGAGCAGAAGTTTTACATGTCTTAGCAACCCCCTAATAATTCCTTCTACAGTGGAGCTCTCTCACACTGGCATTTCAACCTGTAGCACCACAAAGAATAAGAGATGCCCATTGGCTTTGAGGAAGCTAAACACTGAATGCATTTTGCAAGTCCTCTGCTCTGAGAAATATCAGAAATGGGAATAAACATCTCTAAGCATGGCCAAAATACAGGTTTTTTCCCTTGCTTGAGGTGACTTCTTGCCATTATAAGTCTCACCAACTGTATGTACTGGCTTTTAACCTCATCACACAATCAGACTATGATTCACACTAGCATGAAGTGAAGACAGACAATTAAGCCACTGTCCCTAGCTTTCTTACTTTTGATGAAAGTACACTGTACAATGAGAAGGAAAGCTGACTCACTGAACTACGTTGATATCCCTAGATTCACCAAAGCAATTGAGTGTGGGTTATACTTTCCATTGGCATTAGACCAGTGCAAGTATAGCACTGCACTGAACAAGGGCTGAAACAATGGTTGTATCCTGGTCACATCCAGCAGCCTGTGAGCAAAAGATGGGCAAAATCGGTGCTGCTTTTCAACTGACAGATCTTGCTTTGGCCTCACATTATGCTTTATATCCACAGATAGAGTTCTTTACTTTTCCTCACAGAGGTGGAAAAAAATATTGACTGAGCATGCCAGATAAATCAGACTAATGTAATTCCTGAAAACATCTGCATCTATAGGCTTAAAGTTAATGTTAGTGATTTGCAGAAGTTAGTTTAGAATAAGTATGTCAATTCTTATGTCAATTCTTATTAAATTGGCTCTCTTCCTGGAATATTTAGTAAAAGCACTGATTAGTTAAAGGTGACAGATGTGTGCTCTCTGAATAGGGAAACCATTACATCAAATGAAGGAAATCTTTATTATGTCTCTTTCCAAAATCAGTCATTTTATCAGGATACAGAGGCCAGTTTGTTCAGCTGAATTTCTAGGAGGGAGACCAAGCTGAGAAAGAGGATTAATCCCAGGTAGGGTTCTAGACAGCTGTCAGGATGGCATGTACATCTGAATTACCACTGAGTTATGCTGAAGTAAAATCAAAAATGAAAAAAAAAAAATCCCCTTTGTATGGTTTGCGTCCTCTTTCTAGCCCTAGAACCAGTCCGAGGGTCAAGCAAGAGTCTGAAATGTATTTGATCTTAGAAACTCTGCTTTCAAGCAGATGGCTTCTTTGTTCCAACTAAGGTAACTGTTCAGCAGCCATCTGTAATCTGAATAATGCCACATCATTTTCAGATCTGAATTATAGTTTCCTCAAATGATCTATATGTTTTGTAGTTATTTATTTCAAGCTCATCAAAAAAACACTTGTTGTTACCATGTTTCTACACTTTCTTATGAAACAGGGTTTTTTTTAATATTTATACTTTTGTATTTAGAAGGTATTAATTTGGGATCTGTGTTTGTTTGTGGGTTTATTTTCCAGTGTGGTGTTGGTTTAACTGTTCTATTAGTTGTTTATATAATGGGTGAGAGCAGATCCTTAACCTGCATGAATGAAGGAAATTAAAGGAGAGGCCACTGTCCACCTGTTATGCTGACATACAGTACAGTAAAAAGAATATTTTTAGATTATTTTATTAGACTGTGTTTTCATTTAGACTAAGTATTATGAAGAGTTTATATCTCAGAATTGTGTGAAGAGATCATATCTCTGTTGGAGTTAAAATGCTGTCAGGAGCCCTTTATATGAAGTTGGTGATATAACTAATTGTACCATTGCCCCATTTACTGTCTGTATCACTCAACATAAAAATTCCAGATGCAACTACAGATGTTTAAACTGTGCAAAGAACATTATCGAGCTTAGGATTTTTTCCTCTAACTTCACACATAGTTTTAGTCAGTGACAATAAATGAAAAGATGAATGAAACATTGAGACTTGTGGAATGACAGACTGCACCAGAATAATTTGGTATTTCCCTAAGAGAAGAGATGCTACCTTTAGGATGTCAACAGCATTCTCTATGCTTTCTTCTTAGCAAACATCCCATTTTATTAAAAGGGTTGTTTTAAGTATAGTATTTGATAAAGCTGGGTCTTTGCATTTAAAATATTATTCAAATGATATTCAAACAACCTTTCCCTTGAACAGATAATTACATCCATTCTGGCTTTAAATTTGTTTCTTTCTTACAAGCCCTGTCAAGACTGCAAGTTATTGCCATACTGGATAGAAAATAAAATCTAGCAGTTATTTAAAATTCTCAAACTGGCATAGTGGGTGCAATTGTTTAATTTGCAGTAAAATACAGTCACATCAATTAATCACAATAATTTGTGAGGCAAGAATCAAAAGACTTTTAGAGGCACATTCAGCTCTGCTGTGGTTTTCCTCAATGCTGAAGGGTTTCTGAAGGAGTCCACACTGTTCTGTGCCCATTTCCTGCCGCTCCCTGCCCCAGGGCCACTGGAACCATGCAGACAGCTACCTGAGGTGAAAAACAAATAGCTTAGAGGAAAACTGAAGCTTGGGAATTGTGGCATGGCCCAGTCTGGATGTGATCAGTGATACAGATTCAAGTAAATCCTTTGTGTGGTATTACACTATGGCAAAATAGCATCTTCTAGGCACAGAGGTTTGAGTCAAGCCAGCAGTGGTCTCACAAACACAGCATTTGGACAGAGCATCACCCTTCTTTTCTTACATAGTGGTCTCTGCCACCCTTTTAGCCATCATATCACCTGAAAGCCCATCATCTGCTCAGAATCTTTTGAGACCCTCAAGCCTTTTTGGACTTGCAGCATTCAAGAATATAGTTCTTCTAAAAGGCATTCTCATTCCTTGTGTGTAAATTATATCCCTGTGCTTAGTAGAAGGAATTATATAGAACATGGAAGGAGGGGCAGGCCATTTGGGAAGAATACAGGGAAGTTGTCAGAGGATGCAGGGATGCAACAAGGAAAACTAAGGCCTCCCTAGAACTAAACCTGGCAAGGGAGGTCAAGGACAACAAGAAAAGCTTTTTCAAGTATGTTGGAGGCAAAAGGAAGTCTAGAGGAAATGTGGGCCCTCTGATGAATGAAGTGGGTGCCCTGGTGACCTAGGATAGAGAGAAGGCTGAGTTACCGAATGCCACCTTCGCCTCAGTCTTTGCTACTAAGGCCAGCTAACAGGAGTACCAGGCCTTCAAGACCACAGAGAAAGTCTGGAGGAAGGAAGATTTACCTGTCGAAGAGGCTTGAGTTAGAGATCAGTTGAACAAACTGGACATCCACAAGTCCATAGACCCCGATGGGATACACCTGCGAGTGATGAGGAAGATGGCAGAGGTCATTGCTAGGCCACTCTCTATAATCTTTAAGAGGTCCTGAAGAACAGGAAGTGCCTGAGGACTGGAGGAAGGCAAAAAGGAGGACCCAGGTAACTGTAGGCTGGTCAGCCTCACCTCCATCCCTGGAAAGGTGATGGAACACCTTGTTCTTACCACCATCTCAAAGCATGTGGAAGAAAGGAGGCTTATCAGTAGTAGTCAACATGGATTCTATAAGGGGAAGTCATGCTTGACTAATCTGATAGCCTTTTATGATGGCACAAGTAGTTAGACAGATGAGGGGAGGGCAGTGCATGTGGTATTTCTTGACTTCAGCAAGGATTTCAATACTGTCTCCTATGGTATCCTCACAGCCAAGCTTAAGAAGTGTGGATTGGGTGATTGTGCAGTGAGGTGGATTGGAAACTGGCTGAAAAATAGAGCCCAGAGAGTTGTGGTCAGTGGAGCAGAGTCTAGCTGGAGGCCTGTGACTAGTGGTATTCCCCAAGGGTCAGTGCTGGGTCCAATGCTGTTCAATATATTCATCAATGACCTGGATGGAGGGATAGAGTGTCCCCTCAGCAAGTTTGCTGATGATACAAAACTGGGAGGAGGGATTGACACTCCAGAAGGCTGTGCTGCCATCCAGCATGACCTGGACAGGCTGGAGAGCTGGGCAGGGAGAAATTTAATGCAATTTAGCAAAAGCAAGTGTAAAGTTCTGCATCTGGGGAATGTATCAGTATAGTCTGGGGGCTGATCTGTTGGAAAGCAGCTCTGGAGAAAAAGACCTAGGGATCCTGGTGGACAAGAGGACGACCATGAGCCAACAATGTGCCCTCATGGCCAAGAATGCCAATGGCATCCTGGGATGCATTAAGAAGACTGTGGTTAGCAAGTCGAGGGAGATTCTCCTCCCTCTCTACTCAGCGCTGGTGAGGCCCACCTGGAATACTGTGTCCAGTTCTGGGAACCTCGGTTCAAGAAGGACAGAGAGCTACTGGAGAGAGTCCATCGCAGGGCCACCAAGATTATTAAGGGAGTGGAGCATCTCCCTTATGAGGGGAGGCTGAGAGAGCTGGGTCTCTTTAGCCTGGAGAAGAGGGCACTGAGGGGGGACCTCATGAATGTCTATAAATATGTTAAGGGTGAGTGTAAGGAGGATGGAGCCAGACTCTTCTCAATGTCATCCAATGTTAGGACAGGAGGCAATGGGTGTAAGTTGGAGCACAAGAGGTTTAGGGTAAACACAAGGAAAAACTTTTTCACTGTGAGTGTGACAGAGCACTGGAACAGGCTGCCCAGGGAGGTTGTGGAGTCTCCTTCTCTGGAGAGGTTCAAAACTCGCCTGGACACGTTCCTGTGTGACTTGGTCTAGGTGATCCTGCTCTGTCATGGGAGGTTGGACTAGATGATCTTTCTAGGTCCTTTCCAACCCCTAACATTCTATGATTCTATGTGCTATTTAAGGGATCCAGATAGCTTTAAGTTAGCCTTACTTTTCTGTAGAAAAATGCAGGCTAGAAACTTAAAGGTAAACTGAATTTCTTATGTAACCCAGCACCCAGGAGTTCAATATGTCAGAAAAACATTAAATTCCACTCTATTGATGATAAAATCAGAAGCATTGGCAGTTCTGCCCTTCAGACCTGCTGTTCCTCTAGCCAGGATCTTGGCTACATGCATGTGATTGCATGTGTGGATGTGCTGGTAACCACTGAGAACTGTGGGCTATCAAATAAGATGTTCTGTACTTCTCAAGCACGGTGGAGATTTTCAGCACTTTCAGTTGTATGACTCTTAGGGTGATAACAAATGTCTCTGAGTCATTTCTCTATGCAAATCTGAAGGAAATAAATTCACAAAAAAGAGATAGTGCAGCTTTTACACTTACTGATGTGGTATTTCAGGATAAGAAAATCTTTACTTTCTAGATAAGAGAAAGAGAAGAGAATCATTTAAATTCTTTTATTCCCTTGGGAATAATGCAACGCAGCAATGTTAAAACTGTATGTAATTGCTTTCTATTTTTGTAAAGCCTGTGGCAGCTATGAAACTTTAAAGTGAATGCTGGAAAGTCTGGTTAGTATAAAATGCTTCAGTTGCAATACATTAGTGGTGCAATGGATGTAAAAAACCTTTAAGCAATGAGCAAGGGTAGGCTTTTTTCCCCAGCCCACAACAGTGGATTTTCCTTGAATGTGTGAAAGAATCTTCAAAAGCTGCAAAATCACTCAGGTGACAGCTTTTGGGTACATCTTCTAGGCTGTTGTTTCCCACCATCTGTATGATGCTCTGAGTTACAGCAAGGAAACTTGAACAAATGCCGTTATTAAGTATTGCATTCCTCATTTTGAAAGGCTGTATTCTCATTTCTCAGGCAATTAATTGAGGTATCTCCCAGAATTTTGTTGCTGACCTTTCTGAGAGATAGAACACTATACAGAGAAGATCAGTGTATGGCCTGGAACAGATCTGGGACATGTAGAAGATGATCAAGAGGTGCTTCAGGCATGTGCTATGTTGCCATATTAAGTGCTGGGAAACTGTGCTTTGTACTGGGATTAAGATTAATTCAAACATAATGATTTCTTACCACTCATAGTTCAATTTGTTCAAGGCCTTCTAGTAGTTAAAGTGAAATGTAAGTGCATGCCCTAGGTGTTCCTGCATTGTCAGGGGGGTTGGACTCAATGATCTCCAGAGGTCCCTTCCAACCCCTACCATTCTATGATTCTACGGTAAATATCAGAACCCCTGAAGAAGTAATATTACGTGTATTTTATGTTTTGGCCAAACTAATGAACAATGTTAAAAGAATGTGTATTGGAGCAGATAAGCATCTCTAGTTCTTATTTTGCACCTCTTAGCTACTTTTTTTCTATATATCTGCATATGTATATATACATTATATATATGTATGTGTGATGTAAGATGTCATCATGAGCCTAAAAGACAAAATATACACTTATTCTTCCTATGTGATTTTGAAGGGTGATTTTTACCCTTTTATTCATCCTGATAAATATAAAGCACTGGTTAAACACAGTGTGTTCTCAAGCCTTTTCTGTTTCTGTTCATGTTTGCAAAAGAAATGATTGCTGCAGCTTACTGTGAGTTTGCTCTGAAAAATTTCTGAAGGTACATGGATAAATTTTATATAACTCTACTCTTTATTGTGGTGTAAGCAGGTATTTTGTCACTATTATTCCAGATTTGTCCTGAATGTTATACTGCATATGCAGAGAAGCTATCCTCTGGCAGATTGTGCTATAGAAGTAGTAAAAATCTACAAGCAATAGTCATTTTAAAAAATGTAAATATAGTGACACAGTCTATTTGTAGCATGGGGTGTGTTTGTCTGTATGTGTACACACAACTCCTGTCTACTCCAGTTTAGCACAAAAAGCTGGGTAAAGCTCATGAGACTTTGTGTGAGGCTTTGAGGAGAAGGAAGCAGTTTTATATCATCCTCCATCTACTCTGCAATCCCAGTTTGTTTTCAGCTGCAGGTTCAAACTTTTTTTTTTTTTTTCAGTCATTCTCCTACAAACTGGATAATTCTGTTTTGCCATTCATCATAATTAATTTTGCTTCAGTTTGCTGTGTTTTGGATTATTCAGTCATCTCCTGCTGCAGTGGCTGGCAGTTTTGACTTTCATGCAGTGAACAGCACAATGACCATAACAACAGTGTTGCACAACAGTTTTTACCCATATCTATAAAAGCTCAGACAAAAGTGATAAAAATTCATTGCTGCCATCTTTCTTAATGGACAACACAAAAAAAATTAAGGGAATTCTCATCTGACAACAAATTAGCTACACACAGAGATGGTCTGCGACTTCGACAAAATGCTACTTTATTTTGCTGCCAACAGTTTGGGCAGCTGTTAAGTGACATGCAGGAACTGTCGTTTACTTTTTCAGTCCAGGAGATGGAATCTCACCTACAGACCATGACTCCTGGTTAAACTCGCATGTTTCCCATCAAGAATGACAGCATCTCAGGTTCCATAATATGCTATTCAGTTTTGGAGACTGAAGCGATATACACAGGCATTCTACAGAAATTTCCTTCCAGTATTTCATACCTAGTGTTTCTATACAGTCCAGAGCCAGAAGCTAACACTGATCTAAAAGTAATATAATTGTAATCATCTTCTATATGTTTTTCTTTATGAATTTGTCCACTGTAAACTTCTAGCATCCACAAAATATCTGGAGGAAAAAAGCAATTGCAGTTTGATTACACATTGAGTAAAGAAATAATTACCTTTTGTTCTGACCTGCTGGATTCATCTAATTCCTGTAGTGCTCTCCTGTCTGGTGTACCAGCCAGTGCATTAAATATATGACTAATTTTAAGGACACAGATTAATTCAAAGTACTAAAATGAGAGTTTCTTACAAATAATTTGGGTTTTGCTTACCCAGGTGTTTAGTGCTGTTTCGTTCTTTCTGGAGAAAATTTGGACTGAGATGCATGCTTTCCATTGGAAATGTAATTACTAAAGCTTAGAAGTGCTGGCATTCAAGAATTTATTTCACTCAGTCATCTGCACTTCCAAATATATGGTAATTGCTATTCTTTGTGTATGAAATGAGAGAAAATAGAATAAATTAGAGAAATGTTACTTTCTACAGATAGAGTTTTTCTGAAGATATGATTGTTTTAAAGGTGTAACATGGTTAACAGATTTGCATCTTGGCACAGTTACAGGGCACATTTCCTATGTTTTGTACATTTATTCAAAACAATTTGAATAAACTTTTTTTCTTTTTTTTACAAATTACTGGGCTTTGTAGACTGTGTAGGTGTTTTTCAAATGCACACACTGTGCTTAGTTAAAAGTAAATGCACTTTGAGATGCAATAGGATAGATGCTTCTCCTATCAAGTTATAGTCATGTGTTACAAGCTGCCAATCTACAGATTTCCAAGAGTGACATTTTAATATTTCAGATCACTTTAGGAAACTTCCTGCAAAAGTAAAAATATCTCCTCATATAACTGCCTATTTCAGCTAGAAGCATAATGTGCCTTGGGACGGTAAAGACTAAAAGGATAAGCCACTAGGAGGTCTCTCATATCACCTTTATCTTCAAAGACATCCTGACAGTTTGTCTGGGCAGTGATTCTGGGCAACATTACTTTGATCTGTTGGTGGCTGTGTTTCCTGCAGTGCCATGGCTGGCAGGAGGTGACGCCTACTAATCTCATGCTGTGGGTATGAATGTTTACTGTTGCTTTTGCTTCTGTTAATTTTTTGGCCGTAATGCTGTTACCTAGTTCACATCAATACCAGAAGTTGTTCCAGGGGGAGTCAGTCATGAGAAGTGTCTGGGTAGCTCAAAGGAAGAAGTAGGAGAGGCTATTCATCATTCAATAACACTGAAAAGGTGGTTGCTGTAGAAACCTCTTCCAGGTCTAGCAAATATCAAGAATCAGACTGTACCCACTGCAGCACCATAGATCAGACTGGAAATGCTCCCATGCATAGGGAGTCTGGAGGCCTTGCGACCCTTTCTGGAGGCACTGGAGATTTCCTGGTCATCTGTCTGATGGGGAGACCTGCTGTCACCATCACTGTCCCCCCAGGCAGAGGCTGCTGCACAGTCATGATCACCCCATGTGTATTTACAGGGATCACTTTATCAATCAGGGCACAGTCCCCAGTGTTTTTCTCCAGATCTTGTGTGCATAGCTCATTATATCCTGTATCAGAAAGCTGGCTTTAGCAACTCAGAGAAGAAGTGAGGGATAAAGCTTGGACTGGCAGCAAAAGCCTGGGGCTGTACAGGGAGCATGGGTACCACTTGAAGGAGATCAGACTTGTTCTTCTCTAGAACATTTACTGAGACATCATTAAAGATCCAGGAAATAGAGATGTGCTTAGCTGGAGCTCCGGGCTCAACTGCATGTTGATGACAATGATGTCCTAAGCTATTGGAAAGTATGAACAAGAGCAGGAGGCACAGAATTTGATCTGTGATCTTCATAAAGTTAAATTCATTTATACAGCAAAGGTACCTTTTGTAAGTAAAGATGCTCCAGCCACAAAGTGCTTTACTTTGTTTCCTTTGATAAGGACCTCTTAAATTCTTGCTAGTTTGGATTTCAGTCCACTTACGCCGCCACCTCTAGTAGGGTGGTGCAAACATGCTGAAATAAATCCTCAGAGATAAGGCCTTGTTGTGTGGATTTTGTGAGACACTTAGCACTTCTTCTGAGCATTTCCCACTAATAAAATGAGCTAATGCATCCATCTTGTTGTGCCATGCTCTTTGTGAAAGGTTCCTGGGCTTCTCTGGGACAATACATAATAATTTGTTCTGATTCAGTTCAACTCAGGTTTCTGTATATAAGGTATCCTGGATCTCTCTTTACTGGGTATCTTGTTTCAAAAAATGCTTGCTGAGACTAACATTTTTCCCTTTCCATTCAAGATCAGTAGGATGAAGCTGCATCATCCTTAATATAACATTGATTCTGCAGAGTGATGTTTCTTATCCTTGGCATAAATATCAAGATTGCTTTAGATATTCATGTTCTGAATGAAGGAATGAAGAAATAAGATTACCTCATTATTCAATTATTATTAAATCTCTCATATTTTCAGCTGCGATAGATACTATTGATTTGGTTTGATAGTGTGTTAGAAGCCCAGAGATTGACAGGACATGTTATTGATCTCACACAGTCCATTCTGGGCATTAACATGGGAGTATCATTCACAAATCAATTTCTCTAAGCTTTAATTTAAATACCAGTGTCCCTTAGTGATCTTTATGGGTCACTTTTATTCTCAAATTTTACTTCTTGCATTGAGTAAACTGATTAATAAATTCAGGCACCAAATCAGCTGTGTGACAGCTGCTGTCAGATGCAGCGATCTAGTCTGTTCAGTTTGATGACATATTTGTTTCTGTAAAGAGTAATACTCAGCTCTGTCCACCTTCAAAACAGTTTTCAAATTTCAACCATTCAATCCCAGCTGCTCTATAAGGAGGCCAGTATTAGTCTGTTATTAAGGCATACTGCCTGGGGAGAATATTCAAGGTGAAGTAACATCATCTAGCTAGTTGTGTTCCACTGTGTAGAAGAACTGTCTGCTACCTTTCTCCTCTGCACACAGAAACTGAGAAGTACATGACTCGATGATCTTAAAGGTCTTTTCCAACCAAAACAGTTCTATGATTCTATGCTTCTATATCAAGAAAGCTTTAGGAAGGATCTGAGTGAAGTTAATGATACATAGCGCTATGCAATCCATGAGAAGAATTTGATAAGACAATTATAAATGAATGTAATATTTGATTTTGTAAAGATATGGAGAAAAGGTTGTGAGAAGAATGGAGCACTTGGAGGCACTGTCAAATTAACGTTCCTTTGCCTTTAGCTACTTGTCATGGCAAAAATATGTGTGCAAACTGGCTATGGTTTTATGGAGAGTTCAGAGCCAGGAACTGCCCAGAGAGTGTCCCCATGAGAGGTTTCTTTGTCCACTCCTCATGCACATGCCCCTTACTGGTATAGTAGAGTTAAAAGGTCCCAACGGTTTGTCAGAAATTATGGCCTAGCTTCCCAAATTATTTCCTTTTCTTTTTCCTTTCATTTCTTTTCTCTCTATGTTTCAGATTATGCTTGGCCTTTGCCTAAACAGTTGTGCCCTATATGGATTTCCCTAGATGTGCTCTTTTCAACTGCATCTATTATGCATCTATGTGCCATCTCTCTTGATCGGTATGTAGCAATACGCAATCCCATTGAGCACAGCCGCTTCAATTCCCGCACCAAGGCTATTATGAAAATTGCTGCAGTTTGGACCATATCCATAGGTAAGCAATGAGGCTTATGATTTTAACTGTCTCTTAGTGAATAATAGTGTTACTCCAATTTTCATTTAGGATTTTTAAGAGGATACTCAAATTAATTTACCTGGCCTGCATCCTTCATATAATAAATGATTGGGAAATGGAAGTCTTTGATTGCAGTTGGTCAGTTACCAAAATAAGTAGTCATTCTTCAGAATACCACCACTTTCAATGCTGAAGCATTGCTGCTGTGTATGTATCAATATGCTGATAACAGAAAAATGGTACTAGAAAACTGCTGTGTAAACAAAGCAGAAAATAGCATTAGCAAAGACTATGGAAGGAAAACACAGCTCATGCAAATGACATGTCTACACTGCAGTTGAAGTCACTCAGATTTTGGTAGTGGTTTAAGTGAAGCAGCACAGAATTGAAAGCAGCTTAACAGTGAGGTATTTACTTCTTTTGCACAGGCTCTATATTATACTCTGACACAGCTAGATTGCTGCTAGTACTGAACTAGCAAGCTTGAAGTCATAGCAAAAGAAGAGTAGACATAAGAGACAACACTTTTGTATCACTTTGATAAAAAATTGATAAATCAGCAGTAAAATAAAGAAGATAAGGCAAAATGATAGTAAGTTGATACTGTAATATCAGGAATTATGTGAAAAAAAAAGATTTTTTACAAATTCTTTCAATGTGCATTATAAAAAAGACATTTGGGACAGGGTCAGAAGAATTGCATGATCACTTCCCTCTGCTGTATCACATTTTTTTCTCAAATAACATACAGTCTTACAAAGATTTAACATTTAACTTTTCTTTTTTTGGTTGTCACTTTCAGTGCTGTACTGCAAGGAAAAGCATGTATCAGGTACTTGAACTTCTCTTGGGTTTTACCTGTTTTAGAAGAGGAATATGGTACTGGATATCTGAGTGCTTCAGGGCCCACTTTTGAATAAGTTTGCCATTGAAAAAGACTATAGGGAAAAAAAACCCAAATGGAAATATATATCCTCACCTCATGGATATAACAAGAATATCTGTTAGAAACAAGTTTTCATGAGCCACGGGCTTGCTACATTTCCTTTAGGTAATAAAATTCACAGTGAAATTGGATTTGGTTTAATCAATTAAAGAATTTTTAAAAATCATTTATTATTTTAAACTGTCTGTGATGCTTGTTTGACAAAGGAAAGAAAGCTACTAAATTCAGGGCACAAGGAATCACACGCTAACAACTTCACATGCTGGATGCTTGGGCTTGGTTTGCATGGGCAGTTCAGAGTCACTGCAGAATCTGTGCCCTGTGGTGCACTGTAACGCAGAGGCAACAGCTGGTGTCCCCTTCTAGCAGAGCTCTATAAATGTCAGCAGCATTAAGTATCACATTGCAAAACCTGGTCAATAAGACTGTTCTACTTCCATTTCTAGAGTTATCTTGCAGATTTTTTCCTGTGCTGCCTTACATGTTGCAGACATGTCCTTAGATATAAAGTAAGGCAAAGCCTTACTTTGTCTTTGCTTGCAAAGCCTTCAACTCTGTCCCACATGACATTCTGGTCTCCAAGATGGTGAAATATGGATTTGATGGATGGACAATTCAGTGGATAAAGAACTGGCTTGACGGTCGCTCCTAAATAGTGGTTGTCATTGGGTTGGTATCCAAGTGGAGACCAGTGACAAGTGGAGTCCCTCAAGGATCAGTACTGGGACCAGTCTTGTTTAACATCTTTGTCAACGACATGGACAGTGGCATTGAGTGCACCCTCAGCAAGTTTGCTGATGACACCAAGCTGTGTGGAGCAGCTGACATGCTGGAGGGAAGGGATGCCATCCAGAGGGACCTTGACAGGCTGGAGAGGTGGGCCCATGCCAACCTCATGAAGTTCAACAAGGCCAAATGCAAGGTCCTCCATCTGGGTTGGAGCAATCCCAAGCACCAATATAGGCTGGGCAGTGACTGGCTTGAGAGCAGCCCTGAAGAAAAGGACTTGTGAGTGCTGGTGGATGAGAAGCTCAACATGAGCCATCAGTGTGCTCTTGCAGCCCAGAGGGCCAATCGTGTCCTGAGCTGCATCAAGAGAAGCGTGGCCAGCAGGTTGAGAGAGGTGATTCTCCCCCTCTACTCCACTCTCTTGAGACCTCACCTAGGGTACTGCGTCCAGTTCTGGAGTCCCTATTACAGGAAGGATATGGACGTGCTGGAACGTATCCAGAGAAGGGCCACGAGGATGATCAGAGGGATGGAGCACCTCTCCTATGGGGACAGACTGAGAGAGTTGGGGTTGTTCAGTCTGGAGAAGAGGAGGCTCTGGGGAGACCTTATTGTGGCCTTCCAGTATCTGAAGGGGGCCTACAAGAAAGCTGGGGACTTTTTAGGCTGTCAGGCAGTGGTAGGACTAGAGAGAATGGATTAAAACTAGAGATAGGTCAATCCAGGTTGGACATTAGGAAGAATTTCTTCCCCGTGAGGGTGGTGAGACACTGGAACAGGTTGCCCAGAGAGGTGGTGGAAGCCCCATCCTTGGAAGTTTTTAAGCCCAGGCTGGATGGGGCTCTGAGCAACCTGCTCTAGTGGGAGGTGTCCCTGCCCATGGCAGGGGGCTTGGAACTAGATGATCTTTAAGGTCCCTTCCAACCCTGACAATTCTATGATTCTACTTCATGCATGTTCACTGAGTAAGCAAACTAGTAAGAAAATCCAGGGCCTGACCAAATAGATGTAAAGACAGACATAGACTTAACTCATCCTGGAGTTACTGTGTGGGGAATGGGCTGAGGATGATGGAAAATAGGACCACTATGGGTTCTACTATCCCCCAGGAAAGTATCTGAGCCAGAATAGGCAAGGTGACTGTGCTGCTGTAGAGTGCAAACATCTCACCCCTGCCCAGCTTTCTCAGGTAATGTTTAACAAGTGAAACAGTAGAAATAATGAACATTAAAAGAAATAGCTTGGAAAGGAAATGGATTGGCACATATTTCATGGACACGTATGGTTTGTCAGCACTCGATAAGGCAATGGGTGCTACATTTATTCCCCAGCAACCAAGAGTCTTTAGAAAGAAGCTGTAAGCAGTTGCTCAGAAGGATGTAGTGCACACTGTGTTGGGGGACTATCCCAGGTAGCACTTCCCTCCCCAGGCTGGGGAGGAAGATGTGTTACTGCTGTACCTGTGTGCCCTCCTTTGCTGGATTCATAGCTGAAAGGGTATGCAGCATGTTTGGGGTTTGTTTATATTTTGTTGATTCTCTTTGATGCAGATACAGTTGATCTGAAGGAGTCTCTGTGTGCATCCTTTCTTTTAAAGATACAGGCAGAATCTATATTCCCCAGAGAGTCTGTTCAGGACACTGAAATGCTGTTGGATTTCTACCCTCCCCAGTGCATGCCATATGGCCCATTTATTCAGGCTTTCTCCAGAATTTTGCATTAAATAGAGAAAGAAAAGTATTTTGATATGCATCTAGCTTATTTTAGCATAACTATTTTTACTTCATAAATGAATTTAGAAATGTGACAAACACAGGAATAAACTGAACATGGAACGAAGGAGAAGAATTCACCCAAAGTTTGTTGTTGCTGTCTTCTGGCTCTTACGTACTTGTCACTTAGAAAGGCCTGATGAAATCCCATGCAATTTTCAAGAGGATTAAATAAGTTAAGAAAAATCATAAAATAATCTGTGCATTTCTGTGTTTGATTAAGTATCATGTTCAAAGCAGCACTTAAGTGCAGGCTGGTCAGTTTGCATTTTCTAAATCCCACTTCAGTTGGACTGAAGAAAGTTTTAAAAGCATCTCATGAAAAGAATCCTGAATTCAGATCCCAAATCAGAATTTAAAATAAGAAGTAAAAAGCATGTAATTGATCTTAATTTAGTAGCTTTTGCATTGCATTTTACTGAAATGTTAATGCAGACAGCAAAATATGTAATAGAGGTTGTTTTCTCATTGAGCTATGGCTGGGAGGTCATACACGCCTAAACCTATGATTAGGTTTCTAAGCAGGGGAACATAACAGAGTCCTCCTGTCTCTTGACAGTTACTTTATGAAGGTCTTTTCCAAGTCCTGTTTGTTCCAGATTAAAGTACATCTCCGGGTCAGTAAGGCTTTTTGTCTTCAGTTAGAGAAGAAGTGGGTGCTGTGAAGTACTAGGCTTAAAAAAATAGTTTTGTCATAGATGGCACAGTGTTGAGGCTGGAAATGGAAATGTAAGCAACAGAATTATCCATGCAAGAAAAAATTAAAATAATTTTTATGTGTGAGCTCGTTGGAAGAATCTTGATGTTGTTTCAAGACTTCAGACTTTGCACAGTTGCAGGTGCAGAGGTTTTCACTAGTAACATATGGACTTAACCATCTTACTGGACTCCCTGTGTCTTTTTATGAGGAAGGTAGTCTTGGGCCATCCTAGCCAAGAGGGAAGATCCCCATGCAGCTCTCATCAAGAGTAATGAGGAGCTAGTGCAACTCTAAATGCACACTGTATAATACAGGAGAAAGTGTTAACTGTGTAATATGAATAAAAAAGAAAAATCACTTTGGAAATGTGAATGAAAGAATTTCAGTGATGTGAAGGTTGCACACACATTTTTTTCTGATATAGAAATAAGTAAGACCTTTTAATTGTGAAGCTCCTCATGGCCCAGCTGTGTGCCTGCTAGCACAAAGGGGGTTTTCCTCTGCTTCCCAGAAAGTTCAAGGTTTGGTCATTTACTAGAGAGTACCAAAACTACTCATGATACCAATTTCCCAGCTCACAGTTCTACAGCCTTTGTAACAGTGTAAATTCAATTTACTTGATAAGTGATTAAGATAAGGCCATCCTTTAAATTCTGCTCTTTGTAACAGTGCCATAAGCAGACATCACATCTTTCATTTGTTTGGGTTTTTGTTTTTGTTTTTTTTTTTTAAACAGAGTAAGTAAAAAAAGGAAATACACTGTTGAATTCTGGTAATATCATGATGTGTGTTGTGTTAAAACTGGACTTGTTTCTTTTCCTTCTCTCTCTGACTCACTATTGATACTATAATTTTCCTTTCAGATAGATATCTGGGGTTTGTGTATATAATAAACCATTCAACTTTAAAAATGAATTTTTCGTCCCTGTGTAACTTTCATAGAACTTCATTTTTGAGGAAGATGTATTTTATTGAGGAGATCTATTTAAAGAAGTATGAAAGACGTGTGCTGCAAGCACAAGTAAATGTTCTTCTTGGATTAAGTGATGTTATGTGTAAGAGCTTTTTGCTTCTGCCTTGAGTGTTCCTTTCTCACACTGGCTGAGTATCCAAGCTGTCCTAATGATGTCCTTAAAGCACCTCCAGATATCAGTCAAGCCTTTACCTATCTCACTGGAAATTATATTCTATTTGAGGAAAGTGCTTGGAGTGGCACCACTGATATTAAATATATATGTTTATATATATATATAGTTTTCTCCTTACAGGCTAAGAGCAGGTTGTCTATGAAGGTAAAGGGGGACTTGAGTAATTCACATTGGCCTCCCTTGGGCCATAGTTTTAGAGGATGTTTAGGATTTTGGTTTGCAGTTTTTCCCCATAGGTGTGTCTCTGGGATCAGTGACTTTCTCAGCAAGGCATTTGTTTATTCCCATGGTGTGCTTGCTGAATGAGACACATTTGCTCTTGAGTACCCTGTGTTTGGTGTTGGACAGTAGTTGCTCCTGAGATGTAGTCTTTTGGAATAATCGGAGCATGCACCCAGGAATTTCTTTGCAGGCTTCAGGCTTTGGTTAACAAACAAACTTTGGACACATTTCATAGGAAAAAATGGCAAAAATACTGCTACTGGAGGAAACAAGAAGTGGAGGGTCAATACATATTACCAGGATTTTGCTCAAATCTTTCCCACCAAGCAGTCTGGTACTGTTTGTAGCTCATTACTTGGAGACAAGTAAGCAGTGTTAAGACAATCACTAGAAAAGCAAAGGTTAGACATGCACACTTCACCTTCTGGATAAGTGTACAAAATACTATGAGCACTGGTTTGGTAGGACAGCAACGCAATGCTTAGAAAAATGGCTGCATGTTAGTAAAACCTAAGAGAGGTAGCATTAGTTTCTCTCCTGATTTGGGAGTTAAATCCAGCTGGTGGCCAGTCACCAGTGGTGTCTGTCAGGGCTCAGTTTTGGGGCCAGTCTGGTTTTATCACCTTTGTGAGTGATCTAGATAAGGGGATCAAGTGCACCCTCAGTGAGTTTGCAGATGACACCAAATTGTGTGGGAGTGTTGGTCTGCTTGAGGGTAGCAAGGCTCTACAGAGAGATCTGGATGGGTTAAGTTGATCAGCAGAGGCAAATTTTATGAGTTTTAACAAGGCGAAATGCTGGGTCCTGCATTTCAGTCACAACCACCCCAGGCAATGCTACAGGCTTGGGGAACAGTAGCTGGAAAGCTGTCCAGCAGAAAAGGACCTGGGGGTGATGACTGACACCCAGCTGAATATGAGCCAGCAGTGTGCCCAGGTGGTCAGGAAGGCCAGTGGAATCCTGGCCTGCATCAGGAATAGTGTCGTCAGCAGGAGAAGGGAAGTGATCTTGCCTCTGTACTTGGCACTGCTGAGGCCACACCTCAAGTACTGTGTTGAGTTCTTGGCCCTTCACCACAAGAAAGACATCGAGGTGCTGGAGTGAGTTCAGAGAACGGCAGCCAAAGTGGTGAATAGTCTAGAGGAGAAGTCCTATGAGGAGAGGCTGAGGAAATTCAGATTGTTTAGTTTGGAGAAGAGGAGGCTGAGGGGAGACCTTATCACTCTCTACAGCTTCCTGAAGGGAGGTTGTAGTGAGGCAGTTGCTGTCTTCTTCTCTCAAGTAAATTACAACAGGACTAGAGGAAATGGCCTGAAGCTGCACCAAGGGGGGGTTAGCTTCAATGTTAGGAAGAATTTCTTTACTGAAAGGGTAGTCAGGTGCTAGAATGGGCTTCCCAGAGAGGTGCATTTTTCAAAATGTGTGTAGACAAAGCACTTCAGGATGTGCTCAAGTGGGATGGTAAAGTGTTGTTTGTTGGGGTGGTTTATGTGTTTTTTTTGACAGAGAGGTTTAGGTTGATAGTTGGACTCAGTGATCTTAGAGGTCTTTACCAATTGTGACAATACTGTGATCCTGTGAAAATGTAAAAATGTATTTTGCTTTTTATGTTTGACAGTAAATGTCTGACAGTGAACGTTTGACTGAAATGCTTCCCTCACGAGCATGAGGGTTGTAGTCCATGATTTCTGTAGGCAGAGGTGGCAATCCTGGTAATTTTTTGTTATCCTCAAGTGAGTGCAGAGGTGGAATTAGCATTGCAAGCCAGGCTACTCTTTGCTTCAGGTGGAGCACTAGAGCAGTTTGTGCTCATAAAACTTTTTCAGGCCTATCTTCTGAATATAAGTGAGACAGAAATCCTTGCTTTATAGCCTAGTAGAACATGACAATAAGGCTTCATCTGCCTGTTTTCCATTCGTTTGACTTTACTTCAAAATTATTTTCTCTGAAGACAGTAGTTTGCCTGAGTGTTTGTGTCTGTGATTCCCAAGAGACAGAGGAAGATCATAGCAGATGACAACGAGCTGAGTTCATAGCAAAGGAACTACATGAGGATTTCAGGCACAGGTGCCTGGATTGGTTTGATTTTGTCATCAGGCTTCAGTGAAACATTTTGCCTGGGAGACCAGCAGGTGCTGATAGTCTGTGAAGTCTTTTGCACAGAAAATTGCTTGACCATCCCACCACATCTGTTCCTAGGGGCAAGGGCCAGGGTCTCCTGTTGGAAGTTACTGCTACTGAGCATCAGATCAGGCATCACCATTTGATTTCTTGGGGAAAAGCAGCCCTGGTAGCAGGTATGCTGTGAATAGGAGCCCATCCCCCTTTGTTCAAATGTAGCATTGGAACAATGTGGCTGAGCAAAACAAGAGAAGTAATTTAGCAAAGTAGAAGGTGCAGGTAGGAAAATATTTCTTCTGTCTTTTACTGGCATTTGCTGGTTTTCTGTCTGGCTTGAGTTGTACAATGCTCTCACAAGGTTTAAGTAAAGGTCATCAGCTTGTTCAGGCACAGTCAGTAATTATGTTCATCTAATTGCAGTTGTGCTCATTGCAGGCAGGGAGACTTTTCAAAGTTCAGCCCCCTTTTATCTTTGACTTCAAGTCAACACAAGGCTTGTATTGTTGCTTTATTAGAACAGTTATCTAAAACTAGACCTAATCCAGCCCTGAAAGTGCATTGTGGCTATATTAGTGCATGCAATGCTCTGCAATTAGTCTGCTGACATGTGGGGAATATATGGAATTTTTGTGGTTTTGAACACTTCAAAAGCCCATGTTCTTCAACTTGCCTCTGAAGAACTCTGCTTCCTGAAACTTGTCCATTTTCTTACAAAATGCAAGTCAGGAAGCTACTGTCTATTATTATTAGACAAGTGTGCATGAACTTCATGAGATGCTTTTTTTAAGAAACCAATGAGATCTGGTTAAGTTTTCCTTTTTCTGAGAGGGATAGGAGAGTCAGTTCCTGTTTCCTTTAGCAGAAGTTGATACTAAAGCATAGTTACAGCAGATGTTAACATTCAGGTGAATGTATCTTAAAAGTTGTAACCCATGTTTGTTTACTATAATAAATATGAGCTTAAGATGTATTTAAACATACAGTGTTCAACATGGACAACAGTGTTCTTGGTTTTGCAATTTAGACTGCTTTTGTGGCATACATAGGCTTCTTTGGCACACAGCTCTTACTCTCTTGCTTTTTTTTAATTTTTATTTGTGTGTAAGTGCCGGGAGGATGGTAGTGATGTCCAAAGGCCACTGACGTCAATAGAGCCATGAAACACAGTGGACTTTGAATCCAGTGCTGACACCAAGAGAGGTGGTCCCTGGCATTCCCAAGTTCATGTACCTGCAGAAAAATTCGACCCCTCTTGTATTCAGCCCTGAGGATCCCACACATGGAAATAACAGAGTAAACTCATATGCAGGTCTGTTTTCTTTAGTAAGGTTGTTGACCCTGGAGGAAATGAAATATCATCTTGTATAAGAATATTGAGAGAAAGAATAGAAATCACTTCCTTTCTTACTGGAAATAACCATCCAAGACTCCATCTTCCCAGTAATCTTTCAGTCTCGTGGGCTTTCACAGAAGTAAATAAAATATTAAACACAAAAACATTATTGTTTTTTATTTAAGTCTAAATTCTCTGAATGTCAATTTGGACTCTTTTTTATCCAGCTTTTTCTCTGGAACAAGCTAGTAAATGTTTTACAAAGCTGTATTTGTAATCATTTGGGATTTGTTTTATTAACTGAGAATCTGTGAAGAGCATCTGCTACTCTGTGTCCACAGTCTCATCTCAGCCCTATTCGGTAAACCATTCTGCTGGTTTAAGAACAACTTTAAAGCTAACAAGAAACAGTTAGGACAACAACTGTAATTGGGTTTGTAATCTGCAGGATCTCTCTCTGTCTTGCTCCTGCTACTCTGTCAGACAGAAGCTAATGGAGAGAAGATTGAAAAATAACATTTGTCTTCTCAGTTGTGAACTACTGTGGTGAAAAGGGATGTCCTGTTCAAACTGCTGCCTAGCGGAAGGGTGCACAGAGCTCCCAGTGTTGAGTTTAGCAGGACCCTGGTTCATGGCTTGCTGACTGGTGGTGGCTGGTTGTCTCTTCTTGCTGGAGTAAACCCAATTGCCCTAAGCACTGTTCAAACATCAAGCAAGAGAACGAGGTTCACTCTGAAGAGCAAAATGTGATATGCAGTAAGCTCACAAAACTTCTACCTTGCAAGTTTTCAGAACAGTGACGCCTCCCTGGGAATTTGCTGCCACCTTAGTTAGAAATGGCTATTTGACACAAATGAAAAATGCCTCCAAGGCTGGAGACCTCAGCTCACTAAATCAACCTGACAATTGTTGACAAAGAGTGTGTCAGCTCAGGTGCAAGGCAAAAGCTCACAAAATGATCTTCACTGAGGCTCGGAGAACTGAACAGTTAGGTTGGAGAGCAGTAGGCTTCAGAGCCTCTCTCCTTATTTGGCACTTACCATCCTTGTGCTGGTGTAGTGAGTTTGGCTTTCTCTGACTGACTGACCTTAGTTCTTAAATTATGAACAGTTAAAGCTGCAGTGCTAGTACTGTGGGTTGCTTGAGTCAAGTGGAGTTGAATGCCTTCTCTGTTCTTGTTCAAACAGCTGAGCCCAAGTAAGGCAGGCATTCATGTTTACATGTTCAGGCACCATGGGTAGTAAGCACAACACAGATCAGGGCCAGGATGTGAGCTGTGTCTACAAGCAGGTATTTGTGCATTTGGGATTGTGGCAGAAGCAGTTTTGCAGTAATCTCCCATGAAGGAAACCCTCTGGGGTGTCTGAGACCTTCCACAATTCACTCTCACTACTGGAGTGATATGGAGGTTGTCCCTGTTGCCCAAGTTGTATAACAGTCTTAGTTCTCTTTAGGGCTGGATTTAAAGAATGAGTTACAAAGGAGAAATGTGAGGTGGAAGAAAGCATTTGAGATAAGAGTAATGAATGGGCATTCAGCAGTGCTATAGGCTACCTGGGAGCTGAATGAATGTATGTTGGCAGCTCCTCTGAGACCATCTTTCTTCCTACTGCTGTTGATGATGGGATTTTTCTGGATTCTCTCTCTCTTCTGTGCTTTCTCAATTTGAAATCCCATGAGAGAGGCAAAGGACACTTTCCCATTACAGCAGATACCCCTTCATTCCCCGTCATTAGTGCTGTGTCTCATGCACATGCAGAGTTTTAGGCTGCCATCAGTGCTCTTGATCTGTATCATATCATATCTCAGAAGAAGGTTATTCTTCACAAATGTTCTTTATGTGTGACCACAAACGTATCCTGAAACTTAATTTCATTTCCCTTGGCTAAAGCAATAGCACTAAATTCAATAATGACTGCTTCATGAATGAACTTTTATCAATTTTGGAGTTTTATTTCAAACGCTATGTGTTATAGAGGGCTCTAAAGCATAAAATTATCTGTGCAAATATAATCCGAATGTAATAACATTAATCTAATTCAGATGTTGTCTTTGTGTAAAGACAGCGTTGTCCACTTCCCAAAAGTCTGCAGTTTGATGGAGCCAAGGCATTAGAAAGATGTCTTTAATGATAAAGAGTAAGTGGCTTGATAGGATGAAGGTTATTGTCATCACAGGAGTTGGGCACAGGCAAAGTAACAGGGGTTAAGATATCAAAAAGGAGGCAACTGCCTTACTGAGGGTAAGCTGATAAAAACTGGCATGTAGAGGGAAAGAAAACTGAATCCCAGAACTAGCACTTGGGCTAAGGAAACACATGCTATAATCACAAAAGGCATTTGTAATCATTAATTTTCAGAAGAAATTCCTTCACTAGGTTACTGGCAAATGGTAATTTCATGGTAATGACAAACTGCAGATTTATTCTCCAGAATCCTGGAAAACACTTAGTGGGAATGGGGAAAATGTCCTCATTAATCTCTTCATCATGTTACTTTTTCTGTTTAGAAATTCAGAGTCCCACAGGTTTAGTTCTACAACCTATGCTGTTCACAGCAACCCAGAAAAAGCAATCCGGACACAACAGTGGCCTCAGCATTGGCTATTTCTCAGGTGAAGCAGCTAAGGAAAGACATGGACAGTCCCACAGCCCTGTCTGCAGAGTGGGTGCTTACATACAGCGGTGTGGCTAGAGGGTTGGAAGGGGAGAACAAAAGACCTTCTGCTGCTCTCTCACTACAAGGATTTGCAGATTTTTTTCCTTTCTTTAAAAGGACAGAGAAATTTGGAAAGAAATGGAGGAAGAGAATAAGGGCACAAAATAATTCTGGCATGAGGAGATTTTGGCATAGAGTAGCCTTCTTCAGTTCTAAAAGAGATTTTGGAGAGTATGACTGATAAAGGTCTATAAGATCACTACAAACGTGGAAAAGGTGACCAGACAGTGATTATTCACTGTTTCTCACAGCAGGGGAACTGAGAGGAGTTAAAAGAAATTATCAGGCAGCAAATTACCACAACCCTAAACTTCTAGTACTTGCCAAAGACACAAGACAGAGCTAGATGAACCCATGATGGTATAACTAGACCTGGCCCACCTTGTCTTTCCCATGTTCTCATGTGCACATAGGTTGTGGTATTCCAAACTACATTGTTGCTTTTGTTGGCTATGTCTAGACAGATTTCTTTGGAAGGTTTCAGGTAGTGTGGGACTGACGTCCACAGATCATGGGACAAAGTTTGTGTCTCAGCATGCATGAAAAATATTTGAGTGAGATACAGTACTCTGACATGAGTCTTGTAGCACCTCTTCTTTCTGTCTCCACAGTAAATTACTGATGACTTTCACAAAGTAGAGCATGTGTACAGATATTTATTCCTAATAGGAAAACAGTATTGGAGGACACTAAGTAAATACATCTAAATTAGAGGCGTTCTTTCTTTTATTCCTTCACTCTGTGAGGGACAAACCAGTGGCTAGCCATGGTATGGGCTCCTATGTGCATTCCTGGACAGTCATGCTCTGGGCTTGACATGCTGTCTGCTCTGCCCATGTGCCAAGCAGTCACATACCTGTCTGCAGAGACCCTCCATGCAGCACTCCTGCTTCTGCTTCAGAAAGGCCCGATGTCCTGAAATCCTGGACAAACAAGCTATGCTGGGTGATGCTGAAAAGGGATCCAAAATGTTCTTAGTCTCACTTGTCTGCTATTAAATCCATGACTGTAAAAAGTGCTATACCATCAGGATACAAGAGAAACTGCCTTGGCAAGTGCAGTGATTCCTGAGGCTTATTAATCTGCTTAGTGCTTAGGAGTAGCTGAAAGCTGTTCTCTAGTTATTATTATAATTAAGTCATTTAAAGTTTCTTCATTTCAGACAGAGGATTTGTGGCTGTGATTCTGATTTCAGACTGGTATGTCAATCAGATTACCAAATGGTAATTTGGTTAGTTACACCTTTTCTACTATCATGTTGTCTGTTCCAGTTTTTAGCCCTGTATTCAAGATAGAGGGATAGGAATCAGTCAGATAGATGCATGCTGCAGCCTTTTCATTTGACCATATAATTTCCTTCTCTAAGAATTCAAGCAATACTGTCTCCGTGGTACTTTTCAGTTTTGCACTGCTTATGGATGAAATGCTTGGCAGGAAGAGCTTGCAGAGACCACTGCACCGGGTAGTTGAACCTTGCACTGAGGTAGCTGATAAGGACCCAAACAGCTGGGAGTTTTTTTCCACATGTCTATGATGCCATTGCAAAACTAGACGTTTTTCTATCAGGATTATTTTAATGTGTTTAAGAAACTTGCTTCTAAATCTTCATAGCTATAAGTTTGTATTTTGATAATTTTCTTCTTTAAAATTTGCTACTCTCTACCCTATGTCAAGAATTTCAAAACCCCGCAAAACTGGCAGGCAGAAGTGGCCAACTGGAACAGAGCAGTGCCTTTTCTACACCCACGCACAAATTGCAATTAATGCTAGAAAAAGAACGTGATAAAGGAGTTATGCTGCAATTACTGTGTCAGCTGTTGAGCACAGCAAAGCTGCAGTTGCTCCTGACAGTGGGTGTTCATGCCATAGAGCTGTGCCCCCAGGAGTGTTGTCACACAAGGTTTTCCCTTCCATCTGGGAGTAGTAACTTCTCCTTCAAACAGCTATAGGCAACAAGCTGAATGCATGCGGCACCTGTATGATCTCTGCCACAGTCTCAGTCTCTTTTTTTGTTCTCCTTCTAGGAATATCTATGCCCATTCCAGTCATTGGTTTGCAGGATGATTCCAGGGTGTTCGTAAATGGGACCTGTGTGCTCAATGATGAGAACTTTGTCCTTATTGGATCCTTCATGGCATTCTTCATCCCTCTCATCATCATGGTGATCACATATTGCCTGACCGTCCAGGTGCTGCAGAGACAGGCAACAGTGTTCATGTGTGGAGAGGTGCCCAAGCAGAGAAGGAGCAGTGTAAATTGCCTCAAGAAGGAGAACAACACAGAGAACATTTCAATGCTTCACAATCATGAAGGGGCATCTCACTTGAACTCTCCTGTAAATAAGGAGGCAGTGCTTTTCCGGAAAGGAACTATGCAGTCCATCAACAATGAGCGAAGAGCCTCCAAGGTCCTGGGCATCGTCTTCTTTTTGTTCCTCATCATGTGGTGCCCCTTTTTCATCACTAATGTCATGTCTGTCCTTTGCAGGGAAGCTTGTGATAAAGACCTCTTGAGTGAACTCCTTGATGTGTTTGTCTGGGTGGGGTATGTTTGCTCTGGGATTAATCCCCTCGTATACACACTCTTTAATAAAACGTACCGCAGGGCTTTCTCCAATTACATCCGTTGCCAATACAAGACCAGTAAAAAATCAACACTGCGGCAGAATCAGTGTCTGAATGTTGCTTCAACAGCTTTATATGGGAAAGATCTGACTTTAACTAGTTATCGAAATGGCAATGAACTCAATAGTATGGAACTAGATGAAGTTGAGGAGGGCCTTGAAATGCAACCAGGGACTTCAGAGCTCTCTATAAACAGCAGTAATGTTGTAAGCGAAAGAGTGAGCTGTGTGTAAAGGTGGCTCACAGTCTTTTGCTACAGTGTATCTGTAGACAAAATATTTTGTGTAAAAATGTAAGTGTTGGTCAAAGTACAATGTAAATACTGCATTCTGAACAAAGCTTTTTTTTTAAAGAAAAGAAAGAGTTGTCTTTCCAGTCCAGTACTTAAAATCATATGTTAATATACTGCAGTGAAGTTTAAGGTTCTATATTTACTGTTAATACTAGATCAGAGCTATTAGTTACTTTGCATATGTCATGGACAAAATGTTTGAATTCTTCTTCAAGTGCATGAACAAAAATGCTGAATATTTATCTCAGGTGGCATTTGCTGGAGTCCAGAATGGCATGTTAATAGCTATATATCAAATACATGCTATTAGACTTGGTCAATATTACTTTCTTTTTCAAGTTGACAGTAAATATATACTTTAAATCCTCACCCCTATTTGTGCTGTGTAAAGACTGTACAGAAACCTGGCAGGTAGACATCACAAAAACATAGCATCTGTGCAGGCACTTGGTCAGACATATCCTGTTAGGGTAGTGGCTTGATATTGTACTGGGGCAATCTTGCACTTCAAGGTATCTCTGTTAAATTTTGACTCCCTCTCCAATCCTGATGTTTTCTTTCTGTTCGCCAGGAGGCTCCAGCTCCCCTAAGGAAGGTGGGGAATTCAGCTCTGGTGTAGTTTTGTGATCCTGGCTGGGATCACTTACACACTTGGAGAAGAAGCATGAGAAACAGAGTAAACTCCAATTATCTACTTCAACCATTTATAAATGGAGGGCCTCAGATTCCTAAAAAGCCCTCCTTTGGTCTTACAGATAATCATCAGGTCTGGGATGGAGCAAGGTGTGCTCGGTGTGCATGGCACCACCTTCACAGATTGCTTGGATGATCAGGGTATTTGGTTGACCTGGAGAAGAGTGTTCTGGCTTTGTAAGAGCTCTTGTCTTCTTGGTCCTCACATCTATTTATTCCTTATCTTGTTTAGCATTTATTTTTATTTTTCAGCATGCTGAGACTTGCAAGCGCTGGTGATAAAACACTGCTTTGGGTGTAGAGCAGAAGCTGCTGCGCATGAGGTGCTGGTCTGAGTCAGGCTATGAGGCGCATGATCCACCTCCCAGGGGGATGCTGAGAGAGAGGCATAAACAAGGGTCACCGCTCATTTCTTCTGTCTCAGGAGAGGGTGGGCAGAGCAGGACAGAGTATGTGACTAGAATCATTTGCTGCTGATGTGGTTCAAAAGCAAATGATGACCAGGCATGGAAAGGAAGCAGACCTGGAGCTACTCTACATGGCAGATTAATGTGGATTAACTGCAAAATTTGATTTATTCCATTCCCAAAATATATTATAGTGTACCATATTACACCACTTACTTCCTAACGAAAGCATCCACATTGGCATTTAATACACTTTAAATAATGTGCTTTTAATTTTCACCATGTATAACTTGAATTAATTTTCCTCCCTGTTTCTGTGTAAAAAAACCCTCCAAGGCATCATGTCTTTCTGGCACTGTGTCTAGAGTGGTGCCTCTCATGCAATTTTCCTTGTTTAGAGTATCATCTAATGACAAATATCACCCATAAGTTTTTTACATCTTCATTAACTAATACACCAATGCCACAGTTCCCATCTAACAAGGATGCATTTAGCATCACTAACAGCCTCAGGCTATGAAAATCCTCAGAACAGAAAATCCTACACTAGGCATGGATAAATTGCATTTTACTAACAAGAACTGCTTGTACTGCAGAGTTGCTGTGTTCATCCCACCAAAATGAACTTGTAGAAGAAATGAAAAATTCTGCTAGCTCTTTAGCATAACGTTGTCCTGTTGCACTGCTGTGTACAGCAACAACCTCATGGAGGCCACTATCAAAACATAAAATACGGGTTGCATCCGCTGCTAGGTTGGTCCCAGCTTGATGCATTAAAGTTGATAGTCCTCTTCTCTCCCTCATCCCCTTCTGAGAAAAATCCATAATACTTTCATGCAGACAGGTGAGGTATACCACTGGGGAGCTTTCTGCTTGCAGAAGGCATCAGAGATGAACCATGTGTGAGCCTGCTGATGCCACCATGGGCTTGAATGCTCAGGAATTCACTTGCCTCTCCAAAAAGGTCTGGTAACAAGTTGGAAAAGGACTAGCCAGAGACACAAACTTGTGCCTTCAGTGACTGCCCTTTGCTGTGAGTTAGATTTTATTATCTCAAACATTACAGAAAAGTCAGGAAGATCTCAATGTTTTTTAAGTTCTTTTTTTTTTCCCCTGGGTGAATTCATAGCACATCTTTTCCAAACATATATATGTGTGTGTATATATATGTGTGAGTGTGTACATATATATACATATATATACTTAAAAGCCAACCACAGACTTTGAAAGCATTTAGCAATAAGTTGAATTACAGTAGCTTCTGGCACACGTGTGAATAGCTCATTTTCTGTAGCATCCTCAGACTCTGTATAAGTCTGTGCACTGGCATTGTCTTCATGTAGGAGCCTTCATATCTTACCCTTGCCATCTCTGTTAAATAAGCAAAAATGGAACCTGTTATATTTGGTTGTAAATAATAGGACTTGAACAGAGAATTTACAAAAATTTTATAAATGCTTTTAAAAGATTCAGCACCAGAACTGTAAATAGGTCGACCGTGGCTACTCAGCTGGACCTGTTTTGATGTATGTCACTTGTTAGATAAACAAAGGGGACTGCCTTACAGCGCCTTGCATTCTCTCCTGGCCAGCAGGTGATAATATTTTTGTGAACGGTTAAGTACTGTCACTTACCCAATTTCCTTTGGGTCATTCACATCAGGGTTTTGTGATGCTGCTATTAATTTATTAAAGAAAGTTTGTTGGTTTAATCACTTTTAATTTTTTTTTCATGGTCTATCAGAAACTAAATAAATTAATGTGCCCTCTTTTTCTTTCACCTTTCCCCAAATCTTTCCTAAGTGGAAAAAATGCCCTGACCAAAAGCCACAACAAAACATGAGGATAAGGATGGTTATAATTTTCATTTCTCCTCCCATATTTGAATTATGGCCAACAGTTGGTTAATCACAGAAATTAATTTCAGTGGATATCTCAATGCTTCCAACCCCAAAATTTATTAAATATGAAGATGGTGATAAACTACTCCCCCTTTGTCCTTGTTCCCTCCAGGAATAACTGTTTAAAATGACATTTTTGAAATTACCTCTATTTGAAGAATAGATTTAGTTCTCTGCAACTTAATCAAAGTCAGATTGTCCCCACAGCAGCTTTGCTTCTCCTGAGCTGTAGTCATTAATCATGGTGGTGCCTCAACAAGCCCTGCCCTGGGACTGCTTGGTAGGAGTACCTGATGGAAGTTTTGTGTGAGTCCTCAAACCTCAGCTCAGGTAGGGTTTTGTCTTACAAATAGTGTTTGTGGTGATGTTTTGTTTTGAGTTTGGACTAAAAAAGTAAAAACATTTCCTTGGAAATGGTGCTGTAGGTTGAAGTATGTTGCTTGCTTTGTTTCCCAAACCAGATGGGATATGTGCAGGCAGGCTGCCAGCAAAACAGCATGCATGTAGAAGTTCAGACCCAGCAAACAGATTACCCTGTTTGGTTGCATCAGGGAGTCTACTTGTGGGGTCAGCCCCTGAACTAGCACCTTCCTGAGCTGCAGAGTTTTGCAGCCTTCCCCACCAGAGACCAGAAGCAAGGCTGGCCACATCTGCTCAGGCATAAAGCCTTGTGGCTGAGCAACGTGGCTTCCAGATCTGAGCTGTCCCATCTATGTCTGTGAATGCTGCCCCACACTGCCAAGTCTGAGGGTATAGCATCCATGGAGTCAGACGTGGTGGCTTCAGGGACCTCTGAGGGCCTCAAAGGTTGTCCTTTGAGGACAAGGGCCTGCTTCTTTGGTCCTGCCCTCACTGAATAGCAGCTACCCAGAGACTGTATTATCTGAGAAGCAATACAGTTCAGAGCCAATGCTGAGGATCTTCAAGGCATCCCACCTCAGCATGGCTCTCCTTGTTTTAATGACTTGTGAGTCAGCAATAGTTTTTATCTCAGTGATAAGTTAAAGATGTTAATTTTAGGTGATGTGTGAGTAGTCAGTGAGGACAGCGTGGTTAGTGCCTTTTTCCCTCTATGGACACTCATGTAAACCATTAGTGCCTTTCTTCTGGACAGCCCTACAAAAAGGTTCATCACTGGCATGGAGCATGGCCAGTGCTCTTCCTTTCCAAGTCAGCAGGCTGACTGCAGTCATCTGATGTGCTGGAGCCACAAGGGCCCTGGGTATGAAGACCCGAATTCCAAAGGAAAAACGTATTTTAAAGAAAAAAAAAACACAAACCAAAAACCTAAAAGCAGCTCTTCAGAAATACTGTTTAGCTTTGAGCTAATGAAGTGTGTCTGATATTCTTGCAGACAAATTATGCTAATCTGGCATTCCAAAAGCAACATCCGTGATGTGATAAAGATGCAGATGTCTCTTGGATGGATTTCCTTCCTGGGTCACAGTATCATTAGAAAAGCTGCATGCCAAGCCAAGAACTGCACTTGGCTTTGTCTCCACTTCAAACTTCATCAGAAAAGACATCAGAAGCTTTTTCCTAGGAAAAAGCATACAAATACCACCAAGCCTTGGGCAGGTGCAGGAGAAGAACAGAGATGGACAGATGTATGCTCACATCTGCACACATGAACACACACACACATCCCAGAGCCTCCAGAGAGCAACAGGGGATGCCATCATGCTTCAGTCTTCCCTTGAAAAAGTGGAAATAGTTGAACAGCTGAGGAAGAAACCTGCAATGGGAAATTCAAATGCAGCTGGTAAGTGACACTGTGAAATGTGCGCTGTTCTAGTGATAATGGGGAGGGAGGTGTGTGTGCATGTATCAAAAAATGCTTTTATTTTTTCATTTTTAGCTATGAAGTTGTTATCGACTGTTCTGCTTCTCCCTCATTTTTCTTCAAGTCTTAGGTTTCTGCTTCTTTGCTTTTGTCCATGCTAAAAATTGTACTCTGAAGCTGTCAGAAGTCAACAAAATATCTGTGTGATGTGTCATTCCTTCTCGGCTCTGCAGGGATGCTGCAGTCCCATAACAACATGGAGATGGTGAATCTTCAGGTGAGTAATTTTATATATATATATATATGTATATAAGACAGCCAATCAGTGAGGAAAAGCACGCTTGCTGATTAAAGAACCACACCAGAAGATCTTTAACAAACAGCCAAGTGCATGAGCTACACACTGAAAAATTTTGCTTAAAACTGTCCTGAATCATGCTGATGGCAGGAGAGTGTGTTGGTACATGGGGAGGGAGTCTGGAAGCTCAGGGTACCCTGAGCTGCATGCTGCTCTGGGCAGCCCTCCTGAATGCTTCTGCTGGGATGGTGCTTGTTTTAAGACCTGGCACAGTGTGTCCTGGCACACTACCCTGTGGGATTTACTCCACTCTGCTGAGCAGTGCAACTGCAGAAAAGGTTGCAAAAACCTGACCTCCTGGGCCACAACTTCAAAGATCTGGGGACGGCCCTAGCAAGTTGTCCTGATTTCTCTGGGACACAATCATAGCCCAGCCATGGTCTGCAGGGCACTAGCAGTTTGGAGTCAGACAGAGCAGTTGACCCATGTTGGCTCACAGGTGTACCCATCCCATAAACATCATGCTCATAAAGGGGGAAGTTTGCTGAGGATGGAGAGATCTCTTGCTCCGGCTCCTCCTGATCCTGTTCCTCTTCCTGCTCCCAAGGACTGCCTTGCTGTTTATTGTGACCACCATACATTTGCTGGGCTGAGTATAACTTTGCTTACTTTATGCTGGCATTGGCATTAGTCTGACTGTTTCATTAAATCCATTTTCATTTCAACCTCTGAGTCCCTCTTCTCTTTTTCCTGATCCCCCTTCTCTGCTGGGGAGGGTCATCAGGTGATAGAGCAACTGCTGTAGTTTAGCCCCAGATACAGGCTAAACTTAGGCACAAGTGGATAAGTGTATAACGGTCTCACAAGCAACGACACACTCCGACTGTTCTGGAGTGGTGAAAGCAAGAAAATTATACAGACTGCTCACAGCAGCTGATGGGTGTAAAATTACTGTGGAAAACTGAGACTGTGAAGTAATTCTTGTTATGTAGTACATCTCTTGTGAATGTTGCCTTATGTTCTGTTTCCCCCAAAATAATGAGATATCTCAGCATATAAATACATTTTCCCCAAGAGTTTCCTGGGACCACTGCTTCTCATTGTTACTCCACTGGGCTACCAACATTTAGATAATAGGTGACTTGAAAAATGAATCATGCAACATCACACAGGGGCATGTTAAATCCACTGTTCTGAGCTTTCATGCTGTTGAATTGTAATTAGTTCAACAAAGATGAATTGTTCAACTAAACTACAGACTAATTATCCAACATATGTTTTTCGTGGTATCTAACAGTGGTATTTTGCATTATTTAAATCGCTGATACACTAAAAATGATTTGTAGGCTAGTGCCTGTTAGAACACTTCCTGGCTGCATTTGTTAAAATTTAGAGTAGTTTTACGTTTCTGTGGGCTGCTGATCTTAGTGTCTTTCCACAGAAGAACAGGCAGGGTGCTAGTGATAGATGCTCATCAAAGCCACTGAAGACTTAAACAGGGCCCTTTTCCCTGACTGAAGGCTAGAACAGCTCTTCTGTGACTTCTGGAGGAAGCAGACTTCAGTGCCCCTCCTGCATATTCCCACTGCTCAAAAATCATTTAAGTGCAAAATCCCAGCAGAGGTCTCAACTGTGCTGGGAGTTTCTGCCCTATAGGCACCAATAGTTTACATGCCAAAGTGTCTTCAGAGAGAATCCATAGGTTGCAGTGAATCACCTGTGAATCCATGTCAAACTTTAGCCCCCTGTCACGGTTTAGGGTCAGGGCAGCCTGCTACACCTGTAACGGATGCTCTCTGTTAACCCCCCTCCCTCCCCAAAGGGGAAGAGAAAGGGAATAAGGGAGAGGGACTCAATTAGAATCAATTAGAAAAGGAAACAAGAACAGCTTGAATGAAAATAGTAATAACGATAATAAAATGGAATATATACAAATATATACAAATCAATATCAAACCCAACCCCTCTGATGGTAATTACATCACCGTCACCACTGATGCTGTGGAGCAGGCACCAGGGGAGTCCCAGACTGGACCATCGTTGCCAGAGACTGTTGCATGATAGGGGATTTGATAGACTCAATACAAAGTCTTTTGGCCCAACTGTCTATGAGATTGTTTTTGAAATGAGTCCCATTGTCAGACACAATTCTTTCTGGAGTACCATGTCACCACAGGATCTGCTTTTCAAGGCCCAGGATGGTGTTCTGGGCAGTGGCGTGAGGTACAGGATGGGTTTCCAGTCAGCTGGTGGTTGCTTCCACCACTGTAAGCACATAGTGCTTACCCTGGCAGGTTTGATGGAGTGTGATCTAATCTATCTGCCAGGTCTGTCCTTATACTTGGACAACTGTCCCCCATACTACAAAGGTATTAACAGTTTTGCTTGTTTGATTGCAGTGCATGTTTCGCAGTTGTGGACAATCTGCTCAATAGCATCCTTAGTTAAATCTACCCTTCAATCACACGCCCTATGTTGCATCTCTTCCCTGATGTCCTGAAGTATCGTGGGCCCACTGAGCTAAAAATAGTTCACCTTTATGTTCCCAGTCTAAGTCTGTCTGGAACACTTTAGCAGCCTGGTCCCCTTGCTGGTTGTTTTGATGTTCCTCAGTGACTCAACTTCAGGTTCGTGGGCATCCACGTGACAGACTTTTACAGCTAGTTTCTCTATCCCAGCAGCAATGTCTCGCCCATTTGGGGCAGCCCAAATGGGTTTACCTCTGTGCTGCCAGTTATTCTGCTCCCACTGTTTTAACCACCCCCACAAGGCATTTGCTGCCATCCACGAGTCAGTGTAGAGACGGAGCACTGGCCTTTTTTTGCATTCAGCAATGTCTAAAGCCAGCTGGATGGCTTTCACCTCTTCAGACTGACTTGATTCACCTTCTCCAGATTCGCAGATGACACCCAGCTAAGTGGTGCTGTTGACAGGCTGGAGGGACAGGATGTCATCCAGAGGGACCTGGATAAGCTGGAGAGGTGGGCACAGGTGAACCTCATGAGGTTCAGCAAGACTAAGTGCAGGGTCCTGCATCTGGGTCACTATCAATACAGGCTGGGACACGAGGTGCTGGAAAGCAGCTCTGAGGAAAAGGACTTGGGGGTGTTGGTGGATACGAGCTAACAGTGTGTGCCTGCAGCCCAGGAGGCCAATTGCATCCTGGGCTGCATCAAGAGCAGTGTGGCCAGCAGATCGAGGGAGGTGATTCTGCCCCTCTACTCTGCTCTGGTGAGACCTCACCTGGAGTACTGTGTCCAGCTCTGGAGCCCTCAACACAGGAAAGACATGGACCTGATGGAGTGGGTCCAGAGGAGAGCCACAAAGATGATCAGAGGGCTGGAACAGCTCTCCTATGAGGACAGGATGAAGGAGCTGGGATTGTTCAGCCTGGTGAAGAGAAGGCTCCGGGGAGACCTACTAGCAAACTTCCAGTACCTGAAGGGGGCTACAGGAAGTACCTACAGGAAGGCTGGTGAGGGGCTGTTTACAAGGGCCTTTAGTGAAAGGACGAGGGGTAACGGGTTTAAATTAGAGAAAAGTAGATTTAGATTGGATATCAGGAAGAAGTTCTTTACATTGAGGGTGGTAGAACAGTGGAATAGGCTACCCAGAGAGGTGGTTGAGGCCCTATCCCTGGAGATATTCAAGGTGAGGTTGGACAAGGCTCTAAGCAGCCTGGTCTACTTGAGGGTATCCCTGCTCACTGCAGGGGGGCTGGATTAGATGACCTTCGGAGGTCCTTTCCAGCCTCCAGCCCTAGCCATTCTAGGATTCTATGATCCTATGATTCTCCCTTCTTCTACCACTCATCGTGTGGGACTCCACACAGCAGCTTTCCACTTCCAATGGTTTCCTACAAGACAGCAAGTTCCATCAGTTAACAGATCATATTGCTTATCATTATTTGATACCTGATTATATGGAGGGGGAGGCATCTTCAGCATGTGTCACCACCTGTTCTGGTGGCATTCCAAAGTCTTTACCTCCTGTCCAATCCATGATCACTTTTAAGATTCCTGGACAACTGAGATTCCCTATTTCAGCTCTCTGTGTGATTAATGCAGCCCACTGACTCCATGTAGCATCAGTGACATGATGAGTGGGAGGAAACTTACCCTTGAACAACCAGCTTAGGACTGGTAACTGAGGCACCAGGAGGAGCTGTGATTCAGTACCGATCACTTCTGAAGCAGATCAAACTCCTTCATATGCTGCGATTATTTCTTTTCCAGTTGGAGTATAGTTGGCCTCGGAGCCTTTGTATCCGCGACTCCAAAATCCTAGGGGCCAAGCTCAAGTTTCCCTTGGTGCTTTCTCCCAAAGGCTACGGGTAGGGCCATTATTCCCAGCTGCAGTATAGAGCACATGTTTCGTGTCTTGTCCTGTTTGGACCGGCCCAGGGGCCGTACAATCTCACGTGTGATCTGTTCAAAGGCTTGTTTTTGTTCAGGACCCCAATTAAAATTATTTTTCTGTTGAATCACTTCAAAGGGAGGTTTTACAATCTGACTGTACCCAGGAATGTGCATTCTCCAGAAATCCACAGCACTTAAGAATGCTTGTGTTTCCTTTTTGTTAGTTGGTGGGGACATCGCTGTTCTTTTAACCACATCCATTGGGATCTGGCAACGCCGATCTTGCCATTTGATTCCCAAAAACTGGATCTCTCGTGCAGGTCCCTTGACCTTGCTTCTTTTTATGTCAAAACCAGCATCTAAAATAATTTCAATTATTTTCTTACCTTTCTCAAAAACTTCTGCTGTGTTGCTCCATACAATGAGGACCTGAAGCACTGCCTTTCTCCAGTGCAGTATGGATCAACTGAATACTGCCTTTCTCCAGTGCAGTATGGATCAGTCCAACACAAATTGTAGGGCTGTGTTTCCACCCCTGGGGCAGTCGATTCCAGGCGTATTGGACACCTCTCCGGGTGAAAGCAAACTGAGGCCTACACTCTGGTGCTATAGGAATAGAGAAAAATGCATTAGCAATGTCAATGGTAGCATACCATTTAGTGGCCTTTGACTCCAGTTCGTACTGGAGTTCTAGCACGTCCGGTATGGCAGCACTCATCGCTGGTGTAACTTCTTTCAGGCCACGATAGTCCACTGTTAATCTCCATTCCCCATCAGATTTTCACACTGGCCATATAGGACTGTTAAAGAATGAGCAAGTTTTGCGAACCACCCCTTGACCCTCTAGCTGACAGAGCAACTTCTGGATAGGAGCTACAGAGTCTTGGTTGGTTGGTGCAATATTGTTGTCGATGCACCGTTTCAGTAGCAATTGGCACCTTTTGATCCTCAACTCTCATCTTCCCCACAGCAGCAAGCTCTGAAACTTTAGACAGGACAGTCAGCTGTTTCTTGTCCTCAGTCTTTACAGCTGCTATACCAAAAACCCACCAATAGCTTTTTCAATCCTTATAATATGCTTTCTTGAGGAAGACTATGCCAAGGATGCATGGAGCATCCTGACCAGTCTCTATATGTAGCCTTTCCCATTTAATCCCAGTTAGACTCACTTCAACCTCCAATACAGTCAGTTCTTGAGATCCTCCTGTTAGTCCAGTAATGGTAACAGATTCAGTCCCTTTATGATTCAATGGCAATAGGGTGCACTGTGCACCAGTATCTGCCAGGGCTCTATACTTTTGAGGTTCTAACGTGCCAGGCCATCAAATCCACACAGTTGAATAAACTCTGTTGTCCCTCTCCGCCGCCCAGCTGGAGGCAGGGCCCCTCTCATTCTGAGGGTAGTGTCCGCAGTTGTCAACTGAATTTGTTTAGTTCATTGGGTTCACATGGTTTACACAGCTAACAGGGTGTACACAGTTCACAGGGTGCGTGCAGATCACAGGATTTACACAGTTCACAGGATTTACACAGTTTACAGGATCTATATGGACTGCAGGATTTGGGTGGACTACATGCCATACATTTTCACTCCCCCTACGCACATGTGGACCTGCAGCCCATGTACTTGGACCAGAGGACTGCTCACAGTGGACTGGGACAGCCTCCCTTCAGGAAGAATTCTCTCCTCTCTTTGTTTAACCGTGTAAGTAGAGTACTTGTGCCTGCAGAGGAGAGGTATGTTTTCCATCCCATCTGCACATTTTCCCTCCAAACTCATGCAGGAGAGATGACAGGGTACATTATGACATGTTCTGCTCCTGTTTAGCTGGTCTCACAGGAGAACATCTTCTCCTAATGGCTTCAACACAGATCCATTCAGGGGAAGAAAAGTATCTGTCCTCCCTCTATATTTTTTCAATCAGTTTTCTGATTTTCCTTAGCCATACTCTCCACGGTTCATACATGGGCCTGCAGAGGACCAGAGACATTGTCGTGCTCTCCTGGCCACTTCAGTCATAGTTGGTGCCTCGCCATCTGTTCCCCAGATCGTTGTTGACAATGTGTGGGAATATGTGGATGGGGCACTCTGCACAAACTTCTGCAACATGGGTTGCTGGCATGGGATTGCATCAGGGTTTACATAAAACACCTATCATCAAGCTTGATCATCACCTGACCACGTTGGGTGATCTGGTTTTGTTACATGTTTTTTTCCAGTTGCATGGGAGTCACACTTCCTCTCTGGTTCTGACTCTGATTCACCCAGAGAAGGACCCTCTCCCTGGTCTGTCACTGGACATGGTTGCTTTGTTTGTTTTCTTTTCTTCAGAGAGGCAACTTGTACAGGTGCAGATTGAGTGGGAGTGGGCACAGTAGCTGTTGGTGTAGCTTCCAGGTTTGTTGGTGGACTTGAAACAGCTGCAGTGGTCATTATGGATTTAGAACAGCAGCAGAGATTGTTTTGAGAACTGGAGCAGTATCAGGGCTTAGAGGGGCTGGCTTGTGGAGACTGAGTAGGTATGCTGCTTGTTTTGAGAACTGGCACAGCGATAGGGCTTGTGGTGGGGGCTTGTGGAATCTGAATATTCAGAGTGAGTTTTCTGAATGTCATAAAACTTCACAGAGTCCAGATAATTGCAGAGTGTGTCATGAAACCTTACAGGGAAGCAGCACACACTCTACAAGAGATGGAATATGTCACTGGTCAGTTTAGGGTCACTTGTCCTGGCTGCCTCTCCCTGCAGGTGCCACCTTTCAACTTTCTGCACTCTCCAACGTGGTACACAAGATCCAGCAGTGGCCTTGGTCTGCACACCAATCCTTGGTACTAACTCTAAGCATCAGGTGTTATCACTGCTGGAAGCAGACACTGCCTGCGTGAACAGGCTGCTAACTTCAGACAGTGCAGTTAGTTAGAAGAACGGAGCTGAAAAGTGAAATCACTGCACAGAATTAGTTCTGTTCTCACTAAAACCAGGACACCCCCTCAGCTAAGTACTTCCCCTCCTTTTTGCAGTGCAGCCACAAGACTAGCACATTGGTGGGCTAACCCTCAAATGAGCATTTGGTCTATCTTGCACCTTTTCTAGGTATTGCTTAAGAGAAGACTGCCTGCATCCTCTACCAGACTGTCCTATGATGGCATTTAGCAAAGTGTGGGATGTGTTACTGACTGCATGCAACAAAGCAGGTGATGCAGCAAACCAAAGTGAACAAATAGTAGTTCTCTTTAGTCAGATCTTTACTCATTGAGGGTAAATGGATGTGATTGCCTGTGTGCTGTAGTTAGTTGGCACTTCTTTAAAAAATAGTCAGGACTGTGTGTTAGACCAGTGATAGGCATAGTGGCAGAATAGAAATCCAAGGAGGGGCATAGAAAGCCCTTTTAATGAGAAGAGAGTAGAAAGCTTGTCTTGTTCCTCCTAGCAGCCAAAGATGAGTGAAGAAAACTCTCCATCAAAACATCAGGGAGTGCTTGTTCTAACTAAGGAGGGAGAGGAGCTATTTAGTCTATTGGCACACCGAAAGGTCCAGAAAGAAACCAGGACTTAGAAGCAGGTTTCTAACAAGTGGAGTATGCCAAGTCCGAGACTTGCACTTTCTGGTGAGGCAGCAGTAACAGCAACCAAAATGGCTTTTTGAGTCATCCAGCTTTTGTATTTACACAGGAATTTATGCTATTGGGGTACAAGTGAGGGGACTCAGCTCAGCCCTTATGTACTCAGCCTCCTGGCTGGCAGAGCTCGTACACCAGCACAGCCATCTGCACAACAGCACCTCTCACCTCCTTGGTAATATGTCCCAAAGTGTGGGGAAAAAAATCTTGAAGCAAGGACACTATTTCTGTGCTACAGCTCTTTCAAGTCCTAGCAATGAAGCCATGAAAAATGACACAATTTTGGAGGATAGCAGGTGAGGTCACACCAAGTAAATGCATTTCCTGCAAGGACAATGTGAAGTCAAGGGATCATGACGTCTGTGTGTTCACAGCCCTAAGCCAGCCCCAAATCATATGAAACAATATTTCATTTGCATTCATAGAAGCGTTCAGAATCAACCAGCTGGGCTAGCCCAAGCCTGACTGCATGCAGTCACATAAGTAAGTTATATTTACCCACAATAGCATTTACACGGACATGAGTATTATTGCTGCTAGTCTCAGACTGCTCTAAAAAGCCACAGCATTGAGATAATGTCCTGTTGGGCTGCTATTAGCTGGAGTAGATGAGAAAACACTGGTAGGCAACTTCAAGGGCTGAGATGCTGCTCTGTGCTTGCGCTGTCTGACTTTTAAAGTACTTTTCTTTGTCACTATGTTTCCAACTGTGCAGCCAGGAACTTCATGCTTTTGCTGGAGTAAAACATGTTGTGTTGTTGTCCTTTTAAACTCTCTGATGTTAAAAGTGGTCTCAGATGAACCTGGCAAGCAGCAAGGCTGTTGTTTTCTCAGTCTGAGTGTTTCTAAATAAACCAGCAGCTTGGGCACAAACTTCTGGGAGGCCATCCACCAAGACCAATTTGGAAGTCCCAAAGATTGGGACATGCATCTAGTTCAACTATTAAGAACTGGAACATCAGTAGATAAAAAGCAAGGACTATTATCTCCTAGGCTTTATGCATCAGATGGGGACACTTAAGTGGTGCAGTGGCTCTTCCAGAATCCCTGGGCAGCCTCAGCTCTGTTGTCAGACCCTGAAAGGGTGTAAATGATGTTCTGCTACATAGAGGCAAGATGGAAACCTGCTACTGTCTCTGGTTTCTTCCCCTGTGTAGGCACTCCATGGAGAAAGCTGTGTGCAGCAGATGTTTTAACACACTTTGCAATCATTTGCTTTTTCTGAAGTTGCATTTATGTCATGGCCATGGGAGGGGAGCTTGACATATCCAAGGGCAGCTGAGAAGTTGCAGTTCTTGTGAAGATCAAGTTTTGCACAAGCAGACTGTCAGAAAAGGCTTGCTGTGGACTGCTGCAGCAGTTGGCACACAGGTGGATTGACAGCACATCTGAATCAAGACAGATCTGGGGACAATTGGATACCTACAGCAGCACATGTTCTCACAGGGCACTTGGTTTATCTGGTGTGCCTTCCAGTGCAAGCTTTCTTTGCAAACTGGGGCAGATAAATAGTTCTTCAGTGCTCTAAGCCTGACCTTGTGCCTGGGTGGTGAGCAACTGATGCGTTTACAGATTTTAGCCTTGATATATAGAGCTTCTGCTCTCAAGAACATAATTTTCTGTTTGGTATGCCTGTTTTCTCCACTGCATGAATTCCAGTGAAGAATGTTCTGCCACTCTTTGATTGTTTTTAAACCGTGAAAAGACCTAATTTGTGTTTAAAAACAAACAAACAAATAAACAAAACCACAACACCTTGATAATTATTACTCGCATTTTTTTCTAAATGAAAATGACTCCTGCAAGTCCATGGTGCTTTGGTGAGGCAGGAGATCCAAGCACACTGAAAGTCTGACATGACTTTATCACCTCCGTCCACAGCTTCTGGGACAAGGAAAGAAAAAGCGTAGTTTGCAGATGATCACTGATGATCAAGGCTCAAATCCGCCCACTGCATCTGCCGGAACTCTGGCACGGCCTCTTGCACCTTCCAGCAAAGGCAGGGCAGTGCAGCCTAATTCAGTGGCTCAGAAAGGGCAGAGGTACTGCACAGGCTCTCTCTGCTGTTGGAGGTGAGTGCATGCATTGTCAGGGACAGCAGCAGGGCTGCCACCATGCCTGTCAAGCCCCCATGCTTAAGGATATGCCTGCACTTGGCTCTCCATGGAGTGAGACCTCCTTAAACACTTGAGATAGTTCCCTGGGCAGAGCCATCAGAAAAGGAAATGTCAAGGCCATGTTTAGGATTTTTAAATAAGGTTGTTTTGTGGTTTGGTTTGTTTTTTTTTTAACATGTATGGTGATGTAACACTTTCCGAGGTGACATTTTATTTCCTGAGCAGATCAGCCCCATGGTATGTCTGGACAAGGATTCAGTACAGGAGGCAAGCAGCCCAGGATGACAGTGATGCGAATATTCAGTTTTGGTGCAACCTTTGTGGTGACTGTTGTTTCTCAGAAGACTGTTTTATCTCTCTGTACTCTGGGAAGAGCATCTTGACACAGATGGTTTGCAGAGCTGTTTCAGCTGTTCAGCCAGCTCAGCCACAATATGTTGCTGCAAATTGTTTTGTTAAGCACACGTATCAGCTGTACTTGTTTGCCTTGAAGCTATGAGAACTACAGACCCTCCTGAGAAAATTCAGCTTCTACATAGACTTAAAGAGCTTGACAGTGCTCTCAAATGTACTCTATAGAACAAGACAGTGAGCTGCAAGCCTGCCATGGATCCTGAAGCTCTTTAGATTTTAGATGATATCATTAGTTACGGCACTCCCAAAGCCTTGACATCTGGAAGCTGAAGCCAGAAGGGTTGTGCTGCTTTACATTCTTTTGAGATCTAGGTATTCTCTAGAGCTGCAATGGCTTAGGAATGGGTCCTGAGACCTGTGGAGGATCTGGAATGGGTGCTGAGACCCATAGTGGCTTGGGGATGCAAGAGAAGATGCCAGAGTGAGCAGGGATATACAGTAGTGTGCAGTCCTTACTTGGCTGAGCCTCTAGCTTGAGACAGGATATTTCTGTGGGTGTTCAGTGGCACAGGCTAGAGAGGGCAGGGTCAGTGGCTAGTTTTGCTGGTATGTGCCATGATGGGGACAGCTCTGGCCAGTGCAGCAGTGCTGGGCCATGATCACAATATCACAAGGCACGAAAGGTGATGTTACCCAATAGTCAGCCTCATGCTGAATGGTGGAGCAAAGGTGTGATGCTTCCCTGATTATCAGTACAAAAAGAACAAATGTCATCTAACCCTTTGTCTCCCCTATTTAATTTTCATGCACAAAATACCGAATTCTGACAGAAGCAATGCTGCACCTGCTTCCTCTTCTGTGTCCAAGCACAGATGCTGACATCCAGAGGCCATGGATTTTCTAGCTGCATTACAAGATGGAAAAATTCAACCAGGATGCCTCAGCCAGTGAGATACAACTTCTACCTTTCCATTTCCTCAAATGCAAGAGGAGTACAGAACTCCAGAGAGATGCAAGCCTTGCTTTATGTCTTTCAGCCATTGTCAGGTTATAGTAGTTGAAACGCTTCAAAATCTTGTATTCGGAGGCCAGTCAGAAAAAATAGAAAATATAAGGATGGATAATGAGGAAATGGAAGGTAAACTGGTTTTCAAATTATTCTATTGTTGACAGCTTGAAAATAGACCTCAGTGAGAGAAAGAAGGTGATTTTTGTGAGTTCAGAGACCTTGGCATTTGCCTTCCCTGTTTTGCTGCTTTCCAGAAGCAGTTAGGATATGACAGATGCATATTGATTTTGCATTACCCTGCAGCATGCAAAGGATCATGCTTTCATATGCTTGACAAATATTGACATTCTGTAGGGTAAAAAAGCTCTGTTGGAAAGTTGGGATTTTTTAACTCTACAATAAATGGCTCTAAGACTTTCAGTCAAATACAGAAAAAAAGACCCTAAACTCAAGGGTATGCAAAGGAGTTCTCTTTGTATGTTTGGCAAAGACATGACAAACCAGACGTGGGGCTAAGGTGGTAAAAACACCAGGGAACCCAGACATGATATAGGAACAATAAGAGCGGAGTATGCCAAAGGAAGGGATTTTGAAAGGGCTTTACTGAAAATATTAATTATGGACTATGAATTAATGATTTAGTGAATAAAATGAATTAAAGCAAATGAATTAAACCACTGTAATGCAAATACTGCATGAAAGAAATATGTAATTAGTGTAATTCTATAAACATAGTAGGCAAAAAGAAAAAGCATACTACTGAAATTCTAGCAAGGTTCAGGTTGTTAGGAAGGACTAGCATCTGGCCACTTATGAGAGTTAAATTTTGCAAGTGCTGCAGATGTGATGCTGTTGGAAAGCCAGTGGAGGTTGTCTTACACTGAGGATCTTCTGCAGGGATGAGTCTGGTGATCAGGGAGCCCTGCACTGGGGACAAACCCAGTTTTCCTTACCTAAACACTCCTGCAAACCTGCAGCATACAGATACCATAAGTAAGTAGATGTACTTAATTTACCACTCTCACTCTGTTACTAGGCAGGTTTCTGCCCAACTTTTATGTTTTATGGTTACTGAAATAGCTCTGATCTTTTTGGGGGTGAGTTCTAGCTGTGGGGGTACCGCATCATTTCCTTTGCTACTTCTGTACACACACTGTTTAATTCTTCTTCCCTTCTTACCTCTTTTGGGACAAAATTAGACTAGAAATTTTAACTCAGCTTAAACTTGTCCAGCAGCTCAGGGTTGCCACAGCATTCGGCCCACTCCAAATGCCCATGCCCAGTGTTGCCATGTGGTGAAGTGAATGAGATCACATCAGATGTATCCAGGAGCTCCAGCTTCTTGCCTCACTTTTATCCTGGGGAAGATTCACAATGCACTCATCATTTTAGTAGATGTTTAAGAGGATGTTTAAGAGGCTGGTAGAACATTAGAGGCCTACCAGGAGTTCTTTCCAGTAATGGAAAATCTCAATGGGACTCGTTCCAATAGTTTAATGGTTTAGCCATTATTATTAGTGCAGTAAACTGTTGCCCTTGTGGCAGTTCTGAAATCTATAACCCAAATGCTATCCAGTTCTGGATGTGACAAATTCCTCTTGTTCCTGATAGTACTCAAATCACCTAGAACAAGCTTGGCTGAACATCTCTGCTTATCCTGGTCTTGCAGAGCAGGAGATCTAGGCTTGGTCCTCCCAGAGACTGCCTTGTCCTGATGGCTTGCTGGTCTGTTGGGGGATGCATGCAGCCCAGCCTCCATAGCAAGTTAGAGCAAAGTACTTGCACTCTGATGGCCATGGGCTACTATGATGTAGGGTTGTGCCCCATGTTGCTGCAAAACTCCTGCTGGAGAGCAGAGAGAGAGAAGTAAAGGGACTCTACAAGTGGTGGGAAGGCACCAAGCAAGGAGCTGATCTCTCCCATTCAAAAAGGAGGGAATGCTGTCCTGAGCTCCCTGCATCTGTCCGGTTGCATGAACCAAGTGTTTCCTTGAATTGCTCTGATGAGCATGTTTTGGAGATGTCTGCAGACCTGGTCTCCCTGAGCTGGGGGCTGCTTCTGGGCCAAGACAGTTTTATTCCTGTGTTCTTCCCTCTCTTGTGGTTCCAATCACCTCCTCTGTTAGATGAGTCAGTGCCTTGCAAGCGCCCTTCTCCAATTCTGATGTGCTGCATTCATCACAGTAAAACACCATATTTCAATGCTCATGGCATGCTCACAGGTATTTTTAAACAACCATCCCATGATCCCAGAAGCCCCAGGAGACAGCAGGGGCAGAGATTGTGTCTCATCTTAATAACAGCTAGGAAACTTAAATTCTGCTGCAGTCTGTGCATAGACCACTTTTTTCTGGTGCTTTCCTCCTTTGGTTGCTCCATAAATAACACTGGGTTGATGCCCAATTAGCAGTGGAAGCAGCTGATAGTGATTGAATAATTTTGCAATTGGACTAGTAAGACAGCGCTTGCTGTATTGTTTCGTGCCTGATTAGATTAGCATGGCTCTTTACATAGCTGATTGACACAAACTTTATTTTCTCTCTGAGAAACTTGCATTTTATATAAATGCTCCTTCAAGCAAATATGTTTTCTTGTTTTTTCAGATTAATTGAAAGCATGTCATGTCTCTGGGTTTGAGATGGTTAGTTCTTTGACCAAAAAAAACTAGAATAGGCTGGGATGTCAGTGTCTCATAAAGTGCTGATTTCTAATTTTTTTTAATCATCTTCATGGGAATTTCCTTAAAAATCAGTCAGCAGTTTCATTGTCTGAATACATGGTGTTGAAAGACATCTTGGGTGCTTCATTGAATACTAGTACCAGCACCTGCTTCCTAGCAAAGTTCCCACACTACCTTGCCAGTTACCCTTGCTTCTCTGAAGCATCTATCCTTTGCTGTAGCTGTGATCATGCCTTTTTAAAGCAAAATTTTCTCTCAAGACCTCCCAACTTCAGCTTTGTAGCAGATAAGGCATATTAGTTAATGAAATAAATATCTTAAGTAGCTTATATTCAACATTTGGATGTTCTCATCAGGTTGCGTATTTGGGGACCATGGTGAGAGCGAGATGGGGTTCAGTGGCTAGATGCAGGCATTTGTACCTAGCATTATGTGTGAGGTGCTACCCTTCAGTGTGTGTCCTGTTGATAGCTTTCTAGAGTCCTTATAAAAAACTCAATCAAAAAAATAAACAACATAAAAAAAAGCAAACAACAAAACAAACAAAACTACAGATCAACATGTTATTTTTATTCACAGCAGTTTTCACTGCCTCCTCTTCCTCCCTTGTCCTGTTATCAGAAACAGTTTACTCTAGATTCAGTTTAAGACTCCTCCAATGATTTTCTGAACCCACTGTGGACTTGAATTGCAACAACCAGGTTTTCAAATGGCAGCAGGTAGGGAAGGCCCAAGCGGGCTATAGAAAGCTCAGGGCTTCTCAGCTGTCCTTGGTGTGATGTTCTAAGAGTAATCCATCAAACACAAGTAGTACAGCAGTTGCAAGCAGAGTTAGCATCCCGCTGTTGCATGTAATGGCTTTCCTGTTGGGGATCTGAAATGGGCACAGTGTTATTCCCAACACTGAGAGACAGCTCGGGACATGCTACAGCATCCCCATCACATATCATTGCCACATGCCAGTGGCAATGCAGGAAACATTTACTTTCCATAGTTTCCTTGCTACCATCCACACTTTGTTTGAATTTCATAAATCAAAACATTTTAAAGGTGGATATGAAACAAAGATGAAAGAGTAAGTCTTGGGCTCCAAGCATATAGTTCATCTCTAAGGACAGTAAAACATTTCTACAGCTAGTTTACTGATGCCTTAAAAGGCATATTCGAAAAGCTACCCACTTGCTTCCATCTGTGGCCATAAGGAAAAGATAACAGTTATCAGTACCAGAGGATCAGTTGTCTCTAAGTCATCCTTCAGACATGAAGATGTCAGCAGTACCAATAACTTGGATATGGGTAAATTCATCCACTGTGTCTGCTTTCCCCACATGCCATCATTGACATAGAATGCAAAGAACTGGCACACGAGCAGAAAGAGAATAAGGTCTTAGCCCATAAAAATGGCACTTTAACACAACCAGAGCCCATAAAAATGGCACTTTAACACAACCAGTACAAATCTCTGCTGTTTGAGTGGTTTGGGGCAAGATAATGACATTATTTAAGCTGCTGTGCATGCAAGCAGCTGTGCTGCATTTAACATCATCGTAGCATCGTATGAGAAGGATTTGGGTCTCTGATGTGAGTTTATGGTTTGTTTTGTGACATTTTATATCAGAAACAGACACACTTACAAGGTTGTTTCCTGAAAATAAACATTGTTTGGTGTCCAATCTTAGATCATAATGTTTGTCTCTTCGTATTTAATTTGTTGTTTCATTTATAACTGTAGTCGGAGACACTTGCATAAAAGCACATTGCATAGACAGGCTGCCTTGACACTTACCTTTTCTTGCACTGGCCAATCAACGTAAATATTATGAGGCTACTTGACAAACTCAGAATAACTGGAATGAGGATAAATAGCTGCTTGTCCTCTTTTCTGGACACTGCAAAGATAAATGACAACAAATAAGAAAACAGTAGCTTCCAGAACAGGTCATATCACCTCTTAGAAAGCTTGGGCTCAGATGCAAACTCAGTGTGTCCAGGTTTGTTACCCTACGTATATTTGCTTATTTATTGCAGATACATGCCAGGTATGTTACTGTATAGGGCAACATACTCCTTCAGGGTAATGTATATCCTGCATATGTATGTAGCCACCACTGTGTTCTTCTTCCCAGACTTCTGCATCTTGCAGCAGAGCCAGTGCACACAGGGACAGCCCTGTAGAGACTATGGGATGTAAAGGAACTGATCCGTGGTGTGGGGAAGCCAGGAGGATGCCCTGCAGAGAGACTCTGTGTACCATGTGCCATCTCTTGCAAAGTAGTCACCAGGAATCTCTGACTATCATGTGCCCTATCTTGCAAAGCAGTCATGACTCCATCACAGCTGTCCCTATGCAGCAGGGAAATGTGCTGGTGCAGAAACTTTAGTATTTTGGGGGTTTCCTGCTAAATGCACTGAAGATACAAAGTTGTAGGAATGGCAGTGCTGGAGCAGACTCAGGGTGTAACGAAACCAGGCTCCCACCTCCAGTGCTGAACACCAGTAGATGCCCATGGCAGCCATCAGTGCTTGGTAGCAAAAAGGCTTGATAAAGGATGTACAAGAAATGGTGGTTACTTTGGTTTCCATACCAGAGAAACACTCCTGCGTCCATTCACTCCAAAAGCCCTGGTCAGCACAGAAAATATTTGTTCTCCCCCTGACACGAACACATGAAATGTGACTTTGATTTGTTCTGGAAATTGTTAAAGTGGTCTCCATTTGGGTTGACACAGACTGAGAAATAAAACAGAGAACAAATGTCAAGAAATTACATGCGACCACCAGTAGCTATCTCGCATGGCTTGGTGTTTCTGAACATCACCTCCAGGCTCTGCAAATCGTTTGATTATGTTTTGGGAGTTTTAAATTATTTCATAATAGTTTTGAAACAGCTAATACAAATAAGATGATTATGGAGATGAATCTGATGAAAACACATCCATTCTGTGGGATGCTATCATGTATGTTGCCATGTATGTGTGTTAATTTATGGAATTTTTCATTAAGTTAGCTAAACAGACTCATGTGTATAATATTGCCATTAAATTAAAAATGTCCTTCACATGCCCCTAAAATTAATTAGGTTTTGTCACTTTTGCTATCAAATATGCACCTGGTTAATGCACAAGGCGAAAGGACCATGCATAAAAGACATGTTGTGTCCCTGGCCACTTCTTTGGGGAGATTAGGATGATAATTTCATTGGACCAAGCTGTGCCACCATATTTAGGAAAACAAACCACAACAACCTTTGAATTTCTGTGGTGACAGCTTTCTGAGGTAACAAGCTTGAGAGAGCAATGGCTCAGAGCCTTTTTTTACAATTTGTTACTGCTAAAGCAAATGCTGCAGCTGGAGGTCAGGGTCTTAAGTAGGAACATGTGCAGTAGATCTGTTGGTCATTGTTTTCCACCGGCAGCACCAGCTAACATCTCTGCACAATGCAAAGCCCCTGTAGCTAACACGTTGCCTGCAACTTGGTGAGAACCCCAATCTTCTGGCATGTCTCCATCAGACAGGACTCCCCCGTCCCTTCCCCCTCCCTGCAGCATGGTGTTCATTGTTCTTACTGTCCAGGCAACCTCAGGTTCCCCGTGGTCTTCTGCCAGCTGAACCTCGTACTCCAGGCAGTGGGGCGGTGTTTCACCGCCTGGTGGGCTCCATGCCATGTGGAGCTCCTCTGATGCAGACATAGAAACCACCAGCTGCTTTGGGGGTGAGGGCTTTGCTGCAAGGGGAGTGGGGGGGGTAGACAAAAAAGAGAGAAAGTCAAGAGGTGCAATCAAACAGTTCCTGGTGGGAAACTTTTCAGTTAATCACCTCTGCCCCTTTTCCCCACTGATGTGATTACTGAGCTTCCACTGCTATTAGTCACGATGCTTCAAGAGCAGGATGCCACTAAGTCTGGAGGGTGAGTTGTTTATTTTAACTTGACAAGCAGGCTGGGCTAGGTCCTTGCTCTGGGCTGCGGTGCAGGGGTTTTGAAATGCTGGGTATTGTACTCAGCAGGTTCCCCTCGCAGTGAGGCTGGCCAGCGCCCCCTGTGTTGTGAAGGCATTCTCAGCCCCAGCAGTGAGACACTGCAACAATATTGGCCTTTCTGCATCCCAGGGGAGGTTCTGGTTTATGTCAGATCCCCAAAGCCACACATGAAGCACATGGAAGCACTAACTGAATCCAGAAATCCTATTAGTTCAGCGACTTAACTGAAGGACTAGCTATTTATCCCCCTGACATTTACATGTGGGTAAATGCATCAGTATTGTAAGTTCCTATAATAGAATAAGTACATATATTAGATTGTACATCATGCTGTGCTTTGCTTCTTTTCCCTGTCTTTTATGGGTTTGAAATCCTTTTCACTGGAAAACCCCATCATACCTTGCACTCAATTCGTGACAGCCTTTAGCTTGGTTTGAACAGCAAAGCTCAAAGATCTCTCCTGTGCTTGCAGGAGCAGAGCAGCAGTTTCATTTCCAGCAGGAGCAAATGAAGTGGCAGTGCTGCTAGAGCCAAAAAACCCACAACTGCTCTGCCATCTGCCCAGCACACCATTTATGTCCCAATTTGTTCAGCTCCCCAGTGCTGAACTGACCCAGCCACTGACCCTCCAGGGTGAGCACTGAGTATTACTGCTCACCTGCACTGCTGGAAACTAAAGTCCTGTGTGGCACATGCCACAACCTCTTCTCCAGGAGGAAATCCACCCAGATGCATTACAGCCACCCATCTACAAGAGCACACATTTTTGTTTGAGTCCCCTTGTGCAAGAAGTGAGCCTTGGTGTGTGGTGGACTCGTGGGTCCCCAGAGTCCTGCTGCTTTCCTGACGCTGTTACCTAGGTTGTGAAGGCGAAGAGTGACGTACAACGGCCGTAACAGAATGGCTGCCGCTGAACCATTGACACAAATGCTCAGATCCTTATATTCTGCCTGGCTCAGATTTTGCAACATGCAGCCGATGTTTATTCCATGATCCTGAATATAGTCATCACACTGCTCTGCGTGGCCCAGCCCCTCGTACCTAGTGATGTATTAGGAAAACAGAAAGAAAAAAGTAACCAAAGCAATGGCAGTTACTACTTGGGTAAGGCCTTTTTTTTCAGTTTGAACCTAAGCCTCTGGTATCACCTATATCCTACCCACCCTTGAGTTTCACATGTGATCCAAAGTACAGTGTTATGTATTGGTCACCTGGACTGCTCCTATGGGAAAAGTGTGGCAAGGAGGAAAAGATAAGTTAACATGCACAGGTGACTTCCTAGGTTGGTTTGTAGGTTTTGTCAACCTACAAACAAGGGAAACCACAAGGCTTTGTGATGGACAACATGCAGAAAGCACTCCACATGGTCAGTAAAAGGGAAAGGAGGAAGGTAAAAAGCACTCACTGTAGAAGGTCAGCATGAACCTGATTTTTAAGGAAAGAAGCAGGGATTTGGTATTCTTTTGCCAGAAGGCACATGTTACTTGGGAGTATTATTTCTGCACATGCTGGGTGGACAGCGTAATAACATTGCCAGACATAAAAGCCTATTTGCCGTGGTATTTTAGTACCCTGAGAAGTTCACTTAATTGCTGTTTGGCTGTTTTTCTGTTTTACATACCAGTAATATAGTCCATAATGTACACCGTGAGGAGCAAGAAGACCTGGTTGCCAAGTGCATTTGAGGTATTCCCAGTCATGATAAATGCAGTGGAAATTCTGAACCTCTGATTCCAGTTTTCCTGTGAAATGAGAAGGAAATAACCACTATTTAGCAACATCCCAGTCAGGCCCAGAAGAATCATTTTATGTCTTTTAACAATTGTGTGCTTCAGTTGAAAGACAAAAATAAAAACAACATAAAAAAGACAGTCAGTGTTATTAGATAGTTTTGCTGCCAAGTGCTCTGTTTCCTATAAAAGCCAGTTAGCTCTACCTAGAGCAGAAAGAAGAATAACTGACCATTTCATTTAGGAGTGGAGCTCATGCAGAGCAACCCAGCAGAGCTGGTGTATGGGCAGAAGAAAATGAGTCCCAAGTATCCAGTAATCACAACCATAGCCAGTGGAAGCAGAGAAGCTCTGGTGTCTTATACCTCAACAAGCCCTGAAGTGGCTTATCCATCCAGCAAGCCTTGGGCCAGCAGTGGTTCATGCAACAGTCTCATGCAAAGTGTGAAACCACATCATGTATTGAAGGCTGCTTCTAACCTTGCAATGGGATCTGAAATGTAGAATAGATCCAGTCACTTTGCACCTCCACATCATTGGTACACCGTCCTTTTAGCAGTGTCTGTACCTTTACTTCAGCAGTCCTGCTGAGGTCAATTCCAACTCTGAATTTTAGCTTCCTAGTAAAAATAACCTGGTTGAAAGACAGACTTTATAAGCACCAATTTTGTTGCCAAGTGGGCTGCAGAATTAGCTACCATTGCTTCTGCTCTAGCTGCAAGTAGGCTCATTAGTGCGCTTTAATATTTATTTACATTTCTGTCCTGCTTTTCCTGCCCAGTGCTTCTCCAGCACTCTTGTACCACCTGTTCTGTCCAGCCTTGCTGGCTTTGGGTCCCTCCACCCCACAGGACACCAGCAACTAGACAGAGCTGACTATGGTTCAAGGAATCCCCATCAGCCAGGAGCATCACTGAGTATCTGACAAGGATATAATCATAAATCCAGATAGAATGCACTTGAACGTAATGTGAGATAATCAGAAATGGAAATGAAAACAAGCCTTGTAACTGCTGTTTCCCATGGGAAGCATAGCCACATATGCCACTGGGCTTAGCTTTTGTGAGACTTTTCAAGCACCTCCTCTGTAACTTCATTTTCTCGTCTCTCTCTTCTCTCTTCCCTCTTCTCTCTTCTCTTCCTTCTCCTCTCCTCTCCTCTCCTCTCCTCTCCTCTCCTCTCCTCTCCTCTCCTCTCCTCTCCTCTCCTCTCCTCTCCTCTCCTCTCCTCTCCTCTCCTCTCCTCTCCTCTTTTTTCCTTTTCCCTTTCTTTTCTTTCCTTCTTCTTTTCTTTTCTTTTCTTTTCTTTTCTTTTCTTTTCTTTTCTTTTCTTTTCTTTTCTTTTCTTTTCTTTTCTTTTCTTTTCTTTTCTTTTCTTTTCTTTTCTTTTCTTTTCTTTTCTTTTCTTTTTTTTTTCCTCCCTGCAGATTTACTGCTCCTCACTTTATGTGAGGGAAAAATAAATTGGCAAGAGTTACAACAAATTATGAGAGAGGCTGTCATGGTAGCCCAAGCAGGACAGAAACAGCATGCTGTAAGCTTCATACAAATGCTGCAGCAGGAACTGCAATGGCACAGCCCACAGTCAGGCTTTTTGTCAGCAGTCCCAGACTGTAAGAGCTGTGTTGAGCCATGTGTTTGTGAGAGACATTGATGACTCTTGCGTCTGTTGATGTCCCATGAATCTTTCTCAGACTGACTCTGTGACCTCATCAGGGGTCAAGGTTTTGGCAAGGTACCAAAGGTACACATTTCTACTTTTTAGATCTGCCTTGTGTAAGAAACTTTTATTACTTGTGATTTAGGTCATTCTGATGTGGTTTTTATAACAGTATTTTTTTCTCCTTTGTGCTTTTTAAATGCCAGTTAAAATCATCACAGAAGAATCCACATGCTGCTGCATGGCTGGGAGTGTGACATGCATCATGACCAATGCCAGGTCAAATTGCATCTTTCCACGCCCTCATGATTGCAATCTATAGGTGAAACAGGGTGAAAAGCACAGTGCTCTTCCACCTCTGCAGGCTCCCATGGGACTGCTGGGCCAAAACCTGTTTGTTTGGTGGCTGAGTGCAGCCTGGCTTTGCTGCCTTGCGCTGATGAAGCGGATGACCATCTCATGCAGGACATGTGGAAACCATTCACAGCAAGAGGATGAGGTGCCCAGCACTGCTAACCTGATGTGACTGCTCATTTTCTCTCTCTCTGGTCTCTTGAGTTGTCAAGCTCCCTAACACTTGTGCTTCAGGATTGTGCAAAAAAATAAAACCTTTTCTTTCAGGACAACAGTTTGTATTGTGTGTTATTGGGTGACATCCTCAGTGTATTTTTCATATGTTACTCAGTACCTTGCACCACCCAAAGAGCCTACTGCTTGGTTTCTCCTTCGCCCACTTCATTTACCTTGCTAACCCTTCAGCAGCTTTCATCTTTTAAACACTCCCAAAATATATGCCTACAACCCTTCCTGTACTGTGCCTGGCTGCCTGTACTGTGCCTGTCCCTGATACACATCCACAAGAGAAGATTGGTGATTTTAGCATATTGCTGAGTTAAGCATATCTAAAAGACAGAAGCAAATGGTAATTAGAAACACCCTTCTGGATGAAGGGCATGTTAGAGCATTTGGATAATTAATGACATTTAACCTTTTGTTTATTCACCACTTTGCATCCCTAAGGATCTGATGACACTGAGTTTCAGTTAGAATTAGACACTTTCTAAAAAGTGTAGTGCCTTTTACAATGAGGAATACTACTAGATATGTTTGGATTATTTTTGGCAGAAAGCATGACACTCTCTGACAGAAATAGCCCCTTCTCCACTGCTACTGTTACATTTCAAAAGACATTCCCATCTGGTAAAAGTTTCTAACCATTGGAACAGTCTGGTTTTTTCATGGAAAGCTGGAACTGCTTTGTCATCACTCTTCCTTGAAATGCAAACATAAACCTATGCAGGAACTAAAGACATGACATTGTGCATAACATAAAAGCAGACCACGCTTTGTCTTACCTTCCACTCTCTGTCACCAGTGTTGCGGAATTCAATCCTGTATTTTACCGTGCATTCGTTGAAGGTTTCCATGTTGGGTGGAGGTTTCCACTCTATATCGAGAGAACCTAAGAGGCCGGGATCAGTGATCTGAAGGTCTTGTGGGGGAGCAACTAAATTGAAAATGAAGCAGTGGGTAAAACAGTGTTGATGTGAAGAAATCAAAACAAAACAAAGCAAATGTGGTGAAATCGGGGAAGATGACAAATGCAGCTGCTGGACGTGGAGGGGAAGCACTGCTGGTCCAGGTCCAGTCCTGGCTGTTCTCAAAAAAAACCACACAAGCTCTACTCCTGCCCACTCTGCCCCAGAAAAACAGTTTTTGCTAATGCTCGGAGAAAACACTCAAGGACCATTGGAAAGGCACAAAGAACACATCTTTGACACTCTTTTTTTTTCAAGATGCTTTAAGCAAAACTACTGTCCTGGGATGACCTTTCAAGTCCTATATTTGCTTACTTTTAACTCATGATACTTACCAACTGCCAGGACAAGTAGCCTTGTAAGCATTGTGTTCAGCACATACACCAACATAGGATGACAGATCACAGCGTGCTGTCAGGGAAATTTATATTAACCGTAACAGACACAAATCACCCATATTGTTTTAAATATTCCTTTCAAGTATATTAATGATTATTGAAAAACCAAGATAAAAAACATACAGCAGCAGAAGAGCAGACAGCTAAAATCATTCTTTTTTTGGACATCTATCAACTCCACAAAAATGTACTTTTACAGTCAATCTGACTTTTCTTAAGCTATTGTAAGATGCTGACATATCTTAATAAATCAGCATATTTCAGGGATGAATTCCATACTAAGATATGCTTCCTAAGAGCCCTGCTCTGTATGGAGCTGTCACATGATGAAACCTGTTTGGATATTCAGTTTTATTAGTTCAAACTAAGTCAGTTTTGTAATGTCTATGGTTATTTTTCTCCACTCTTTGGAGGTGAGGTAATCCACTTCAGTATCTACATATTCACTGTGTGATGCACATTTTTCATGGTGATTTGGAGCTTGTCTCCTGGCAGTGTTAGTCCACCTCTTCTCTGTTTGAGTCTGGCCTCTGGGTCACTGGCTTCTGTGCCAACTTTTTCATGTCTTCATCAGGATTTACACCATTCTGCCTTTTATTTTTTAAAAAAATCCATCGTGAAAGCAGACCTTGAGAATATCTTTCAGTAGAAGACAGTGATATAAATCAAACTTTAATATGCTCCTTGGAAAGTTTGCAGAGAGCATTGTTGGAGGATTTATTTCCTCTAAGGAGGCTGTCCTTAATGAAACACAGCACAGGCAACAGTCTTAAGATCCCACTTTTCCCAGTATGTAAAGCTCCATGGGAGATTTATTGCTACATTAGATGGCAAAGTAGGATATCATGTCAATGTATTTAGGGAGATGCTGGGACAAGGGACATTAGACTACAATAATTTGGAGAAAAATCAGATTGTATGTATTTTTCTGTGTAACAAGTAAAATACTCTCCCTCCCACCACCTGTGAGTTCCAAGAATGCAACATGGGGTTCAGAGGTTTGTGGTGGTCTTGCTCCAGGGGAAAAGAGGCATGGCCCTAAATGTGCAATATCTTGCATTCAGCAGTCCCATGTTTGCACAGATGGTGAGGGTCTGATACTGCTACACTGCGACAGGCACAGATTTCCCAGCACAGCTGGAGAAGGGGGAATAGAGGCATGGGCCTCTGTCTGTTCAATGAGTGCTCAAGCAAGGTTCTTGGTGAGAATCAGAGGTGGGAATGGGAGCAAGGTGAGGGCATCTCACCCACCTCCTAGGTCTTCACAAACATGCAAAAGCTCCAGGAAGGGAAGAAGCAGTGTGAGAAACAGCAAGTCTGTGGGAATGGCACTTGAAGAGCTGCAGATGCTAAACTGTGAATGACTGGTTCATCCAGAATGGGCATTTATAGCTGCATCAAGGAGGGAGCAGGAAGAAGAAGAAAGGGTGTTCCTCCCACTGGCCAGCTCAGGATGAGAGGCCACCAGGGCTGGTGCAAAGGAAGGCTTCCATATCACCAGAGCACCATGTCTCCTAAAAGTCGAACTCTATTGTGATGGCTAGCATGTGTAAGTTCTGTAACAGGCTGGCCAAGGAGATCTACTGGTGGGGCTGTGAGCTGGACTCTCCTGTGCTCAGGAAGCTCCTGTGAGTGGCTAAATACTGAGTCTTGCAGCTGTGTAAACAAGGAAGCAAAAAACTACTAGCCTTCTTCATGAGCCTGTTGATAAGAAGATAATGCTCTGAAATGTGTTTCCCTTGTGACCTTGAACAAAACAGTAATACTTTTTCAAAACAATTACAACTGTAGACAGCAATTCTTGTAAAATAAAATTGGACTGGATTTCAGAGTATGGAAAAAGCTTCTTTTTGGAATGTGACTTGCATTCTGGAATTTGATTTATTTTTTAAATGTCATCATTTCCTGTTGCAGTTTCTCTTTTTCACAATATTACATGACAAACAAGTCTTGCTCACGTCATTCATGCAAAACACAGGACTAGAAATACTCTACTTTGTTATCCAGTCTTGAAGGAAAGCTGCTCCTGAATGTTTCTTGAAAAAAAATCCCAAAATCCCAATAACTTCTCTACCTGATTTACATGGCAATGAGTCAGGTAGAGATCTGCTGGCTGGACAGCCACAGCCCTCACATCGCCATCTCCTGACTGCCCCACACACTTACTCAAATTGCAGCTTTGATGATGAACCACATACTCATCCCCAGCTGCCTCCTGCTGTCTCACCCCATGCCATGTGGTACCTCAGGTAGTGCAAGCAGCAAAAGGTTTTGCAATTTTCTGACTATTTTGACAATGGGAAAATGGCAGCCTACCAGATGCCTCCCATATCTTCTATGTCTGCATGTCTTCATGCTGGCCAGACATGCAGGCAACTTTCATGTTTTGAGACCATTTTAAAGTCAATGCTGCTTTCTGTGTGACACCAGCATGTTTGCTGACAGCTTTCTGTGCTGCCTGACAGGACAGGTAGCCTCTCAGTGCCTTTCTGGGCAAGACTTCACCTCTCCACCATGCAGCAGCTGCAGCACAGAGGGACAGACCTGCTCATCGTCTCTCTGAAGGAAAGCTTTTGGGTGCAAAGTCCCAGCTACTGGAGGCCAAAACAGCAAGGGGGGTAGGGGAATGGAGCTGGGGTTGCAGTGCAGCAAAGAGCTGCTTGAGGGATTGAAGCAAAGGTGATTCAAGTGCTATTGCCATGGATGTTAGCTTGTAGAGCAATGGTTTTTTAAAAGAAAGTAATAGTCTCCCATTATGAATAAGCCTCCTGTTTCTTACACCTAGCACAGGCTCTCTGTCTGGGATTGCACACAGGAGCATTTATGTATCCAAGAGGTATTTATATTTGATATCTCTATATCAAACAATATAGTCGCTGTGCACCAAAGGTAGTTTCAGCTCCTTTTGAAGTTATTCAGAAAAACATCCACTAAACACAATATATATTTACACAATTGACTACAGGTTTATAAATCAGCCACTCACTGTAACACACACACAAGAAAAGCTTCAGTTGAAGGACTGACTTCATAAAGGGCCCAAGTTAATGTGAAGCATGCATTAGGCAGCAGCAGGAATGGTGCGCTGGGCTTTACCTGCAGAGTGGGGGGAGGAGGATGCCACACAGCCCCACACCAGTGTCACAGAGAGAGCGTAAAACCTCGGGAGAGCCATTCAGAGGTAGGACGTCAGGCTTGTCTCTGGAAGGTGTATGACTTCAGAAAAGCAATCCTGTGGCACACGTGCAAGGAGGCTGGAGAAATAAAGCAGAGTTGAAAGGCGTCAGTGCGTTCGTGAGGCCCTGGCATTCCCTCTGCAGGGTGAGCACTGACAACAAGCTCGTTTTTACTTATGTACCAAGTCTGATTAATCATTTCCCAGAGGACTTCTATTTGTAATTTTTGGGGATGGCAACACATGGATGACGTTGGTTTCATTTGAAATAGTTTCTGGCTAGCTAAGCACATTCTCCAAAGGCATGTCAGCCTGTACTTCAGTTACCAAGCCATCTGCCATACATCTTCTGTGGAAACAGTCATGCAGCCAAGTGACTGACCCATCTGTTGTAGGAAGTGCTTTGGACCAATGACATTTTCATTGAAAAAAAAAAAACCCAAACAGAATGCCCAAGCCTTGCCTTAGCCAACAAGCAGACGTGTCTTATGAAACTGTCACCAATGCTTTTGGCTTTTCTGCTTCAGGAATAAAATGGATAATTTCCTTTCTAATTCACCCTCCAACAAAAAAAAAATGGTAGAAATGATTGTGAGAATTCTTTTTGAGCAGGTCTACTGGAGGGAAGATGGGGACTAAGAGGGAGAGAGGAGCAGAGTTTCCAGGATGGGCTTCTCCTGCCTTCAGATTTCATGCTGAAGGTGAGTAGGAATTGCTGCCTATGGATGAATCAGCCCAACCTGATTCCCTATGCCAGAAAGCACATGCATTACAGGTAAAACCAATTTAAATATATAAATTCTTTAACTTCTAGTTTTCGCATATAGATACAGGTATAAATTAGATGGGGGGAGGGGGAGAGAGAAAGAGCATGTAAACTAATACAGATTTCAATGTTTCTGAAAGGTTGAGGCCACTGCTTGAGCTCTGCTTATGTAAGAACATGGTGACATCTACATGAACCTGCAATGCATTGCTGAGCTCCCTTCAGATTACAAATTTGCTTTACATTGCCAACATAGCCTTGCCTATGAAAGTCAGTCTCCCAGGTCATACTCCAGCACAGCTGCTTACTCAGCACCTGTGGCTATGGTGTAACAATATGAAATTGGGGGTCTCCTGAATGGCACAATCTCGAGTCAGGGGGACCTTGGGAAATCTGAGGGTTGAGGCCAACAAAACCCCATCATTTGAAAGAAGTGTTTCAGGGGAGCCAGAGGAGACAGGTTGTACTAGGGGAGGGGTCGCATTTAAATTAACCAGAAATTCTAACAACATATGTCAGTAATTAAAAATATACAACAATTTTAACAGCTAATTTTCAATTTAAATTAAGAACAAATTCCCCCAAGTCCATCTCATAAGTATAAGCATTACCAGTTATTTTTCTCTTTCACTGTGAAATGAGAATGTATGGAGAAGTTCCAGTCAGAATAAATGACCAGAAATACTGCTTAAAATATCGAACACAACTTAAAACTTGTGCTGGTACAAACCTGGATGTATGCATAAGTCTCTGCCTCAGAAAGGTCTCATAATTCAGTACAAGGATGCAAGGACAAAGAGTTGCCTTACAGTGCCAGGAAAAGCAGCAGCTATGACTCACAACTGGTTAACAGCACCCAAGGACTACATGTGAATGTTAGTGGAGGAAGTTTTTTTCTACTTCCAGTACAGTTAATTTTAAGGTATTCATATAGTTTCACAAGGCAAGTAAAAGTAAACGAAGACTTACACAGAAAGATTTTAAAGCTACAACATGATCTTACCTAGAACTTTAAGTGCATGAGAGCCCATCTATCTGTAGAGTGCCAAGCTCCTCAGCAGCCTCATGGCTGCTCTGCTCAAAACTTATCATTTTGTAGCAGTGTGGGAGTTTTTAAAGGGGCTTATGTGTTCTCCTCAGGGATCAGATGCAACGTTGCAATGTTATGGCATTTGCCACATGATGAGAGGCTTTACTAAACTATCACCAGGACATTGCCAAGATGTATGATGTGTTGGTGTTAATTGTTGCTATAACTGTGCTCTAGCTGGTCAAAGGTATCTTTGACATATTTAAATGATTCATTAGAATAAAAAACAAATGGCATAATCAGTGCAAGCTGTCTGCTGGAGGCTGTCCAAGCTCCCTGTGGCAGCAGCAGCACACAGCTGTCCCCAGCACCTGCGAGCCACAGCCCCACATAGCATCTCAGCCCATTCAGCTTCAGCCAGTGGTCCCCCAGAGCCAGTCCTTCTGCAACCCACCACAGAGCCTCTTGCTGAGCTTGCTGCCTTTGCTGCTCCAGATCCAATCCAGCTGCTCTTGTCTCTCTGTGTGAAATACAGAAAATTATCCCCTAACTCCCATCCTGTGGGCTAGGCGCATCAGTGCAGCTGGTCAACATGACCCTTCATAGCCTTAGCTGTCACCATTTACTTCATCTCTCCTTCCTGTGAGCTGTCCCTCGCCCCCAGCCTGAAGCACCCTTTGCAAGGAGGGGGTGCTTCAACCATACCTAGTGTGACCCAGCGGGGAGCTCTGGTACCGAATACACTTGGCTGAAAACACAGCTCATGACTGTCATTGCTGTGCTAAAGGATCAGCCAGGGTCATACATGGGTGGGTCATCTCCATGCTGCCTTGCATGAGTCGAGGGAAGTTGGTTGCAGCAAAACCCCTTCAGGAGAAACAATAAAGGATGTTTTAGAAAGAGTGGAGCTGTGGTACGTGTGCCCCATCAAGCAATAGTCTGTGGCTGGGGTTGGATCTTTCCATGGACAAATTTGGGCATACTAAGAAACAGTTCAGACTTACTAAGGACATGAGAAACAGCATCAGGAACCAAAGGATCACTTCTTGTCAGGAAGAAAACTACCCTCCAAGCAACTGTACAAGACTTAACGGTATCACTGTTTGAACTGATGCCCAAATGAATGTGTTACTGCTTCCCAGTTGGAGTAAATGGGATTGTTTTGGAGCAGCCAAGGCAGGATTGGGCCTATTTCTGCTTACCAGGTATCCTCTCTGCTTCACTGTGCACACACAGGTAGACATGCACTCAGGCAGGGCAGTGCTGCCAGACTGCTACACTGGCCGTGCACACCTGAGGAGGCACAGTCACTTCTCAGGTGTGAAGCCATTCTTACCACATCATAGCTATGTGGTTCTGGCTGCAGTAAGGTACTGTGAAGGTAGCTGCCAATGGAAAAAGTATGGCCATCCTTTCAACTTTTGAACTCTTTGACCTTTCAATACAGTTGCAAGCAAAATTTTAGAACCTTTTTACCTTTTGCTATGCTAAGTGATTCCATATGTCTGGTTATAGCAACTACCCCTCGAACAGACACCAGATGCTGTGTGTTGGGTGATAACACAGCTTTGAAAACATTGATTAGAGCAAGAAAGAGCACTCAGACTAAGAAGACCAGTTAGTCCTGATAGATGCCAAGGAAACTTGTGACATGAGGAACCAGGAAGCCCATGACCCCCCACTCTCCTGATCTAGGGTGGCATTTTGTTGGCAAACAGCCTCAGAAGGCCAGGGAGGCTTTGGCTGTGGTTGGAGAACATGGAACAAGTAAGCAGCCTCTTGCTTTTTATCTTTCCAAACCAAAAAGCAGCAGAAATGGATAATACAAATCCTGTTGCCTTGAGTGCTCTGAGAATTTTGGGTGTGAGGGAGTTATGGGTGAGCTCTCCCTTCACAGCTCTTGCACAGTGCTGGCTGTTTCCTTCTTACTTTCTGCAAAGCACAGGGGAAAAAGTCCCTTGCTGCTATGTCAAACCAGGACATGCTGGTAAATGTATGGCCCTGCTTTCAGAGTTATGCAAGATTAGGAATTAATATTCATGTATTTGCATTGTGTAAGCTACTTAAGCAGAAAAGGTCATACTGGACAGATCATTTGAAACAGATGAGAAACATTTGCCAGTAGGGTGAAAGCCAGTTCCTGAGTGCTAGAACTGGGTCAGTTCCTAAGAAAATTTGACTGGAAAAAAGCATGGTCGGGATTTGCAACAATTGGGGTCCATGACATAGCCAGCAGCACTGGAGCACCTGGTGAGAAGAAGCAAGTGCAACTCCATGCTGAAAAGTATCTGAGATTCCAGCATCCTCCCTCCACCCTCCATACCAAACCAGCTCCCTTTGCAAAGTACAAATGCTTTTCTTTTCCTCTCCTTGCACTGTGCTGGTACATGATGCTCATGCTGCGTTCCTCCTCTTGCCAGTGTTAATGCAATCCTTACGCTGGTCCTGGACTAGAAGATGAGCTAAGGGCCAGCTGGGGAGGATCCATGCCCCGTTCCAGCAATGCTGAGTGCGGGCGCTGCCGGTAGGTGGGGGACATACTGGTGGCTCACCGCACACCTCTGCAAAGGCCACGGGCTCAGAACTTGCCTTGTACTGACCTTACCAGCTGTAGCTGTCAGCAATGTCCTAGCAAGCTGTGGGAAATACAGGGTGAATCCTTTCATATGCTGGACAAGACACTCGTGACCTTGAGCTCAGGGCAGGGACAGGCAGGTGATTTACATCTTACTAACTATTCTGCAAATGACATTCATTTGCAAAACATAAGGTGATGACAAGCCTATGGAAGAAGGCGGGAATAAAAATGTACTTGTTCTGGCTCACCAGCAAGCCTCACACACAACTGCGAGGGTGTCCTGTGCCCGCCTTTCCTCAGAGCCACATGGAACCCCTGTGCCCAGCACTGGGCAGAGCCACGGGGATTTTTTTCCCTGTTCACATGTCTGCCTTCCCCGTTACAACTGTATTTGGAAGCACCACTGACTTGTCTGGTTTGCTCACGAATGAGATTTTGGGGGATTTGTCATCTGGGTGAGTAACTCCTGAAGTCACTATGTGCTCACGAACATCTCACAGGAGCCACCTCCTCCTCCAGGAGCCTGGCCAGGTCCCAGAGCCTCACAGCTGCTCTACAGGGACAAGATTAATAAAAGAGCTAAAGCCCAAGGAAGGCAAACTTGTAAAGCTGCCTCCTGGCTGAATAAGAGATTTCAAAGAGCAGAGAATTCCCTGGGCTGGGTCCTTGGCCTCTGACAGATACATTAGGCAGGTGTGTGCAGAAATTAACAAGCACTTCTGCAAAAATTCATTTTTGTTTGAGGAAATAAAGGAAGAGCAGCTTCACTGCTGAAACATCTCACTGCAAATGGCAAAGTGGTTGTCAAAGATCATTACTGGAGCTAAGCCCAAAAAATGGGCCAAATTGTTTTTTGTTAAAATGTATTTGATACATTCATCCCAGTTGTGCTAAATTGGTTCTGACATGCAATCTGTTACCTTCCTATATTAAAATATTGAGATTGGATAGTTCAGAGTAAAAGTTTTCAATTTTGCAATTCAGCTCTATGTTTAGAAGTGTCTTCCTGTTTGACAAAATAAAAAATAAAAGGCTCCAGCTATGAACAGACCATTTGGTATGGAACAGCATATTTCATTTGATCCAAAGGGATGGGATTGAAATTGCCAGTGGCATGAAAAATCAATGACTTGTAAAAGCTTCTTAACTGCCTCATGTTTCAGGGAAGACAGTCTCTTTTATACAATTTGCATTAAACAAGCTTTTTCTGAGGTGTCAGAATAAGAGACTCAGAAATTCCAAACAGACCTGTGGCCTCCAGCACAGCATTATGAATTGCACTGAAAAGGGGGTGTCACCATGAGGAGATGTGCTGGTAAAAGAAGCACAGGGCAGTGGTGACAGACTGAGTGTTGCAAGAAAAGTCCCTTCTTTGCATTAATAAATTAAACACCTGTGGCTTCCATGGGACTTCAGGAAATGATAGAGGGAATCCAGACTCCCTAGAAATACTCAGTGTCAATATTTATTCTTGTGAAAAGTGGAGATGTCAGTTTTCCCCTGTTTCTTTGCTGATGACTACCGCTGGGGACTAATCCTTGCTTAGATGGTATCTCAAAGAAGGGACAGCAGCTGTTTGCATATTCCTGTATCGCGTAAGGCAACAAGGCAGCTGCTGTGGAACTGGCACCACTCCTTTGCTTTCTGTCATCAATTCTCTTCCCCGAAAAGGCCTATCCAGTTGAAATCCAAACATCACACACTCCCTCTGCCTTTCAGCTTACACCACCACAGCACCCGTCCTGCGTAAGGAACACCTTACCTGAGTAAAGACTCATCCTGATCATCTCAGTTTCCTGTAATTGCTGATGAAATGGTGTCTGTGAGGAGAATATCTTCCTGCCTTGTGAGCATACCCTGACCAAAGCATCCACAATGTGCTGGCTCCTATCTTCACATCACACTCTTTCATCTTCTGCTCCTTGGGCAATTTTTTCCACAACCTGCATGTGCCCTTTGCCCACACATGCTCTTGCTCTGACTCTCCCTCCCATGCTGCTGGGCTTGGGTTGGGGTTTTAGCAGAGTTTGGGAGAATAATTTCATTCTTCCCATGGCACAGTGGAAGCTTTTAAAAAACAACTTGGTGAGTAGGTTCTATCCTGGCACACCAGTGCACATAACATTTTTGCAGGAAAAAGAAAAATACAATGCAGGCTGAGGAATTACATAGTATTGACTAACATATGTAGCTGTGTCTGGGAACCAGCCTGCAGCAAAGATAGGCTACAGAGGCTGGGGATGCACAAAGAAGGCTGTGGGAATGCTGGGGACTGGGAAGCTGGAATGGGATTGGGAACACAGCCTGGCACACTGGCGCCCAAATTCTGCTACTAAATTCACCAGGGTGTTACAGGAAAAACTGAAATGAAGACACAAAGCTAGCAGAGCAACAACCGCTAATTAGCAGGCCACAGATATGTCCAGACAACAATGCAAAAGCAGCTAAAAATAATCTCCAGACCAGGAAGGCATTGACATAACTCTCAGCAGGAGTTATAACAAACTGCTGCCTGTCTATGTGTGCAGCAAGAACTCTGCTACATGGCTGCCCTTGGCAGACCTGTCTGGTCCCAGTGTCATGAGCACTGGGTGCAACTGGGTCCTGTGCCTATAGCAGGCTCTGCCAGGTGATGCAGGGTTTATGGGGAAGATAGGTGCTATTTCCCCTGTTCCTCCTGTTCTCCCCTATCTGCAGACTTGGACCTGTGCTGCCTGGAGGGGGTGGGAGCTGCTGGCTCCATGCTAGGAAGCCCTGGGCTGCTCCAGAACCACTTTACACTCCTCAGGCAAGTGCAAGAAGAGATAACATCTCATACGGATCAGACTGAGCCATGACCCTATCTGGAGCAGAGAAACTGAAAACATCCAAAGATAAATTGCTCTCATCCACATTGTCCTCCCCTACATGTCCCTCGGGTCAGGCAGGAGCCAACTCCAGCCTCCTGGACACCAGGCTGATTTACAAAACAACCTCCATTTGCTTCCTCCCAGCAAACCTATCAGCTCCCACAGGTGGTTATGTGGGTCACCCAGCCAGGCCAGAAGCTCTCTTAGGAAACATGGAATTCTTCCAACCACATGGCTTTGAGCTCAGCTGCAGAAATGAATTTACCTGAAATGGCACAGGTCTTAAATCTTTGCGCAATCCTGAATCCAACTTGAGCTGTAGTTACTGGAGCAAGCAGAACAAGCTCCCAGTCTAGCTGCCAATGTGCTGCTGAAAACCTGAGATTGCAGCACCTTGCCAAGAGCTGAGTGCATTTTCATAAAAGCATCTTTGTCACCAGAGTGACATGACAGACATCAGTCAGGCTTTCAATAGCTACTTCAGTGTTAAGTACTAGGGGCAAAAAAAAAAAAAAAAAAATCTCACCCTGCTGTGTCCTTGGGGTTCTCCTGCTGGGATGGCTGAGCCCTGCCAAGGCCAGGCACAGCCTTTCGCCTGTGATGAATGCCCAGGTCTCAGTCCAGCATTCCTCCAGCAGGATGCTGCAGGCAGGCATTGCACCAGCATCCCACTCCCCACTGGCCATGTGCCCTGTCTTGTGCTGTTTTTTTTTCCCAGCAGCATTTGCCCCTTAAAATAGATTTGTGTTCTGTCTGTAGATTTTAATCTTCCTAATGTAACAGGTCAAGTTTCACAGGACAGTGATGGTTACTTCCAATCTTGTTTTCAGGTTGCTCCAGAGTTAAATGGGCAAATAAAAAATAGGGCTAGCGAGCTGTTATGAAAGCAGAAACATTTCACATGAAATGCTCTCACAGTAACAGGGAAAACAAGCCCAGCAGTAGCACAGCCCACTGCACATCAGCCCAGAGAGCATGGATGGGGAAGGATGGTGGGTAAAGCAGCATGCCTGATGTGCAGAGACCAGCTGCCTCTGCAGCATCAGCACTAACAGCAAAAGAAGTCAGTGCTCCATCTCAGATCAGGCCATCTTAAAATAAGAATAACCTCATGGCTTTTAACTCTCTGCATCATTTTTTAAAACCAAATTTTCCTCCAGAAGCCTCCAAGCCCTTGGGACCAAAAAAAAAGTTTCCCTTTCCTTCTCCTTTGAACTCCATCCAATGTCTTGTACCAGAGACTTAACAGAGATGTTGGCAGAGGTCCTTCTGGTGTCATCACTCTTCAGTGGGAGTAGTAAGTGTAAAAGACAAATATTCTGTACGGCTGAATGCCTTAACCTTGGGTGCTGAGGCATCTGGCAACTGCTGCTCACTTCATTTTTGCCTCACTCATTTGTCCAGTGGGGATGCAGCATTGCTGTTGCTCTGGTCAGGGCAGGATCTGCCAGGCGCTGAGTAGCTGTCACCCCATCAGTCACTGCTGGGTCCCCAGCAAATGCAGGGCAGGTACATCCTGCAGGGAGAGCTCAGGAGCCCTGCAAGACTGGCCAGGAGAAGTGTCCCTTCCCCTGTAACAATGCAGTCAGTGAGTCCTGGAAGATCTTCGCAGTCAGAGCCTGATCCTGCCTGTGCTGCCATGAGTATAATCTGGCAGAGGAACGAGTACAGGGTCAGTGCCTGAGCAGGGCAGCTGGCAAACTCTCAAGAAAGGGCAAGGTCCAGATCATTATCAGACTGGTCCTTGAACCCTCAGCTGCAACCCTGAGGGATATAAAATTGCATTTGCCTTTGGGGCCTGTGGTTTTCCTGGAGCTGGGGGTACCCTTTGAGAGGACAGCTGTGCTGATCTGCTCTCCCATGTCTTCTACTTCCCATACAGCAGCCAGAAACCATCAGTGCAAACAGCAGCTCAATCCTTTATGTCTTATGTGAACATCTTACTGGTGTTGAAAGGTGCTTCATTAAGCAACTTATTAAAGTTACAAAGTTTGACCTGATGGTGAAGAAACCGAGAAGAAATTTTTGTTGTTTTCTTTTTTTTAAAAAAAGAAAGACACATCAAAAATGCTGAACAGATTTGTTCTTTTCAGATGCAAGTCACTTGACCCCTCCCCCAAGAGAGCAAGCATTAAGCCAAGATAACTGCTGGCCGGGGACAGGCCCTCAATGATAACAGCTGAGAGCTCTTACCAGCAAGCCGATACTGATTTAGGACAAACCTAAATACTGTTAATTATACTAAAAGGTATTTAAATCTTCCCATAAAATTAAAAATATAAGAAGATACTTAAATTAGGAATAACCACAGGAAAGACTTCAGAACAGCTTTGTGGCTTTCAAGGGATGGGACACATACCAGGTCAAGCAATAATAGTGTAAACGGACACCAAGAGTATAAACATGCCTGTCTGAAAATCTGCAATTCAAGCATCACCTTAAACTCTGAACAGATGCAACAGAAGTTATTTCAAGAACACAAAAATCAGTACCACTAAAAAAGAAAGAAGTACTGGAAAATTCTTTCAAATTTATGTAGAAATGCTGGTATGGATAAATCCATATTCTGCATTACACCTGAACAGCTATGTTGAATTTCAAGAACACACACAACAAAATAAAATCACCATATGAAGCAGACAAACTCTTCCACCCCCATTTGGCTAAATGCAGAAGAAAGTGAGTCGCTGAGATTTAATGCTGATCACACAGTTATGGCTTACCATAATGCTTCAGGATTTTCCTTTAAGCCAGGTAACAAGCAAGACGAAAATATTTATGAGCTATAAAAAAGAAAACTGGAACAGCCAAATGGAAGAAAAAATCCTGCATATGTTCCTTTTTCTAGAGAGTAAGTTTCAAGCAGCTGCGTTTGAACAGGCAGTCTGAAAATGTTCTGTGTGTAAGCTGCCCATGAAGAAAGAGGGAAAACAACTGCTGCCTAAGGCAGGAGTCTGGCTCAACGTTCCCTCCCACACAGCAAAGCAAGCACATTACACACATGGGATAGAGTAAACAGCTCCACACCAGCATTTGAGGGATTTTCCTGACACAAGATGCAATTTGATCAGAAAATCCTGATTAACATGAACTGAAGTGTTTTGTGGAAACACACTGGTTCCCAGCTAACTTCTGACAGACTACAGCTTGGCTGCTGGCCAGCTTGTAGCAAGGCTGCTGGTAATGCAGTGATCCCAGCACAGGGACAGCATCACAGACAAACCCCCAGCAACCAGACAACAAGTGGCTCACTTTGGGCTCCACTGTGTAAGGTCTGGCATAGGTGCTCTGTGTTGAGCAGATGTAAAACCCTGAAAATCCTGGCTGCTCTTGGAAGTTGCAGATCTCCCAGCTCCCATCATCTGCAATGTGGTGACTGCTGCAGCACTGCAGATCCTCAGCTAAAGCTCAGCATCCCAGCTCTGGTTAGGCAAGTCTCCACAGGCAGATGATACTTGGATGGACTGCTTCACGTGTGGGAAAAAGAAAAAAAAAAAAAAGTGTATGAAATTAAAACACTGTAACTCTTTATGCAATGAGAAATTTTGGTCTTTTCTTCCCCTGGGTCCTGTCAAAGTATGTGACACTACTTCTCATCAAGGAATAGCTTTTCTCCGTTGTTATTTCCCATGAAATATGTTTTGACCAAGGTCCTGGTCAGATGACTGCTGCTCTCAGACAGGAATGCAGCAAACGGAAAAAACTGCATCAAGCATTTACAGGCAGAATTGATAGTGGTGGGATGGAGCTGATTCACTGGGATCAGACCTCACATGTTGAGAGAAGATGCTAGCAATTCAGTTATAAATTACAGTGCTGAAGGAGGAACTTCTGGCAGAACTGCTCTCCAGGGAGGTGCAGGTACAGATGGTTGGTCTTTCCCAGCACCAGCTGGGATCTTTTGATTATTAGCCAGTGAAATCGGGAAGAGGTCAGATTTCATCAATATATTTTGGCTTGTAGACAGTCTTACAGAGGTTTGTTTTGCATTAGGAAATTTGATTAGGGGAAAAGGGTAGACCATCTTATTTTGGCAGTGTTGAAATCCCTGTACGTGCCCAGGAGCATGCACACTAGGTAACAGTGAAAAGAAAAGCATAACAGTAATCTGGGTGAGACTGGTGAGCTGCTTTGCTCTGTGTGAAGCATTAATATGAAGACACCTTCCTCTAGCAGCTTCTGCAGGACCATATCCTGTCAAGGAGGGCAAAGATAGAATAGACAGAGTCTCTTGTGAGGGTGGTCTGGCTAATCAAGCTGAGCTGTGCTTGGAAAGGCAAAGTCCTGCTTGAAATGTCTGCCACCCTGGTAGTGGGAAAGACTGAGAGAGGTGTCCCTGGGATGCTGAGGACAGAAGTTTTGGGCAGATAATTTATCAACAATTTATACTGCCGACAAAGAAGTCGGCCCATGTGACCAGACCTGAACTCAACACTGCTCAAAGAGTACAGAAGTACAGTGGATTTCCAAAGCCAGAGCCCTAGTGGGCTGTTCCCATGCAAGTCTTTTCATTTGGGTTTGCCCTTTGGAGAAGCTCACAGAGAAGCATTTGCACAAACCACAGCCTTTTACCTTGTGGTAAAAAAATCCCTGACATAAATCAAGAATGTTCGATTCACCATGGATAAAGGAGTGCTAAATTGCTAGAGCCAAAAATCTGATGTTGTGGAAAATGTGTGGTTAGCCGTCCAGCAAAAAGATGAATCAAGACACTACTAGAGAGCTATAAAGTAATGATTTATTGGTGCAGTCCTACACAAGTATTCTGCAAAGCCTATAACCAAACAAATGCCTGAGTTCCCACTCAGCAACTGCTGAGTGTGCAGAGCTCACAACACCCAGCAAGCCCCCTCTTCCAAGGATTCCTGCAAGTGAAAGTCAAGGGTGTCCCAGTGTCCATGGTTTGCCTGAATAAATGCCCTAGCCTTGTAATGGCTGGATACAGATTTGGGTCCTCAAGCCCACAGTTGTCGGGTATCATCGCCTGAGCTCCTTGGTGTGTAAATTCAGATTATAGGGATGCTGCAAGCCAGGGCTTCAGAAAGCTCCTCACTTCCAGATCTCAGCAGGACACCAGAATATGGCACTTTGCTGTCACAAGTTGTTCTCACTTCGCCAAGCTGTGCAACAAATTCACAGTTTACCCTCAGTGAGGTAGATGTCACATTTGCTGTGATACAGGTTATGGGCATATGCAAACTGAGGAAAAATAGGAGTGTAGTTTTTAATCACAACAATACTGTTCTCCTACTGCATTTCTCATGCTCTGGCACTGCTAGAGGCACTGCCACCTCCCAAAATAGACCCAAGCTGGAATAGCTAAATAACTGATCAGTTACTGGTAGGAAAGAACTAACATTTGCCCCAGTTTAACTTCACAAACAGGGCTCAACCTGTTTAAAAGACTGCTTGGACACGTTACATACAAAAATATTGGCTAACACCTAACATGTGAAGTGTAATGCTTGAGAAATACAGAACTCCTAAGGGTATAGGCACTTGTGGGTGTGTAGGGTTAAGCCCCAAAATCATCATGCTATTTCCTCCTTGTTCTCTTTTCTGGCTTTCACTGGTGCCATGCTCTGTAGTTGGGGCTTGCCCTACATTACTTACAGTTGAGACTGTACACTTGAGTAATACTATAAATATGTACAACAGGAAAAAAAATATTTCAGCAGGCTTTAAGAAATATACTAACAAATGCTTCATCAACATGTTGCCACTTACAAGATGTATTTCATCTGGAGGAGGAAGATTTCTCTTAAATAAGGAAAGAAAAATACTTACTTTCATTAAAAAATCTCAATAGTTTGCTTCCTTTGTAAAAGACATTCCTTAAACCTGTTGGTACAGCAGTTTGCATTCTTCTGAAAACACTTTCCTGAACTCCTCACAATTTGACTGAGCACTGACTTTACAATACACTTTTAATCCAACTATAACCCTGACTCTTGGAGTTCCACTTTCTGAAATATCTTCCAGTCTTGCATCATCAACTGCTTCTGCAGAAACCCCCTGGGAACATGTCACAGAGACAGAGGCACTCTATGAAGTTTTCTTAGTGAAATCATACTTCCCACTAAGTCCCTCAAGACATGAAATACCTTGATCCATGCATTGGCTCAGATCAAACCATTGTATGAAATGGCTCATTATAAACCAAACTATATTTAAATAAACAGGGTTTGTAGAAAACCCATGTACTGTCAGGAACAGGCTAAGTAGGAAAGATCTTCGCACATTTAGCCACTGAAATGGTCATGCCTTCACCACTCCAGGCCATTGCCTTTAATTACACAGGCTGGGATTGCAGGTAGAAATTGGCAGAGGTTATCGTGGTCTCTACTGAGCCAAGAGCTGATAGTTAAGCCTGGTGCCCACCCTGCCTGCCCTGACTTGGGTGGAGAGGCAGTCATGAGAAAGGGGAGAGTACTGGGAATACTGGTTGTGTGTGTCCTGGAGGACAGAGAAGGGGTTGTAGGGAGAAGAGAGGGGTCTGCCTAGCACAATAGGGAGGTTGCTCAGAGGAAGTAAATGAGCTACAGCTCACAAAAGAAACTGTCTTGGCTTATCATCCAATCCACAGCACTGTCCCTCATTGGCTTCCTATTTTATAGTCTGAGAATATCAAGCACAAGGAAATTTTTTTCTATACTTCTAGGTTTTCTCTCTGTGAATGTCTAGCATAGAAAACATTCATCAGAGGTCAGACATTCCTCCCCACTGGGAAGGACAGCTCAACACAATACTAGTTAGACACTGCCTTCCTCCCTCTGTGGGTGAAAAAAAAAAAAAAAAATGCCTCCCACCCTTTATTTCTTTTTTTAAGCTCATTTTCAAATTTTTAATTTTGTTTTAAAATTTTTTTCTTACTTTTTTTTAAAATTTTTTGGCTTACAGCAGCTTTTTTTTTTTTTTTTTTTTGGCATTACAGTTCATGAACTGTCCATTTAAAACTGTGAGCTTAACTAAATAGTGTGGTGTGGGGCAGGGTAAAAATGCCTTTGGAAACCTCTGCTTCATCAATATCACAGCATGCCTGACAAATTAACCAGCAATAGAGATACATTTTCGTATCGATCCAGCTGTGCATTTTGGAAATGTAAGAGCATATTTGCTTGTGAAGAAACATCCCACCCTCTGTTCTGCCAGCTGACAGGAGCATATGTATGCTCCCATCCAGTTCCCTGAAAAAAAAAAAAAAAAAAAATCACTGGATTTGCCACATACCACCCTCTGCAGCTGTCTAAAGTCGGCTGGCCAACCAGCTCTTTCCAAAGCACTGTCCTTGGGAATCCATGAGCCAAGAAGCAGGGCAGCACACTGCAGATCTTGCAGAGCAGAGGGATTTTCACAGCTGCGGTACAAGCAAATGTCTGCCAAGCTTATCAGAGCAGAGTTGAGGCTGGAAGGAACCTCAGGAGATCATCTAAATGCAACCTCTTGGGCACAGATGGGTTAAACACACTAACAGTCAGACAATTAGTTTAAAATTTAAACAAGACATGATTTATCCCTAGACCAAATCCTAAATTTTTTTGAGGCAAGGATTATAGAGTAGGCAGGTATGGAGCTCACCTAGAGGACAACTGGTCTTACTGTAAAATACTCAGGCAAAGAAGGTATTGGGTACTTCAGCCTTTCCCTCATCCTTGGTCACTATATTCCCCCCTACATCCAGTAGAGGATGGAAATTCTTCTTAGTCCTCCTTTTGCTATTGATGTATTTATAGAAACACTTCTTTATTGTCTTTTATGGCAGTAGCCAGATTAAATTCTAGTTGGGCTTCAGCCTTTCTAATTTTCTCCATGCATAGCCTCACAAAATCTTTGTAGTCTTTTTGAGTGGTCTATCCCTCCTTCCATAGGCCATAGGTTTTCCTTTTCTTCCTGAGTTCCAGCCAAAGCTCTCTGTTCAGCCATGCTGGTCTTCTTCCCTCCAGCTCTTCTTATAGAACCCTGGGATGGCCTGCTTCTGCACTTTAAAGATTTTACTCTTGAGGAATTTCCAGCCTTCCTTTGCCCTTCAAATCTGCTTTTCAAGGCACTCTGTTAACTAGTATCCTAAACAGGTCAAAGTCTGCACTCCAGAAATCCAAGGTGGCAGTCTTACTGAGCCATCTGCTCACTTCCCCAAGAACTGAAAACTCCATCATGAAACATGAAAGACAGTCTCCAGCCTTCACATCTCCCCCAAGTCCTTCTCTGTTCATGAAAACAGGTGCAGCAGGGATCCTTCCCTGTTTGGTACTCTCATGAGCTGTGTCAGGAAATTCTCTCGACCTGTTCCAAGAATCTCCTGGACTTTTTTCTCTCTGTTGTATTGTATTTCCAGCAGACATCTGGTAAGTTGAAGTCCTCCATGACAGCAAGTCATAGTGATTGTGAGACTTGTCCTAATTGCTTACAGAAGACTTCATCTGCTTCTTCATCCTGGTTGGGTGGCCTATAACAGACTCCCAACATACCCACCTTGTTGGCCTTCCCCAGGATTCTTACCCATTGACACTCAACCCTTTCATCAGCATCGCTATGTTCACGACAATGCAACCATACCCTAACATGAAGAGCCACTCCACCACTTCTCCTTCCTGGTCTATTCCTTCTGAAGAGTTTAGAGACATCCAATGCAGCACTCCAGTTGTGTGAAAAATCCCACCATGTTTCCATGATGGCAACTATATTATAGCTTTCTTGCTGCACAATGGCTTCCAGCCCCTCCAGTTTGATGCCCATGCTGTGTGCATTGGTATAGATGCACTTCAGTTGGACTATTGATCCTGTCACCTTTTTTTGCGGGAGAAGGCCTAATTCCTACCTGACCATTCACAGGTGCTTCTGTGATCTCTAGCCCACCAATATCCCGTCTTGGCTATCACATGACACTCTGTCCCCTATCTCCACTGGGATGGCAGAGTTAAGGACCTCACTGTCCCACAAACACTGATGTGCTGCTCCAGGATCATCTCCAGAAAGCCTGGTTTTATCTCTTTCCTCCTTCAAACCTAGTTTAAAGCTCTTTTGATGAGAAGAGCTAGAACAGTGAGTAATAAATGATGCTTTATTCATTATGGTGGTCCAAGAAAAATGCTACCTCTCTTCTTTCATAATCCTTAATTTGCAAAGATACAAAAAAGGAAACTGTTTGACAATTCCCTCCCCATTTCACCAGAAAGAGTATAACCATCATTTAACTGCCATTCCTGGGAAATAAAAGTTTATGTTGCTTGAGCCAAAAATCACAAAATTATCACTGTTGGCAGAAGTACCTCAGTTTCATCATTGTATAATGTCTTACTGGAGAAAAGAACAGAATGAACTTCCCATTTCAGTACACAGTGCAGTATGCGAGCTAGATACATCACCCACTGATTAGTGGAGGAGAATAGCTTTAACATAAATGTTATTACTGAATTCAGTACTACTCACCCATTTTTAAATGGTTTTGTTGAAAGATTTCAGAGATAATCCTTTATTTGTTTGAGTTTCATAGGGACTGGAGAATACATGGAGTGTGGGATGGTTTGTCTTATCAAATATACTTCAGAATTTCATGCATTTGGAAGAGTATGCAAGGAAGCATTGCATTTGCTGTTGCTTTAGTTTTTTCTTATTCTGATTATAGGAGAACAGAAGATTCTGGAGATCAAAAGCAAGTGACTGAAATGACCGATGTCTCATCAGCTCATGAATTCATACCCATCTATCTGGAATGTCATATTCTTGTTAACATAAATTAACATTACACTTCAGATATCAGTATTTCTCACTCGAGTTGCAAAAGGACTTCAAAGAAACACTAACCTTGGAGCAGAAAAATATCCATAAAAGCATTTGGAGAAAAAGCAATTAACCTCTTTGAAATGATGAAGAGCAGGAAATGTAATGTAGCTGTCTCTAACAGTTTTATGGAAAATAAAAATGGTAGTATGCCATTTAATGAGACAACTTAACACTGCCACTGGGGCCATCTCTTGTGAAAGGATGAGAGTAAGGGAGATGGTCCTCTGGAAGATTCACACCTTAAACTCATTGGAGCAGTGAGTCCCAAGACATCTGACAACCACCTTCAATAGACTTCCTTATATACAGAGGAATGCAATGCCATGTGCAAGTGGGATGGAAAGATGTCAAGATGAAGATGCAAGAAGTGGTGGCAACAATATGTAGTCCCACAGATGCATTCTGATAGAGGAAGTTAGCTTTTCTTCCTCCTATGGATATAGTAGTAGAGGTGATTCTTTATCATGGATATTGCAACAGAACCAAGTATATAAGCAGAAGCACTATAGGCTCAGCTAACACAAAAACACATGATTCTCTCTGGGTAGATCATTTATAATTTCTCCAACTTGTGATTGCTGATCTAGAGATTGCACACACACTGCAGCTATCTGTATGTATATATGAAGTTGTATGCATTAGGGCAATAACTATAATAAAGCCACAATTATAATACTCTAAAGATAGATGTCTATTGAGTTGCTGAAAAGTACAAGTATTCCAGTAAGTTTGTCACAATTAAACATTAGCTAAAAAAAACCTATAGAAGTTTCACAGTCTAGTTGTTCTACTTCCCCACTATAAAGAAAACTATGTGAAAATGATACAAAGTCAAACCTTTAACAATCATCTGTGAATTTAAGAAAAGTAAGTGTCATGGTTTAGGGTCAGGGTGGCCCCTTATACCTACAACAGATGCTCTCAACCCCGCTCCCTCCCCAAAGGGGAAGAGAAAGGGACTAAGGGAGAGAGACTCAGCAATTGCAAAAAGGAAACTAGAACAGCTTTAATGAAAATAATAATAATGATAATAAAATGGAATATATACAAATGTATACAAAACCAGTATCAAACCCAACCCCCCTGATGGTAATTACATCACCTTCACCACTGATGCTGTGGAGCAGGCACCAGGGCAGTCCCAGACCGGGCCCCACAGCAGACGGGAGCTGTGTTCAGGAGCTGGATTCTGGTACCAGGTTCGGGAACACACAGATCGGGAAGAAGGCAGAATGGACAGAGGCCTCCTGGGATGCTTCGAGGAAGGAACCAAAAGAGGACCTGAGCCAAGCCAAACAAAGCTGGCAAAGCAGTCCAAGAGGGGAGAAGAGCCACAGACCCTTCAGATCCCGCAGCTTTTTGCTGAATATGACGTATATGGGATGGAATCCCTCCTTGGTCAGTTTAGGGTCACCTGTCCTGGCCGCTCCTCCCTGCTGGTGTGGCCTTTCACATTTTTGCATCCCCCAATGTGGTACACAAGATCTTGGCCTTGGCAACGGCCTTGGTCTGCACATCAATCCTTGGTACTACCTCTAAACATGGGGTGTTCTCACTGCTAGGAGCAGACACTGTCTGTGAGAACAGGCTGCTAACTTCAGACAGTGCCGTTAGTTAGAAGAACTGAGATGGAAAGTAAAATCACTGGACAGAATTAGTTCTGTTCTCACTCAAACCAGGACATCCCACCCCTTATTCCATACCATTTATGTCATACGCATTATTAGGTTATCGTTCGTTTCTATAGAAAAGTTCATTGATTTCATGACTGTAGATTTCCTTCTGTTGTAACAGTCTCTCAGGGTAAAAGTTGGGATTCATCACAGTCCATGCCCACAGGTTGGAGATTCATCTCAGGAGTTTACTGGATGCCACTTAATGAGGCTAGCTCCTGTAATCACCATGATGTTGTCCTGAAAGACACTTATTGAATACTGTTAATATTATGCAATTAATATACAGCTTTGAATTGAGTGTTCTCACCCAGAGTTAAATTTCCTTGCGGTATACACATTGTACTTCATCATCTTTCATCATCACCCACCAAGTACTTCCAGGTCCATGAGCAAAAGCGGTCCCATGAATGGGTTTGTCTTTGCCCAAAGCAGGAAATCCCTACACAGTTTTCCCCAAGAGGTTCTTTTCATACACCACGGGACTTCTACAGTGTGCAGTGGGTCTGACTGAGCAGGACCGTCACAATTGTTGGATCCTCTGGATCACTAACAAGTGCCTTGGGCTAAATGCTTGTCCCAGTTTTGAAAGTTTCCACCCCCCATTGCTCTCAGAGTGGTTTTTAACAGTCCATTGTATCGTTCAATTTTTCTAGAGGCTGGTGCATGATAGGGAATGTGATAGACTCACTTGATACCATGTTCTTTGGACCGATTGTTTATGAGATTGTTTTTGAAATGAGTCCCATTGTCAGACTCAGTTCTCTCTGGAGTACCATGTCACCACAGGATCTGCTTTTCAAGGCCCAGGATGGTGTTCTGGGCAGTGGCGTGAGGTACAGGATGGGTTTCCAGTCAGCTGGTGGTTGCTTCCACCATCATAGGCACATTGTGCTTACCCTGGCAGGTTTGAGGGGGTGGTGTGTACTCAATCTGCCACGCCTGCCCATACTTATACTTGGACAACTGTCCCCCATACTACAAAGGTATTAACAGTTTTGCTTGTTTGATTGCAGTGCATGTTTCGCAGTTGTGGACAATCTGCTCAATAGCATCCTTAGTTAAATCTACCCTTCAATCACACGCCCTATGTTGCATCTCTTCCCTGATGTCCTGAAGTATCATGGGCCCACTGAGCTAAAAATAGTTCACCTTTATGTTCCCAGTCTAAGTCTGTCTGGAACACTTTAGCAGCCTGGTCCCCTTGCTGGTTGTTTTGATGTTCCTCAGTGACTCAACTTCAGGTTCGTGGGCATCCACGTGACAGACTTTTACAGCTAGTTTCTCTATCCCAGCAGCAATGTCTCGCCCATTTGGGGCAGCCCAAATGGGTTTACCTCTGCGCTGCCAGTTATTCTGCTCCCACTGTTTTAACCACCCCCACAAGGCATTTGCTGCCATCCACGAGTCAGTGTAGAGACGGAGCACTGGCCTTTTTTTGCATTCAGCAATGTCTAAAGCCAGCTGGATGGCTTTCACCTCTTCAGACTGACTTGATTCACCTTCTCCAAATTCGCAGATGACACCCAGCTAAGTGGTGCTGTTGACAGGCTGGAGGGACAGGATGTCATCCAGAGGGACCTGGATAAGCTGGAGAGGTGGGCACAGGTGAACCTCATGAGGTTCAGCAAGACTAAGTGCAGGGTCCTGCATCTGGGTCACTATCAATACAGGCTGGGACACGAGGTGCTGGAAAGCAGCTCTGAGGAAAAGGACTTGGGGGTGTTGGTGGATACGAGCTAACAGTGTGTGCCTGCAGCCCAGGAGGCCAATTGCATCCTGGGCTGCATCAAGAGCAGTGTGGCCAGCAGATCGAGGGAGGTGATTCTGCCCCTCTACTCTGCTCTGGTGAGACCTCACCTGGAGTACTGTGTCCAGCTCTGGAGCCCTCAACACAGGAAAGACATGGACCTGATGGAGTGGGTCCAGAGGAGAGCCACAAAGATGATCAGAGGGCTGGAACAGCTCTCCTACGAGGACAGGATGAAGGAGCTGGGGTTGTTCAGCCTGGAGAAGGCTCTGGGGAGACCTACTAGCAAACTTCCAGTACCTGAAGGGGGCTACAGGAAGTACCTACAGGAAGGCTGGTGAGGGGCTGTTTACAAGGGCCTTTAGTGAAAGGACGAGGGGTAACGGGTTTAAATTAGAGAAGAGTAGATTTAGATTGGATATCAGGAAGAAGTTCTTTACATTGAGGGTGGTAGAACAGTGGAATAGGCTACCCAGAGAGGTGGTTGAGGCCCTATCCCTGGAGATATTCAAGGTGAGGTTGGACAAGGCTCTGAGCAGCCTGGTCTACTTGAGGGTATCCCTGCTCACTGCAGGGGGGCTGGATTAGATGACCTTCGGAGGTCCTTTCCAGCCTCCAGCCCTAGCCATTCTAGGATTCTATGATCCTATGATTCTCCCTTCTTCTACCACTCATCGTGTGGGACTCCACACAGCAGCTTTCCACTTCCAATGGTTTCCTACAAGACAGCAAGATCCATCAGTTAACAGATCATATTGCTTATCATTATTTGATACCTGATTATATGGAGGGGGAGGCATCTTCAGCATGTGTCACCACCTGTTCTGGTGGCATTCCAAAGTCTTTACCTCCTGTCCAATCCATGATCACTTTTAAGATTCCTGGACAACTGAGATTCCCTATTTCAGCTCTCTGTGTGATTAATGCAGCCCACTGACTCCATGTAGCATCAGTGACATGATGAGTGGGAGGAAACTTACCCTTGAACAACCAGCTTAGGACTGGTAACTGAGGCACCAGGAGGAGCTGTGATTCAGTACCGATCACTTCTGAAGCAGATCAAACTCCTTCATATGCTGCGATTATTTCTTTTCCAGTTGGAGTATAGTTGGCCTCGGAGCCTTTGTATCCGCGACTCCAAAATCCTAGGGGCCAAGCTCAAGTTTCCCTTGGTGCTTTCTCCCAAAGGCTACGGGTAGGGCCATTATTCCCAGCTGCAGTATAGAGCACATGTTTCGTGTCTTGTCCTGTTTGGACCGGCCCAGGGGCCGTACAATCTCACGTGTGATCTGTTCAAAGGCTTGTTTTTGTTCAGGACCCCAATTAAAATTGTTTTTCTGTTGAATCACTTCAAAGGGAGGTTTTACAATCTGACTGTACCCAGGAATGTGCATTCTCCAGAAATCCACAGCACTTAAGAATGCTTGTGTTTCCTTTTTGTTAGTTGGTGGGGACATCGCTGTTCTTTTAACCACATCCATTGGGATCTGGCAACGCCGATCTTGCCATTTGATTCCCAAAAACTGGATCTCTCGTGCAGGTCCCTTGACCTTGCTTCTTTTTATGTCAAAACCAGCATCTAAAATAATTTCAATTATTTTCTTACCTTTCTCAAAAACTTCTGCTGTGTTGCTCCATACAATGAGGACCTGGAGCACTGCCTTTCTCCAGTGCAGTATGGATCAACTGAATACTGCCTTTCTCCAGTGCAGTATGGATCAGTCCAACGCAAATTGTAGGGCTGTGTTTCCACCCCTGGGGCAGTCGATTCCAGGCATATTGGACACCTCTCCGGGTGAAAGCAAACTGAGGCCTACACTCTGGTGCTATAGGAATAGAGAAAAATGCATTAGCGATGTCAATGGTAGCATACCATTTAGTGGCCTTTGACTCCAGTTCGTACTGGAGTTCTAGCACGTCCGGTATGGCAGCACTCATCGCTGGTGTAACTTCTTTCAGGCCACGATAGTCCACTGTTAATCTCCATTCCCCATCAGATTTTCACACTGGCCATATAGGACTGTTAAAGAATGAGCAAGTTTTGCGAACCACCCCTTGACCCTCTAGCTGACAGAGCAACTTCTGGATAGGAGCTACAGAGTCTTGGTTGGTGCAATATTGTTGTTGATGCACCGTTTCAGTAGCAATTGGCACCTTTTGATCCTCAACTCTCATCTTCCCCACAGCAGCAAGCTCTGAAACTTTAGACAGGACAGTCAGCTGTTTCTTGTCCTCAGTCTTTACAGCTGCTATACCAAAAACCCACCAATAGCTTTTTCAATCCTTATAATATGCTTTCTTGAGGAAGACTATGCCAAGGATGCATGGAGCATCCTGACCAGTCTCTATATGTAGCCTTTCCCATTTAATCCCAGTTAGACTCACTTCAACCTCCAATACAGTCAGTTCTTGAGATCCTCCTGTTAGTCCAGTAATGGTAACAGATTCAGTCCCTTTATGATTCAATGGCAATAGGGTGCACTGTGCACCAGTATCTGCCAGGGCTCTATACTTTTGAGGTTCTAACGTGCCAGGCCATCAAATCCACACAGTTGAATAAACTCTGTTGTCCCTCTCCGCCGCCCAGCTGGAGGCAGGGCCCCTCTCATTCTGAGGGTAGTGTCCGCAGTTGTCAACTGAATTTGTGTAGTTCTTTGGGTTCACATGGTTTACACAGCTAACAGGGTATGTGTAGATCACAGGAATTACACCATTTACAAGATTTACACTATTTACAAGATTTGTATTGATTTCAGGAATCACATTTTTAGTCCCCCTACTCACGTTTTGACCGAGGCCCATGTACTTGGACCAGAGGACTGGAACATCCTCCCTTCTGGAAGAATTTTCTCTTCTTGGTTTACTTTGTAAGTAGAGTACTCTTGCCTGTAGAGCAGAGGTAGGTTTTCCATCCCATCTGCTCATTTTCTCTCCAAAGGCATGGAGGAGAGACCACAGGATATGTTGTGACATGTACTGTTCTGTTTAGCTGGTATTGAAGAAGAGCATCTTCTCCTAGTGGTTTCAATATGGGTCCACTCAGGGGAAGAATAGGATCTGTTCTCCTTCCTCTCTATTTTTTCAATCAGTTTTTCATCTGATCTCTCCAGGGCAGATACACGGACCTGTAGAGGACCAGAGACACTGTTCTCATACTGTCGTGCTCTCCTGGCCACTTCAGTCACAGTTGGTGTCTCGTAATCTGTTCCCCAGAGTATTATTGACAATGTGTGGGAATATGCTGATGGGGCACTCTGCACAAACTTCTGCAACATGGCTCCCTGGCATGGGATTGCATCAGGGTTTACAACTCATGTGTCACCATGAATCACCTGTCACACAGCTAATTCTATCAGGTACTTAATACCTTTTTCCATGGTGGTCCATTTGCTTGGATGCCATTCGATACCCTCCTTAAAGGGGTACCTGAATTTTACAGCTGACAAGACTCTCCTCCAGAGACTGATAGTGTTGCTCTTTTTTGCAAGCTCTTGGTCAATGTCTCCATCTCTGGCCAGGCATCCCAACTGCAAGGCTTCTCTGCCATCCAATTTGATGGACTGGGCCCCATTATCCCAGCAACAGAGTAGCCAAGTGACCAGGGGCTCACCTTCATGATGGCTATAGTCCTTTCTCAGATTTCTCAGCTCCTTCATAGGTAAAGGTCTGGTGGTAACCTCTGTATCTGATGACTCCACATCTGATGAGTTTGCTTTAGAAGGATCTGCTCCACTGTCATCTGACCACACTGGGCGATCTGTTTTTGTTAGGTGTTTCTTTCCAACTGTAGGAGCATCAGTCTTTGCATCTGGTTCTGACTCACACTCAGATTCACCTTGGGAAGGACCCATTCCCTGCTCTGTTGCTGGACTTGGCTGTTTTGTTTGTTTTCTTTTCCTCAGAGGAGCAACTTGTACAGGTGCAGATTGAGTGTGAATGGCCAGAGTTGGTGTAGCTGCCAGCTTTGCTGTTCCAGCTCCAGTGCTTGTTGTGGGAGTTGGAGCAGCAGCAGCATTTTTGTTTTGAGAACTAGAGCAGCAGCAGCAGGGCTCATTGGGGGGCCTGCAGAGACTGAGTAGCTGTGGTGCTTAGTTTTGGAGCTGGTGCAGCAGCAGGGCTCGTAGGGGAGCAGACCCTCAACAGTCACAGTGCATTTCTTGCATATCACAGAACCATGTGAAGTCTGTGTAACTACAGAGTGTATTACGGAACCTTGCAGGGAAGCAGCATGCACTCTATGTCTTTTGGTGGCTGCCCAACCTGCATGACTGCACTGATGACTAAACTGACACCACACGGTGAAGACATTAGTAAATAATAATATAATATTTTGGTAATAACCATGTCCATAATCCTCACAATTCAATGAAGTTCTAAAATCCAGTGCAGTCAGATTAGCATAGTGGGGAGCAGTATAACTTCCCGAGGTAAAACCAAAAGTATTCCTAGTAATGAAATCCACTATGTAATGCCTGTAGTACAGAGAGGCACCCGCTGCCCAATTCAGTGCAACATAAATCAGAGATAAACACCACAGGAAAGCAGCGACTTAACCCAGCACCCAAACCTGAGAGCTTTCAGATGAACAGTGAGAACAAGCAAACAATAACATAATGTGTATAGCACGTAAGGGAACAGTACAGCATTTAACTCTGAAAGAAATGCTAAAAACTGACACCACTCTCAGAAGCAACATCATTTAGGCAGTCTGGTTTAGTTTCCTGTTCTTAAAGAAGCTCAGAAAAAAAAGTGATACTCTCTGAAGTGAGCGAACCGGAATTTGAACTACTCAGACAATCTGTCAGAGCTCCGATCGTGCCCCACGTTAGGCACCAATAAATCTGTCACATAGTTTAGGGTCAAGGCAACTCCTTAGACCTGTAACAGATGCTCTCTGTTAACTCCCTTCCTTCCCCAGAGGGGAAGAGAAAGGGAATAAGGGAGAGAGACATAGCAATTAGAAAAGGAAACTAGAACAGCTTTAACGAAGATGAAATTAATAATTATAAAAATGGAATATATACAAATCTATACAAAACCAGTATCGAACCCAACCCCCTGATGGTAATTACATCACCATCACCACTGATGCTGTGCAGACACTGGGGCAGTCCCAGCCTGGGCCCCGCAGCAGATGGGAGCGGTGTTCAGGAGCTGGATTCTTGTACCGGGTTCGGGAACACAATTGGGATTGAAGGCAGAATAGACAGAGTCCTCCTGGGATGCTCCAAGGAAGGAACCAAAAGAGGACCAAGCCAAACAAAGCTGGCAAAGCAGTCCAAGAGGGGAGAAGAGCCACAGACCCTTCAGATCCCGCAGCTTTTTGCTGAATATGACGTATATGGGATGGAATCCCTCCTTGGTCAGTTTAGGGTCACCTGTCCTGGCCGCTCCTCCCTGCTGGTGTGGCCTTTCACATTTCTGCATCCCGCAATGTGGTACACAAAATCTTGGCCTTGGTCTGCACACCAACCCTTGGTACTACCTCTAAACATGGGGTGTTCTCACTGCTAGAAGCAGACACTGTCTGTGAGAACAGGCTGCTAACTTCAGACAGTGCCGTTAGTTAGAAGAACTGAGATGGAAAGTAAAATCACTGGACAGAATTAGTTCTGTTCTCACTCAAACCAGCACAGTAAGCATGTTCTAATTCTTATTATATTGCCCTTACGTTAGCTATGAGTTCTTGTGCTGAGTTGTGCATCATTTAGTTCTGAAGGAGATGTGTTATAGGTGTGAAAACTAGATTTGCGTTAAAATCTACTCTTTGGCTATATGATTAGATTATTATTAGCATGAGAATTGCATCATTAACGAAGCCTAACTAATTAAACCCACAAATAATTATGTATGCATTTTGCAAACAGATTTAATCTGCTGAAGTCACTGCAACATTAAAAGCCAAATTTTTTGAAAAATAGTCTTGGAAAGGTTCTAATAGCCATTTGAGTTATATTTCTAGTCCTTCAGAGTACCTGATTAATGTATTTGAACACAGAATCAGGAACACGAGAAGTGTGTCAAACTATGGATGAGGAGATATTTATTTATTTATTTCCTGAACTCTCACAGAGTTTCCACAAACTAAGAGTATTAGAACAGCAGTGCTAGCTTGGGGCACTGTAGTTAAATCTGTCACCGGTGTAGACACATCTTAATCCAAGAGAAAGGTTAAAAGGCTACAGTCGTAACAAGAGTAAGCCACCAGCTGATGACAGCAAGACATGTACAACAGGTCTGTAAGCAGGACACTGGAGGCTGTAAAAGCAGACAGCATAAGAACATGTATCACTTTTGACAGCCTATGGAGAGAGATGCAGATTTCAAGCTTGAACAGAAAGAAATGAAGTTCTATTTATCAGTAGTTCACCCTCTTTCATTTAGGAAACAGAAGCTGAATAAACTCAGTGACGTGAAAAGGTTGCTGCAGCCAGCAAGACCTATACAGACCTAAGAACTACTCCTCAAGAATTGCAGGGTGGAGGAAGCACTGCAATAAACATCTGTAAAATGTAATCAGAGCCATTAGTTCTCAACTCTTCCTGGAATCAATGCAGCCTGTCAGCAGCAGACACCTTTACCCAGGCAGGTATTGTAAACTATCCATGTTATGTTTATAGCTGCAGTCTGACATTTACAAAAGTTGACTCAGTAAAAAGTTCATGTCTGAGTCATGTTATCCACGACCGATAATCTAAATATAAAGAAACATATTTGTTTGTGGCAACCAGATCAAATCTTCATAGCTGGAAACCAAACAACAGACTCGTGGAACATTTCAAACACAATCCCCTCAATGGTAACCGCAAAAAAAAAAACCAAAAAAAAAAAAACCCCCCAAAAAAAGGAGTTCCAACTGTTTGGATGTCTTTGTTAAGAAATGGTGTTCACTTTTTTTTGTAATCCTGTTCCTCAGTTTCTGCTTTATAGTCCCAAACTGTGCTTCATGAGGAAACAAAGACCAGCCGGGTGCGTGCAGGTGCAGAATTAAGTCTTACAGGGAAAATGTTTCTCAAAAGAGAATATTTACTTCCAGCACTCATGTCTAATAATAAAATTGTCTAGAGTTTTAAATAAACAGGATAAAATTAAGATAAAAGAAGTTTCATCATATAGAATTCATACCTACATTTGAAAAACCTAACTGAACTACAGCTTCAAAACCAGGCAGCTGTTTCCCTAATGCTGGATCTGGCAATTAATGACGGCAGAACACTCAGAAGGTGACCTGTGCCTTTGCCAGATACAGTCCAGCGAGCAGAAGGGAAGCAGATCAGATCACCACTGTCAGTGGGAGTTTCCATATTGGATTAAGGTTATCATTAGCAAGATTCAAAAACTTATTTGTTCCAGATAATATGCTGTAAGAGACGGCGTTCTCATGTTGCTTTAAGACAGAGAAGTACGTAAATGTATAAAGACCCTGCTACAAGTGAATGCGTCTTTATCACATACTCTCATCACTGATGTCCCTGTTGGTCAAAAGTGGTCCTAATATACTTCATACATAAAAGTGTCCTGTATTTCCCTGGAATAAGAGTTCACAGTTCTTTTGTTTGTCACTATAAAAGAACATATTTCCTGATTGATGGCAGGTCATTTATCTATCAAAATGGCAACAGAGGCGTTTTAAAGAACAAAAAAATCTCATTATTTACTATGAATATATAAAAATTGAAATGAAATCAAACTGAATAACTTGACTACATGATAGTTATGAAACAAGTTTGTATTTTATACACAGAGTATGTACACTGGTTTTGGAAATGCGAGGTTTATCCATGCAAATTCAATACAAAAATCTATTTACAAAAAACTAACAGTAGCAACAGTTTTTCAAAAGAAACATATATGTTGGAAGATCCAGCAATAATGGAAGTCCTGAAAAACACTTAATACAGTATTTTATAAATAGACAATATTCAGAAGTGTGAAAGATGCACTTTACAAGAGCATGAAATGAAAAATGAATTAAAATGCACTATCAAAGATGTTGCAAGTATATACACAATTTAAGCATCTATTTTCAAATGATCACACTCCAGCTGTTCCTCAGAACTACTTCTGTCATGTCCTGCACGCATTTACATATTGATCGTTTGGTTACATTGCATTTTCTGAGTTTTATAATCACGAGTTACAAAATAAAATAACTGAACACCAACTGAATGATAATTGTAAAGCAATCACATTTTCCGTGTTCTACACATTACATAATAGAAAAAAGTATTCACATTATTCTCAACGTAATCCACCAAACAACCCTTTTGCAATACTTGCGTGCGCTCCTCAGGGGAATCAAAGCCTTGCATTACCTACTGGTGTAACAGACGTGAACAGTTGCAGCTACAAATTCCCACAGTTGCAGTAATGCTTAACGTTTACACATTGATACAGTAAACACAACTGTATTAACATGTGCATGTGAAGAGCACATGCTCCAGAAAGCATATTAATACTGACCAGGAATGGCATGACCAAATTCTAAACAAATATACCAAAACTAGAAAGATTTCACTGGCTCCCTCGTATTTAAAAATTAAACACAACATAGAAGTATCTTTGTGATTACTTCCAAATATTTATTTCACAAGAATAAAATTATGGTGAAAAAATAAAAAATGCTGTTTGTCTTATTTCACACAGTTTTGAAAGTGAGTAAATCCTCATTAGTGGCAAGAATTCATATTAAATAACTGATTTTATGTTGTAGCTCATAAAACTACAGAGGGAAATTCTGGTCTCACTGAAGTCATAGAATTATAAAATCGTTTAGGTTGAAAAATACCTTTAAGATCATCAAGTTCAACTATAAACCTAACACTGCCCAAACGGAAAGCTTCTCAGCACAGTTAAATTTGCTACCAGTTTGAGCTATTTTTCTCTTTTTATATTTGCTAAGATACTGAAGTAGTCTTGGAAAGACTTCTTGGTTTTAAGATTAGGATTCCAAAATTTGTACAGAAAACCAAAAATAAATGAAAACCTCTTCACTGAAAATTTACTTGACTACAAAATATTTGAACTAAAAATTACTTACTATGTCATTTTTATAATAACTTGTATTCTTTTCATAGAAATTCATCTGGTAGCTTACAGCAATTTTGCCTCCCTTGTTAAAAAAGGTCAAAACCAATGAGGGAATAAACACTTCCTATAACCACAATTTTAATATAACACGCTGTCAGAATTCTATGTGAAATACTTAAAAGAAAAATAGAGCAAAGTGGCATTTTATTATGTAAGAAAGATAGGAACCAGAAAAGCTCCTTGTGAAGTGGCAAGTTTAGTCTAAAATTCAGTTAATAAAGCACGTTCTCTGTTTTAGCAGCCAAGACCAGCAGAAACGTTCTTCACAGGGAGGAATTTTCTACTTTCATATTTATTTTATCAAAAATACCTGTGCCATAAAATTCCTGATTAAAAAATACAGTTTGCTTTTCCCTCCGTTTGTAAATGACTTACATATATCGCACAGTGTTGCATATGGAACAAGTAGTAGTATTACTATTTTGATTCACTCACATGAGAGGATGACATTAATCTGTTAAGAATCATGGTGCAATTTTCAATCAGTAAAGATCTGTAGTTCCTAGAGCAAGCTTCTCATGTCTCACTATAATTAAATACTCACTAGTAGTTAAATACTGGTAAATATCTACTTATCTATTACTCGCAAGTAAAGTTACTGTTTTCCTTAGTGTTTTTATTCAGATTGCAAGGATCTATTTAGAAGAATTCCACAGCCTATGCAGCATGAAGCAGGGAGGAATTTCCTTCAGAAGCTGCACCACACAGTCCAGTCTCACTGTTACAAAGCCAGAGGGTATGGCAAATAGCACCAGCTAGGTACCCTCTCCTGGGCTTTGAATGGGCAAGGTTCTCTACACAATCAAGAGTGCTTTTTGCAGCACTGGGACAGAGCTATCCAAACTATTCAGTCTTTGGTAAAACAAAGATGCTAAATGCCTTGTTATTGTAACCTCTCTGGAAAGCTCCGTGTACTTAAGAATTCTCCTTCCTCAGAATGAAGCAGCAACAAAACACCTCTTTCTCAAAATCTAAAGGATTTTCATTATAAAGCGATTCAACATGAAACCAACTCAGTTCACTCTCCTTGGAAAACTATACTTTGTCATTCCCATTCCTGGTCTAAATGACTTCCTTCCTCCCCACCCCCCCCCCCCACCCCAATTACAGAGTCACCAGTAAACAGGAAATATTTCACCAGTTCTGTGTGTGTTGGGGTGGTGTTTTGTTAATTTACCTTGCTGCTGTTGTCGTTGCTTATTTTCTGCCTTTTGTAATCAGGAAAAGTGCTGGACCTTTGTCCTCTTCAATAGAAGATGTGGAAATTTGGTTTTAACAAAAACAGGTGCTCTTTTATTTACTGTTTAAATCTGGCTATGGATTTGTGTCAAAATCTGAGAAGACTGTTGCTTAATGTAAGATATTTGACATGAAGTTACCAGTGCGGTAAATAAATAAAATAGTAGTATGTAGCAAGACAGTAGTCCTCACTTGCAATTTCAGTGAGGTGACATATCTTCCCATAGTATGAAAGCTGTGCTTCAAAGTCTCCTACTGTCTTATATGGCATATTGGAAAACTTGTATTAAATAAGTACATCAGTGTAATAATTTACAGCTTCTTCTGGCTTACCAGAAATCACTATTTTTAGTGAAGAATTTGACACTAAAGCTATGCTAGTGGCAATCGAGTTTAAACCATGTTCTATGGTCTCTGGCTCAGATGTTCCATAAATCAAAAAGATGAAATCTTAACTGAAGTCAAGAGCAAAAACTGCATTGGCTTCAGTGAAGCTGGGATTTTACTCAGAAATTCTTACGATTCATGTCCTAGTTATTTATTTTTTTTCAAATGTATTCCTCCGTATTTTATGGTAATTTTAGTTCTTGGTTGTATTTTGGAAAGCCTCCGAATACATGGGTGTAGATAAGTTTCTGCAGCCCCAGCAGTGCCCCAGCTAGCACACTGGATTAACAATATTATATATTGGATATGAAGCATTTCTGAGACACTATGTGGTAAAATCACCACACTTTACAACAGTTATTCTAACTCCACTGATTTAAGATCTTGCAATATCTGGGACATTATTGCTTAAATGAAAGATCACTCATTGTGTGACATGCTGCATCCAATGACATAAAAAATAGAAAAAAATACACAAGGTCAGAAGCCTTGTCAGTGTGTTGATTCACTCCAATTTGCAGTTTGTAACACATTATTGCAGTAACTTTATATAGCACTCAGAATAACAAAAGCACCCTAGTTAACTCTTAAGTTTATTAGGAAAACTTAATGCAGCTTCCTAAAGCTTTTAATGTTGACTTTTCTTCACATCCAAAGTAAAAACTGAGCAACTACAACAGGAATTGGGCAGGCCTTTGTTTTTAACCATCAGCTATACCAAGTATTAAGTAATGACATTGCATGCAAAACAAAATAGGAAAAGGGTATCTCAAACATACTAAATGTTGGGAGCAGAGATTCTGGAATCACAGTAGTTCACCAATACCACTGGAGAAATTTCTTAAAAAAAGAGTAAAGGAAGGAGCAAAGTGTCACACAGTAATGAACAATGTGAAGTCACTAGATCTATGAACAAACAAAAATAAATAAGAAGATGCTGGGAATCAAATGAAAAGGGAGAAAGGGGATAGTAGACAAATTCTCATATAGGGAAGATGGCAAAAGTTTTCATGAGCTGCTTTAAAATTAAACTTAGAATTATAAACATTTTTAGAGAAAAGATTCATCCAGGCACAGTGGACCTTTTCTCAGATTGCTCCTAAGGATACTAGAAGGACTTAATCTTTGCAGTGCTAAAAAGAAAGCCCTGGAAGAATCATGATTATCCTTCCCAGTAAGCATGAAGAAGGTCATAATTTCCAATGAATGGCAAAGCAAGACTATTTCTAGAATGTTTGTGGGAAAGACCTCCAGAGTACTAAAAAATATGCTATTTTAGTAGTTTTCAGATTCAGAGATATAGTTGAAAACGAGTACCTTAATTTCAAATTCAGTTTTCAAGTTACTTAGAAATAAGCTAGTCTTAATTAAAAAAAAAATAAAAGGTAAGCATCTGGCATGTGCCATCAAGGGAATTCTTAATGTTTACATTGTGATATAACTTTATAAATTTAGTTCTAGAAGGAAAAACGTTACTTTAAGATCAGAAAGCATATTCAAATGAAACAGTGTAGATCAGTTTAAGCCAGATCACTAGAAGTGACAGCAATTCTATGGCTAATATACTGAAATAGAACTTTGTTGTTAGAAATACCATAGCAAGGAATTTAAAGAAAACGGCTTATTCTTTTTGAATGGTTGTGTTCTTCATATGCAGCAGATAACAAGCATTTTGCTCAATGAATATTATGTTTTCAGGTTAGTCTTACCGTGACTTTTCAAATACTGCCCTTAATGAAAAATAGAGATTAAAGTTGTTAGAAGGAGTATTATGTGAATGATTTAAAAACCAATTAGAGAGATTTGAAACACCGTATTTCAAAGGTCAAAGCAATCCAGCTTCCTGAAACAACTAATTATGTAACCGAAGATTTATATATGGGACTTTGCAAAAAGTTTTACACCAGTCTTTCCACAAGCTGTATTTTCCACTGTATAAACAACAGTGTTTTTTAACTATTACATATGAATCAGCTTGTTTCAATGGATTTTAAAGTAATGTTTCTGAGCGGAGAGAGAAAAGAGGAGCGGAGAGAGAAAAGAGGAGCGGAGA